>BLSH010255450.1:1044582-1058805 GCA_018402905.1 Glandirana rugosa
GCAATTTTGGCTGCAAGAGCTACATTCACCCAGAGAAAATAAACACCTGTAATGCAATTGCATAATGTGCTAGTATGCATTGCATACTAGCACATTGTGAAATACTTACCTTAGAACGAAGCCCTCCAGCGGTGTGCTGTCACCGCTGAGAGGGCTGACCTCTTCCCCCAGTTTTTTTTCTGGATTTGCAGGCTCTGGTGGTGTGAGTGGCCGGAGTGGCAATGGCGTCCTCGGTTCTGGCACAAAGCTCTGAAGGTCTGGCATGGTATGCCGGACCTTCAGAGCACATGTGCCAGTGATGTCACCGGCTGCATCCAGGGGGAATATCTCCTAAACGGTGCATTTTTAGGAGATAATCAGTTTACCTACAGGTAAGCCTTATATTAGGCTTACCTGTAGGTAAAAAAATCACAAAGCGGATTATACTACTGCTTTAAGTTGTTGTACCATGAGTGGTTTTCAAGGTCCTCCACCTTGTCTAGCCTAGTATGGCAGGTGACTGTATCTGTTACCTGGTTCAGCTGGTCTTCTACTGAGGAAATCTGCCACTCAGCATGTTGTAAGCTGTGGGACTGAGCCTGCAGGTCTTGGAGGAGCTGTTCCAGGCCCTGAAGCACCGCTTGGTCTACTGCTTACGTGATCTTGGGTGTGAGGAGTTGCACCACTGCCTGGGCGTTACACGCATGGGTTGTGACCTGACTCCTTGTTTCTGCTCATACAACCTCAGCATTTCCAAGTTCAACTTACTTGCACCTGCACCGTTCTGCTGCCCAAGCAGTCCCTGTCTCCAGGAATTGTGATGGAGGCTACCATTTTGAGCTCCACTAACAGGTAAGTGACAGCTCCATTTGAAAAGTAAGTCTGCTATTATGTGCTCGTATGTGGTGCATACTGCCACAGTAAGGCATTAACCTGCAGGGGGCCCAGATCATTTTTTTTTTTTTTTTTTACTTTCCTACCACTATAACTATTTACATTATTTTATGGACATCCCTGTTGAATATATGCAGTACTGGATGAAACATATTCAAAGGACATTGAATCCTAAGAGATTATATCTTAAGAACATCTGATTCTAAGAAAAAACAGCATAAGAGCATTGGATCAGAAAAGATGATATTTTATGAAAATTCCATGAGAATAATAACATTTGATTTTTTTTCCCTATGTGCATTCTTGCCAGATTTTGGATCCTCACTTTTGAGTCCAAAAAAATAAACTGAGTGATATCACCTTGGCTGAACTGGAGTCTGAGTATTGTAGATTTTTTAAATTTAGTTTGCATTAAAGTGGGTTTCTACCCTATTAAAAGTCAGCAGCTACAAAAAATGTAGCTGCTGACTTTTAACCTCCCTGGCGGTATGATTATTTCAGATTTTTGGTGCTGAAAGCGGTACGATTATTTTGCATGAAAATTTGGCGTTTTATATTGTAGGCCTGTAATTATTAGGAATAACTCACTTAAATCTGTCCAAACAACAGTCTAGTAGACATCCCGGTATGAAAAAGTTTGAAAAATGAAATCATAAATTATAATATAATAAATAACTAAAAATAATTATCAAAAATAATAACGTAATAGTAATACAATTTATTCAATAATGTAATCAAACCAAAAACACAGAAATTTGCTCATTTGCAGAATTGTCGCTGTCGTCACTTTCAGTTTCTGATGATAAATTTCCCCAAAAATCAGTATCACTCAATTCTGCAAATCATTCTTATTTACTATTGGTGGTTTCTAGCTGATCAAAAACCACTTTTGACATAAAGGGACACTTTTTGGTTGCTATGGACATTCTCATGTTTCCAGGCAGAAAGAATGACATATATAATATAAAAGTGCTGGGTTGGCGCTGCCCTGAATAAAAAGACCATATAATTGTTGTGGCTGTCAGCAGTGTATAAGGTAAGGGATCCACCCAGGTGTACCCCAATTGGGGTACACCTGGGCGGATCCCTTACCTTATACACTGCTGACAGCCACAACAACTATATGGTCTTTTTATTCAGGGCAGCGCCAACCCAGCTCTTTATTATACTGTAGCCACAAACTTCCTTTGTTAGGAAGGTAACACTGGGGGCAGCAAACCCAACAAAAGTAAGCCTAAAAAATCCTGAGCGCAATACCTCTATCTATTAGTATAATATAAAAGTGCATGCAGGGCTCTAGGCAAACCACTAGGGACAAAGGGCATGTGAAATGATTTCATACAGTAATGTAATCTATAAGATTACAGTGTACTGTATGTGCTGTGTGTGTTTCACTTTTTGAATTTCACGCCGGTCTCCGTCCCCGTGCGACGCAACGCTCGCAGGGAACGGAGCCCGGCACACAGGAGTCATCTGGCGGCAGACACAGCCCGCAGACACGGCGGGGGACATCGCTGGATCCAGGGGACAAGGTGAGTAGCGCTGCCTGGATCGAGCAATGCAATCCCAAGTGTGGCTCGGGGTTACCGCTCTTGGTACTGAAAATCCACCCCGAGCCACACTCGGGATTACCGTCAGGGAGGTTAATAATCGGACACTCACCTGTCCCAAGCTCCAGCGATGCAGCTTCCCACAGTGTCGCTCTTCATCCCCCTCCTCCGTACAGGGCCAGCATCACAAGTGTGGACGCCCGGCTTTGACTTCAAAGCCAGGCGCGCACTGCGCATGCGCGAGTTGTGTTGCACTCTGTGAATGGCCGGCGTATCTTTTGGGACCTGTGATATGTCCCAGAAGATCGGCGGGTGGAAAGGGGGAAAGTTGGACTTCCTTCCAGTTCCACGGCACCAGGAGAGCAATTGGGACATGGGACCCTGTGAAAATAGGGTCCCTGGTACCCCCCCCCAAAAAAAAATGACATGCCAGGGGTCTCTTAAAGCGGAAGTTCCACTTTTATGTGGAACTCAGCTTTAAGAAAATAAGAGGGTAATAGAAGTCCTCTAAAAAAAAAAAGTTCCACTTTAAAGCTAAAACCTTGGTAAACAAATGTTACCTAAATACAAGTCTTGTGTTTTTTTTCTTGATTGTTGGCCTCTGCACAGGCTATGTACAACACAGTGATAATGTCAACACTTTATTTTTATGCTAATTACTGAATCTGCATAAGCTTTTGGTGTACACAAAGTAGATAAATATATGTAGCTAATTTTGTATATATGGTTATCAGTCTATTAGAAACTCTACATGTAAAGCACATTGCCTTCAGTTCCAGAAATTTGGTTAGAACTTTTTTTGTAATAATACACATGACCCTCACACAGTGGCATAGAGTGGGGGGCCAGGGGACCGTTACCCTGGGCGCAACATTTAGAGGGGCGCAGCAGCAGACGGCAGGTTACCAGCAGCTCTTCTCCTGCGCTGTGCAGTCTGGGAGACTGTGAGCTCTTCGCTATGAGGAAGACGTTTTGGCGTGGTCCCAGCTAAGGCTTCAACGGTGACACTGACACCGCAGTGAGTGACTGAACAGTGAAGACAGTGAAGACCATTCATGATGATCCTACTTTGACCCTGCACTGACCACCCCAGGACTGGAGGAAATCCAGGCCAGGAGGAGAAGGATGCGGCATCCACACAGACAGAAGCCCCTCCACGCTGGCAGCCTGTGCGGACTCTGTGAGTACTCGCTCTGTACTGGATGGTGGCGACCGAGGGGGGCTGAGCTGAGCTCTGAACTGGAATCTGTGGGTAAGAGAGCTTTGTATTTGGAGGGAGATGTACACAGATGTAACCCCTCAACCCTGAACTCCGTACTCGTACACAGCGCACCCCCTCAACCCTGCATGCCGCACACACAGCGCACCCCCTCAACCCTATACGCCGCACACAGTCCACCCCCTCAACCCAGCATGCCACACACACAGCGCACCCCCTCAACCCTGCACGCCACACACAGCGCACCCCCTCAACCCTGCATGCCACACACAGCACACCCCTCAACCTTGCAGGCCATAAACAGCACACCACCTCAACCCTGCACACCACACACAACGCACCCCCTCAACCTTGCATGCCATACTCTGTGCACCCCCGCAACCCTGCATGCCACACACAGTGCACCTCCTCAACCCAGCATGCCACACACAGCTCACCCCCTCAACCCTGCACTCCTTAAACAGCTCACCTTTCAAACCTGCCCTCCGTACACAGCGCACCTTTGCACCCTGCACTCCATACACAGTGCACCTCTCAACCCTGCACTCCATACACAGCACACCTCTCAACCCTACACTTCATAAACAGTGCACCTCTATACCCTGCATTCCATACTAAGCGCACCCCTCAACCTTGCACTCCATACACAACACACCCCTCAAACCTCATTGCTAATAATTAGTTCTAGAATTTCTTCTCTATTGGTGGGTTCTGTCACCTCCACAGTCTGTGGTATGCAGGCAGTGAGATCATGTGCTGTAACCTTAAGCAACCTATCAATGGGTTGTAATGATGTGCTGTAACCTCTAGCAACCAATCGGTGAGCTTTGATGATGTGCTGTAACCTCTAGCAACCAATTAGGGAGCATTAATAATGTGCAGTAACCATTAGCAACCAGTGAGTGGTAATGATGTGCAGTAACCTTCAGCAACCAATCAGTGAACAGTAATGATCTGCTATAATCTCTAGCAAGCAATCAGTGTGCAATAATAATTTTCAGTAACCTCCAGCAACTAATCAGTTAGTAGTAATGATGTGCAGTAACCTCTAGAAACCAATGGTTAAGTGGTAATTATGTGCACTATTGTCTAGCAACCAATCAGTGAGCAATAATAATGTGTGTAGTGGACAGTGTAGGAATCAGGTAGTGTAATGGTCAGTATAGGAATCAGGTGGGTCAGTGAAGTGGTCAGGTAGGTCAGTGTAATGGACAGTGTATGAATCAGGTAGGTCAGTGTAGAAATCAGGTAGGTCAGTGTAGGGATCAGGTAGGTTAGTGTTGTGGTCAGATAGGTCAGTATAGGAATCAGGTAGGTCAGTGTAGTGGTCAGTATAGAAATCAGTTGGTCAGTATACTGGTCAGTATAGGAATCAGGTAGGTCAGTGTAGTGGTCACTATAGGAATCAGGTAGGTTAGTATAGTGGTCAGGCAGGTCAGTGTAGGAATCAGGTTGGTCATTACTACTCTACTAGTGGAAGGGACTCGGGGGGTGCTAAAAGTCTGTGGGTTAGGGGCACAAATTTCTTGCCTTGCCCCAGGCGCTGACAACCCACACTACACCACTGCCCTCACATAACATGAACGTGGTATAAAAGAGCAACATAATGCACATGCGCTTGCTTATGGCAGCATGGCACTTTGATACAAACTTGTCTTTGCTTACAATTTGTTTTATCAGGTTTTACTTTACAGTGAATAATATACAATGCACACGACAGATAGAAACCTTGATCCACATTCAAACTGAGTAATCAGTTCAGAAATAATTAATTATGCAGTTATGTTAATAAGCTTTAGGGCCAGTATACAATGTCATGGTCAAGGCACAGAAACAAGTTTAAATTTACTTCTTGATTAAGCGCAACCTTGCTGTTACTATATGTGTCAATTGAATTTGCTACATAAATTGGTTATAGTACACTGTGTACATATTAATAAGCTTGGTGGGGGGTGCGGCGGGGGATACATTTGTAGAGGGTAATATTGTTTAAATAATTCTGATCAGCAATGTAAACCAAGCTGTAACACACTATCAAGACAAATTGGCTTGTTCAATGAACAATGATGATGTGCAACGTGTATTAACTCCTAGTAAATAATCAGGTTTCAGTTTGATTAGACCATTGGCTGTGATGAGTTGTGTAGCTCCACAATAACAGTCAGTGTAGAGCAATGTAGGAACAATTCAGATAAACAGACATGAAGTACTACACTGCATGTTTGTCTGCATGTGAAATTGAACCCTTTGCAAACTGTAAAACTCAATAATTTCGTAGATTGGGTCATAAGTACAGGGCCAGTGTGAAAATGCATTTTGCCACCCCCTGTCCATCCGGTACTCCCTCCCCACACTATCCTCCAGCCACATACACCATTGTGGCAAGAGAAGGGTATCTGGGCAGTGTGACAGGAGGGGGCAGTGGGACAAGAGAGGGTAAGTGTGACAGGAGGGAGGCAGTGGGACAGGAGGGGACAGTGGGACAGGAGGGGGCAGTGAGACATGTGGGGTTAGGGGGACAGGAGGGTGCAATTGGATAAGAAGGGGACAGTGTGGGAGATAGTGTGACAGGAGGGGGCAGTATGACAGGTGGGGGCAGTGTGACAAGTAGGGCACAGTGTCAATCTGATCACACACCTTGGAAATGACCAATCCTCAACAGGTAGGGGGGCAGGGTGACAAGTGGAGGGCAGTATGAAAGGTGGGGGGGCAGTGTGACAGGTGAGGGGCAGTGGGAAAGGAAGAGGCAAGGTGACAAGAGGGGGGGCAGGTCGACAAGAGGGGGCAGGGTGAGTGGTGGGGGGCAGCATGACAGGAAGGGTGCAGCAGGATGGGGGCAGGGAGATATGAGGGGGCAGTGTCACTCTGATTACACACCTTGGAAATGATCAGTTCTCCCAGGTGGGGGGGCATCACAGGAAGGGGACAGCAGAACAGGAGGGGACAGCATCACAGGAGGGGGGTAGTATGAGAGTAGGGGTGCAGCGTCGCAGGAGAAGGCTAGTGTCATGAAAGGGGGACAGCGTCACTCACACAATTTGGGAAGCACCAATCTCCCCAGATGTCAGATGTTCTGCAGCTGCTCCTCCAGGTGGTGTCAGTGTAGAATATTTGGTGTTAGGAGGGGTAGCTATGTCCCAGGAAGGCAGAAGAACTCCTCCAGCAGACGTAGCACAGAGTGGGGGATCTCATTCACCCTGACCTCCTCCTCTTCTTCCTTCACCTCCATGGGCACTCTGCCGGCACTTCCTCACCCGACCCACCCCACACATACCTCATTGGAGCCTGCATGACAGAGGACCCCGACCACTTCCAGCACACCTGGATCCACCCACCACTCTGCCCTCCTCTGCATCTTTGCAGGTCTCTGACAGCAAGACATCCAGACTGCCCCACCTGCCTGCTGCTCTCTCTTCGCTCTGCCAGTAGCCTAGCAAACAGCAGGCGAACTAAAATTTCCATGCTGCACCTTCTGTCCTACTGGGAGCAGAGTGGAAGTTCTAGTTTCCTTGCTGGGGTGCACAGCTGGGGATAAGGATTTTAATGCCCCCTTCCCCTCCCCAGACCTTATGCAGGGCCTACATAAGTGAACAAGACCCAGCAACAAAAAACAATGATAAATCCATTGGTGAAATGAGTGGCAATATACCAAGCATCTTTCTGGAGAGGTTCAGTTCTATCCTGTGGACCATGGGCCTATTAGATGTTGTTACTGCTGCATCCTGGTTACTATGTGTTTGTATGTTTCCTCTAAGTTTTTTATGTATTTTTTGTTGGACCCCACTGTTAAATTTTAAGGGGGCATTCAGGTCAATAACCTTTTATTATGGTGAGGGTCGTATGCGATTATTGCGCTGGTGGTGAAGAGCAACAAATAGCAGCAGACAACAACGTCCCAAAAATTCATGTTGAATGTGCAAATCCTGATGTCTGGTGTGAAGATCTGATGAATAAAATCACTCAATGTGCACTTTCCACCATGAAAGTAAAAGATGTGCCCTTACTAGATGATGAGGCTCCACATTATAAGAACAAAAAAAGTGCACTATCTGCGCTAAGTATAAAAAGAGCGGGGGCGTGGCTTGGCGAGCGCGAGAGATGGCCGCTTAGGAGACGAGCTCCAGGAACAGGCTCGACAATCCTGCTGCATTGCGGCTCTCAGACATCCCGAACATGGGCAAAATCACCAGAACAGGCTCCCATCAACGCCAGCAACGATCAACCACTTTCTCGGCGAACAAAAACATTTCGGATTTGTTCAAATTCCAGGAGAAAGGGAAGAGACACTCGGCTGCAGCTAAGATGGCGCCGGGGACAGAACACAAGGAGGATGAGGAGTTCGACACGGCCTCATTAGCCGCTTCAGAGGACATGGTAAGGGACACTTCTCCTTCCGATCAACCCCTCACATACTCTGACATGTCAGAGATCGCTGCTGATATTAAAAGGTCGTTTTCAACTGCCTTCTCAGACATTAAAGCTGAGCTCCACACACTATCAGAGCAGATGGCTGCGAATGACAGAGCGGGGAGACACAGAGAAAAAGCGATTAAGAGACTTGAACATGTTACTCTTACCCACTCACAGCACCTGATTTCCATCAACCGACATTTAGAAGATTTGGATAACAGGGGGAGGAGACACAATCTTCGGGTAAGGGGGGTCCCCGAATCGGTCCCTTCAGACCAATTAAAATCGGCACTATGTGCCATTTTTAACAACCTCATGGAAAGACCCACTGAAGCCCCAATTGACTTTGACAGAGCACACAGGGCCTTGAGACCCAGAGCACCCGATGACTCCCCTCCCAGGGACATTGTCTGTTGCCTAAACAGCTACCCCCTGAAGGAAGAAATCTTACAGAAGGCCAGACAAAACGAACAAATAACATTTAATGAAGCAAACATCCAGGTCTTCCAGGATTTATCACCGATTACGCTGAGCAACAGAAGGGCCATCAAACCACTACTAGAAATCCTTAGGAATAAAGGTATAAACTATAGATGGAAATTTCCCTTTGCTCTACAAGCCAACTATGAGGGGAAACATGTTTTATTAAGAACCCCTGATGAACTTCCTCATTTCTGTGAACAAATTAACATTGATCCTATAGACCTCCCCGAGTGGTACAAGGAATTTCGTTTGCCTCCTCCAATACCACTTAACACGCCATCCAAGAGAGTTACACCCTGCAAGTCACCATTCCAAGCAGAGGGGAAGAAGAGTAAACATGCAAATCCTCATGGCCAATTCTATACACCAAGCAAAACCCCAAAGGCCAAAGGGAAATATTAATCTTACATCACCTTAATCTCTGATTCCAGTGGTTCTTTAGCACCCTTATGCTGTATGACTTTCACTTTAAGCCAATTTGGATATGATGTCGGATCTTCTGAGTGATCCTAACAGAAGCTACTGTTGAACACAACACCTCTCTAAACCGGTAAAGTATTCATCCTGCACTGTTTTAAGATCTCTTTGATATGACAGACCGAACTTTGCTCATTTGGGTCATTATACTTTACATGCAGAAGAACTGTTAAATAACTAATTTATCCTGAACCCTTATTGCATCAGATGCAAATTTCTAACAAACCTACAGACAGAATGGGAAAATTTATATCCTGTTGAAACAGACTACTTCTTCAAGGACTCATCTCAGCACAATACTCCCAGAATCCAGCAGATGGCACTGCTATACTAGATAATAACCTAATTATACTTGCACATTATAAACTTTCTCTAAAACATAGTCGTAAAACCTTTCAACACGCGATAACAACCCACCAGCAATCTACTATTTTTTCTATTACACAAAGAAAAGAAGACAACATAGGCCTGATTGAGACCTTCCTGATTGACTTGGAATCTGGGGTTAATATGTGGTATATTTTTGCTCTGCTAACCTTCTTCACTCCTCTTTTAGCGTCATATCCAGACCCACCAAAAGACAATTCCAGTTAACCTTCTTGCAATTGGATCTGAGCTACAACTGAGTATCTCTGACAACTGGGACAACTGAGTTACAAACTTGAACGGAGGAACTGTGAGTACATTCTGCATTCCCACTGTTATACTTGACCTCATATAAACATCTCCAGGGATAATAGACACATGAGTGCACTACCCTCTTTTTCAGGCCAGAACACAACACTCTAATACACTAGGCAGTGCCCACCGCATCTCCACCCTACGTTGGCATGTCATTAAAGGACCTTTTAGCTGAATATCTACCTGCAATATCTTCGTTACAAAGTTACCTGACCGATCTGAGGGCTCTCAGCTGGCACTTAACTGTCATTGGTACCTAACAGGAATTACATAAACCTTTGTAGGATCTATCCAGACCGGAATTCTGACTAGGAGGATCCTCTTCAGTTCTTAGCTTGTTGTTAATACCTTTTTGTTTGCTGTTTTTATTCTCTTACTCTAATTTGATTGATCTTTGCTCTGGTGATAGAACAAAGATAAATGTTGTCATTTAGATGGAGAACCTACTGGCGGCTCACTGGAAGTGCAGCCATGGGTTATCCATCCCCTTTTAGACTCATTTGCTGACACTTAACCCCTACCCGCCTTCCCAAAGGGAAGAGATGGGGATTAGGGGAAGACTTACACCTTCAACTTCCCATGGATTTAGTGACTTAACTCACCAGGCATACTACTCCTCTACAGACGATGCTTTAAAAGAAAGAGGCATGAGATACACCCACCTCAGAACAGAGTTACCTAGGCAGCTGTGTCGCTTGCACTCTGCCAGCGTGCAGACGCAGTTGTAACGAGGTATCCTTTTTTCTGACTATCTCATCCATTGTGCTAAAATCGGTGGCTTATGTTCACTTAATCCCATCTGAGAACTAACTAATAATTGTCCATTTTATTCCCAAACCCCACAAAAGCCGCTTGAAATTATGCTTCTCTGTACTTCTATATTTTTATTTTTTTAACGCAGGACTTAGAGCCATTCCTGATATTGAACCACACCTTGAAACACATTAATAACCTCCTATCATTATTACTTATTGATAGATATTTAGGTCCCCCTCGGCCTTACCTTCCACTCACCCCCAAGGGACTAAGTGTTACCAACTTGAGCTATACCTTACACCTCAATTTAATCTACGGCTCCCCCGGAGCGGATTATCATCCGCTCTGAGGGAGTAAATTATTGACGTTTTTCTTCCTTTTAATGTACGGGATCTGTTCGTGAGATCTACCTTGGTTATTTCTACTACCTTCAGATTCTCGCTTCCTTCCTCTCACCTCTCCCTATCTCCTATATCTGATAACTTCTACACCTCTACATTTCTTTTCTCCCCCTATTTCTCTCTCTCCCCCTACTTGCACACTCCTTATTCCGCATGGCATATTCAGGACTAGGTAATTCACCCGATTTAATTTCACATAATGTAAATGGACTCAATATTCCCGAAAAAAGACATAAGATTCTCAGGGAGCTTCATAAGAGGAAACCTAAAATTGTCCTACTCCAGGAAACACACTTCAAAGCTTCTCAAATACCCAAGTTAACAGATAAATATTTCCCACAAGCCTACCATGCTACCAATAAAGAAGCCAAAACCAAAGGAGTTTCCATTCTCCTGAGCAAAAATACTGCCTTTCAGATTGACCAGCAGCATGTTGATACAGAAGGAAGATATATCTTCCTTAAAGGTTCTCTTAATGGGAAACCAACAACCATCGCCAATGTATACTTCCCCAATAAGGCTCATATCTCCTTCTGCAGACATGTTGTTGATGAATTAAAGAGTTTTGCCAAAGGACGCATAATAATGGGAGGCGACTTTAACATCCCTCTCAATCCCATACAGGACACCTCCTCGGGACAAACATGCATTGCCTATAAGATACTCAAGAGAATTAAGGTACTTTTACAATCACTAAGCCTAGTAGATGTATGGAGAGTACTCCACCCATCCTCCAAAGATTTTACTTTTTATTCAGCTCCACACAAACGCTACACTAGGATAGATCACATTTTTGTCTCCCAGAGGGACTTACCCGATGTTACTAGAGCGGAAATTGGGACAATCACGATCTCAGACCATGCCCCCGTTTCTGTCTCTCTCCTGGCCCCCAATCTCAAAAAACCTGATTTCAATTGGAGGCTGAATGCGGCCCTGCTTACAGACCCGATAGTCCAGAACAGCATCCAGTCCGCCATTACAGACTATTTTAACCAGAACAATTCACCAGACCTCTCACCTTTGATTATATGGGAGGCACATAAAAGTGTGATCAGAGGTGAATTTATCAAGATGGGGGCTAGGAAGAAGAGAGAGGGAGAAACATTTAGAAGATTTAGTTCTCCAGATCAACAGGCTGGAAACCCAACATAAACACTCACAGACACTGATGGTGGAACAGGAACTGTTAGACAGAAGAAGAGATCTACAAAATATCCTAGACAGCTCATGTAGAAGGGCTATATATCTAAAGAAGGCAATCTACTACGAGTCCGGGGATAAAAGTGGCAAATATCTCGCTAGAGCATTAAAAGATGTACAACATTCAGGGAACATACATTGCATCCGAGACAAACAGGGCAAATCTACACATGATTCGAAATCCATTGCACAGCATTTCCACAACTTCTATTCAAAACTCTACAACCTTCCCACACAGAATAAACCATCAACTTACATCGAAAGCAGAGAACAAATTATTCATAAATTCCTAATAGATAGCAAGATTCCCAAACTACCTTTGATCGCGACAAACTCCCTAAACCATGCCATTAAGAATGAAGAAATTACACGCGCTATCTTAGACATGAAACCCGGAAAAAGCCCAGGCCCAGACGGCTTTACATCTTTATATTATAAAACTTTCGAAAATCTACTTAATTTACCTCTCACAAGGGCACTAAACCACCTGACCTCTGATCAGACGCCACCACCTCGAGACTTCTCCCTTGCTCATATAACTGTCATTCCCAAAAAAGACAAAGACCCAACTGACTGTACAAACTATAGACCCATATCACTACTAAATTTAGACCTTAAAATCTTAGCAAAAATCTTGGCCACCAGACTCAAACCTTTCCTAAAAGACATCATTGGACCCGAACAAGTAGGTTTTATGCCAGGGAGGGAAGCTAGGGATAATATCATTAAATCTCTGAATCTAATACACAGAACGCACCTAGACAGAATTGAAGCTATGCTTTTGTCGACAGATGCTGAAAAAGCATTCGACAGAATAGCTTGGGATTATATGCTGACAACATGTGAATTTATAGGCCTAGGCGAGAATATAATGAAATGGATTCAAAAATTATATACCAACCCTAGTGCCAGAATCAAAGTCAATGATACCTTTTCAGACCCGATTCAAATAAAGAATGGAACTAGACAAGGATGCCCATTATCCCCAATCCTCTTTATTTTGACCCTAGAGCCCCTGATTAGAAACATCAACTTACAGCCAGACATTCACGGAATTAAAATAGGGGGAATAGAGTACAAAACCGCCGCATACGCGGATGACATGTTGTTCTTTATATCCCAACCACACATCACCATACCAAATCTAAATAAATGGTTTCAACTATTTAAATATATAGCGAATTTTAAAATTAACCATAAAAAATCTGAGGCTATGAACCTTTCCCTCAGCGATACACTAGCCAAATTAACTAACCAAAACTGCCCTTATAAGTAGGAACATACGTCACTGCAATACCTAGGTATTAAATTAACCCCCAAATTGGAACAAATATATCAATATAACTATCTGCCTATTCTGGGGAAAATAAGAAAAGATCAAAATAATTGGAATTCTAAGAATTTCTCCTGGTTCGGCAGGATAGCCATTTTAAAAATGGTGATCCTTCCTAGACTATTGTACTTGTTCCACGCACTCCCGATAGCTATCCCGCAAAATTTCTTTGGCAATCTAACCCTTAAACAGAGAAACTTCCTTTGGGCCAACAAAAAACCCAGAATTAACTTGAATCTCCTCCATCTAGATAAAACTAAAGGTGGACTGGGAGTCCCCAATTACAAAAAATACTATCATGCAGCCCATCTGACAAGAATTATGGACTGGCATTGCCATCACGAGAACAAAGACTGGGTCAAACTCGAGAAATACAAATCACATGTACCAATCCATTTTCTGCCCTGGTCAAACCCCAAGAACTACCCAGCGAGTATAACAGAACACCCCCTGATATCTAGTACCTTAAATATATTTCATAAAATTGCACGGCCCCACAATCTTTCTTCATCACCAGGTCCGTTGTCCCTAATATTCCAAAATCCAGACTTTGCCCCTGGGGTAGGCGGAATGAATCTTACCCCACTATCCACAAATTACCCCATACTTGTTAGGCACTGTGTATCCAGAGGCAATGTCATATCACAGGATCCATGCTTTGCTGGGGTTTTTTGCCTTCCTCTGGATCAACTGTGGGTGAAGGATTGTATATGGGATTATTTGGTTGTATGTGTGTATGTGTATATGTGTATGTATATAAGAGCACTACCGTTACGGTCAGGTATTAAGAACAGTCTACCCGACGTACTATCATAAAAAACATTAACCCCTGAGGGTCAG
>BLSH010255450.1:1061679-1077681 GCA_018402905.1 Glandirana rugosa
GGAGAGCAAATAAGGGACGTGGTCATGGTGCTGCTGGTAATGCTGGTGCTGCTGGTGTTGGTGGTGTTGGTGAACCTCCTGTTGGAAGGAGAGGACGTGGTTGAGGTGTGTCAGCTACACGCACAAGGGAAACACCTTCCTCAGGTAGCCAACAGAACCTTCACCGGTATATGGTAGGCCCGAATGCCCCTCAACGATTGGTGAGGCCAGAACAAGTACAGGCGATAGTAGATTGGGTGGCTGACAATGCCTCCAGTTCCTTCACATTGTCTCCCTCCCGGTCCCTTGATGAAAGCTCAGAGTTGGCACCTGAACCCCATGGCCATCTGTCTTTCACCTCAGCCCCTTGTAAATTAGCCAAGCAGTCTGAGCCCCAAGTCCTGAAAGAGACTCTTATGCTTTTTGATGACTCTCCTGGTGTGCTTTCTGTACGCTATCCACATAGCGCTGCCCCAGAAGTGGAAGACATTGAGTGCACCGATGTCCAACCACTTCTGTTGCAGGATGAGGACATGGAAACACCAGCGCAGCACGTCTCTGATGATGATGAAACACAGGTGCCAACTGCTGCAGCTTGCCTCAGTGTGCAGACTGACAAGGAGGGCAGTGGGGAAGGGTGAGGGGAAGATGATGTGGAGGATGATGAGGTCCTAGACCCCACATGGAATGAGGGTCATGTTTGTGACGTGTGCAGTTTGGAGGAAGAGGTGGTAGTTGCACAGAGGCACCAGCACAGCAAAAGAGGAAGCAGGTTGCAAAAGCGGAGCGAGCTTCCCCTAGACAGTATGCCTGCTACTACCCACAGCACCCAGGGACCTAGCACACCAAAGGCAGCTCAAAGGCGTTCCCCCATGTGGCAGTTCTTCAGACAATGTGCTGACGACAAGACACAAGTGGTTTGCAAGCTGTGCAATGATAGCCTGAGCCGAGGCATAAATGTTCTCAACCTGAGCACAACCCCCATGACCAGGCATCTAAATTCAAGGCACAAGCTGCATTGGAATAATTACCTCAAAAGGTCTCGGCCTCCTCCTGCTTCCTCTTCTGCTGCTGACTCGGCCTCTTCCTCCACCTCTACAGTGACAGTGTCACCTGCCACCCAGCAAACAGACGATATGACAGCAACGCCACCATGTCCGCCACTGTCCCCAAGCATTTCCACATGGTCCCATGGAAGCTTACAGCTGTCCATCTCCCAAACACTGTAGAGAAAGAGGAAGTACCCCCCTACCCACCCACAATCCCTGGCCCTGAATGCCAGAATTTCAAAATTCTTGGCCTTTGAAATTCTGTCATTCCGTCTGGTGGACACGGACAGTTTCAAAAACCTGATGGTGGTGGCTGTCCCACAGTACGTGGTTCCCAGCCGCCACTACTTTTCCAGGCGAGCCATCCCTTCCCTGCACAAACAAGTCGGGGACAAGATCAAGTGTGCACTGCGCAATGCCATCTGTGGCAAGGTCCACATAACCACTGATACATGGACCAGTAAGCACGGGCAGGGATGCTATATATCTCGCTAACTGCACACTGGGCAAATGTAGTGGCGGGTGGGCCTGAGCCGGCTAGCCATTTGGCGCATGTCCTTCCACCACCGAGGATTGCAGGGCATTTCTCTTTGCCTCCTGTTGCCTCCTCCTCCTACTGCGCTTCCTCCTCCTCGACCACCCACTCATCCGCTCAGCGTAACACCTTCATCACCAACATCAGCACATCCAGGGGGAAAGGACAGCAGGCTGTTTTAAAACTGATATGTTTGGGGGATAAACCCCACACTGCGCAGGAGCTGTGGATGGGCATTGAACAACAGACCAATGAGTGGTTGTTGCCACTGAGTCTCAAGCCCGGCCTGGTGGTGTGCGACAATGGCCGAAATCTCGTAGCTGCTCTGGGCCGAGCCGGTTTGACGCACATCCCTTGCCTGGCGCATGTGCTGAATTTGGTGGTACAGAATTTTCTAAAAAACTACCCGGATATGTCAGAGCTGCTGCAGAAAGTGCGGGCCATCTTTGCACACTTTCGGCGTTCTCACCCTGATGCTGCTCACCTGTCTGTGCTGCAGCGGAACTTCGGCCTTCCCGCTCACCGCCTCATATGCGACGTGCCCACAAGGTGGAACTCCACCTTGCACATGCTGGAGAGACTGTGCGAGCAGCAGCAGGCAATAGTGGAGTTTCAGCTGCAGCACGCACGGGTCAGTCGCTCTGCGGAACAGCAACACTTCACCACCAATGAGTGGGCCTCCATGAGAGACCTGTGTAGCGTATTGCAGTGTTTTGAGTACTCCACCAACATGGCCAGTGCCGATGACGCTGTTCTCAGCATTACTATCCCACTTCTATGTCTCCTTGAAAAAACACTTCGGGCCTGATGGAAGAGGATGTGGCACAGGAGGATGAGGAGGAGGAGGAGGAGGAAGAGGGGTCATTTCCATGGTTATCAGGACAGTCATTCGAAAGTGACTCGGAGGGTGGGTTCCTGCACCAGCATAGGCCAGGTCAAAAATATTCAAGCCAGGGCACAGTACTGGAGGACGAGGAGGACGAGGAAGATGAGAAGGAGGAATCGCAGCAGGGTGGCACCCAACGCAGCTCGTGGGCATCACTGGAGCGTGGCTGGGAGGATACAGAGGACACAGATGATCTACCTCCCACAGAGGACAGCTTGTCTTTGCCTCTGCACAGCCTGGCACACATGGCCGACTACATGCTGCAGTGCCTGCGCAACGACAGCCGAGTTGCCCACATTGTAACTTCCTCTGATTACTGGGTGGCCACCCTGCTGGATCCCCGTTACAAGGACAATGTGCCGTCCTTAAGTCCCTCACTGGAGCGTGAGAGGAAGATGTGCGACTACAAGCGCACACTGGTAGAGGCGCTGCTCAGGGCATTCTCAAATGACACCGGGGGCTCAGTGGAAGCACAAGGCGAAGGCAGAGGAGGAGGAGGAAGAGGCTTTGTCAGCAGCCCGCCACAACAAACAGCACCACCAGCCGATAGACAACGTCTTAGCAGGAGGCAGCATTTCAGCAACATGGTGCAAGAGTATGTGTGCACACGCCTACACGTACTGACTGATGGGTCTGCCCCATTCAACTTCTGGGTCTCCAAATTGGCCACATGGCCTGAGCTTGCTGTTTATGCCTTGGAGGTGCTGGCCTGCCCTGCAGCCAGTGTATTGTCTGAACGTGTGTTTAGCATGGCAGGGGGCGTTATCACAGACAAGCGCAGCCGCCTGTCCACAGCCAACGTGGACAAGCTAACCTTTATTAAAATGAACCAGGCATGGATCCCACAAGACTTGTCTGTACCTTGTGCAGAATAAACATTTAGACCGGACTCACACAGCCATTCGTATACTTGTTTTTTTGAATAGGCCTCAATATTTTGGGGGCTACCCCAATTATAAACAAACAAAAAAACAGTGTTGGCTACCTCCTCCTCCTCCTCGACCACCGCCACTTCCACCTACACTGCCACGGTCACGGCCTAGTCAACCTCTAGGCTCCTACTCCACATCCACCCCTCCTTCCCATTTTTTTTTATTTGATTTTAATTTATTTTCCCTATCCCATTTTTTTGTAGGGCACTTGCCTTACTCTTACCCCCATTTTCTTCCTTTTGCAGCCCTCTAGCAGTTGCCAGGACTTTGTTACAGCCATTTTTGTGCCTAAAAGTTCGGGATCCCCATTGATTTCAATGGGGTTCGGGATAAAATTCGGGCAACGTTCGGTGCCGAAACCGGACTTTTTTCCAAAGTTCGTTCAGAACCGCCGAACCTGAACGTCCAGGTGTTCGCTCAACTCTATATAACAGTTAAAAAAATCAGTCAATGATAGTTCACAATGAAGGTCCATAGATAAGGAAAAAACCAGCACCAGCTTCTGTGTAGAGGAGGAAAGACAGCACACCACACCACCAGTGCTCTGCAGGTCTCCTTACCAGATTTGAGTAACAAGCAGGCATCTGATCATAACAAGAATATATTCTTGTTGACAGCTACCTCAGCTACAGAAACAAATCCTCAGCTATAGGCACTTCAATGCAGTGACCTTCTATATTCATGCTTGAACACGCATTCGCATACAAGAGAAAGGAAGCCACATAGTGAAACCCGTAGGTGTATGAAGAAAGGACTTTATTTCAATGTTCTACTTACAATGGCATCCATAAACAGTAAGCGTGTACACAGGTCAATTTCCGCATTTCTTCCAATAGGATTTCGTCAGAGGCGAAATCCTATTGGAAGAAACGCGTCAGCTGAAGGTATCCCATGTCCAGCATGCTCGAAAAATGTGGAATTTGACCTGTGCACATGCTTACTGTTTATGGATGTCATTGTAAGTAGAACATTGAAATAAAGTGCTTTCTTCATAAACTTACTTCCAGCAATGTAAATTGGAACATGATTTGGCATTGCTGGAAGATTGGTCAAAGCAATGGAGACTTCAGTTCAATATTTCTAAATGTAAAATAAAGCACCTAGGGAATAAGAATCCTCTTAGAAAGTACAGCATTGGGGATACGGTGTTAGCCAACACTACAGAAGAAAAAGATTTGGGGGTGCTTATTTCAGATGATTGCAAAATGAGCAAACAGTGTGACCAGGCAGTGAGAAAAGCAAATAGAATTCTGGGATATATCATTAGCGGGATCACCAGCAGGAGGAAGAAGGTTCTGATTCCTCTATATAGATCTTTAGTGAGACCTCAATTCGAATACTGTGTCCAGTTCTGCAGACCTCACTACTAAAAAGATATTAATATGATAGAATGAGTTCAGAAACGGGTAACAAAAATGGTGAAAGGTTTGGGGGATAAAACATATCAAGAGCGACTTCAGGACCAGGCAGTGAGAAAAGCAAATAGAATTCTGGGATATATCATTAGAGGAATCACCAGCAGGAGGAAGAAGGTTCTGATTCCTCTAAATAGATCTTTAGTGAGACCTCAATTCGAATACTGTGTCCAGTTCTGCAGACCTCACTTATAAAAAGATATTAATAAGATAGAATGAGTTCAGAAACGGGTAACAAAAATGGTGAAAGGTTTGGGGGATAAAACATATCAAGAGCGACTTCAGGAACTTAATATGTACAGTCTGGAGGCAAGAAGGGAAAGGGGAGACATGATTCAAACCTTTAAATACATCAAGGGGGTGAATAAGGTTCAGGAGGGCAGTCTTTTCAATATGAAACCAAAATCAAGAACACTGGGACATGACCTTAAACTAGCAGGAGGGAAGTTCAAAACTAATCTTAGAAAGTATTATTTTACAGAAAGGGTGGTTGATGTTTGGTATAAACTACCAACAGAGGTTGTGAGACAATCAACAGTAAATGGCTTCAAACATGCTTGGGATAAATATAAATCTATAGTCAGACAACAAGGTTAATGAGAAAAAAAAACAACAAAAAAACAAAACAAAAAAAAAGGGCAGACTTGATGGACTACTCAGTCTTTTTCTGCCATCACTTTTCTATGTTTTTATGTTTCTAATATGGATAAAAAATCAAAGAGAAAAAACAACGTAGGGTACCCCCTTCGGATCTGGTATGGATTTGTAGGGGAACTTCACACCAAAATTTAAATAAAAAAAAAATTGACGTAGGGGTCCCCCCAAAATCCATACTAGACTATTATCTGAGCATGCAGCCTGGCCGGGCAGTATAGCCTCCTGAACTGTCCCAGGCCCCATGCTTATCAGAATTTGGAAGCCCCTTTAACAAGGGGGCCCCCAGATCCTGCCCCCCCATGTGAATGGGTATCGGGTATATTGTACCCCTACCCATTCACCAAAAATGCTGTAAAATGTAAAGAAAAAAACAAGAGACAGTTTTTGACAAGTCCTTCATTAAAAAAAATAGCTGTCTTCTCCCCAAGCTGTCTTCTCCCAGTGCCATCTCTCCTGGTGCCGTCAGCTCCCCGAGCTGTCTTCTCCCATGCCGTTGTTTTTTTCCTCGCTGCCACTGTCTTCTTCCTCATTGCCGCTTATCCACTGTGTCAGAATCCACGTTCTAAGATCCTGGTCGGAATGTCTGTGCAAATGCTCCCATGCGCATGCAGCAGGTGCACACATAGGTGCGTTCCGTCACTGGTGCGAGACAGCCTATTTGACCCTGTGACCCCCTGTGACCTCTTTATTGGAGCTTCCTGTTACCTGCGACCCGGCTATCCTCTGACCTGCTTGTTATCTGCCTGCACCAACCCCAGCTTGCCTACGACCACCTCTCTGCCTGACCCCTGTGTACTTCTTCTGCCCTTCTGTTGCCAACACTGCTTGTACCCGACCATCCACCTGCCTGCTCCTTCTGTACTGCACTGCCAGCCTGTTACCGAACCGGCCTGCATCACCACTCTTCAGTCAGCACGAGTTCTTCAGTGGACGTTTACCTACCAACCGTGACCCAGTCCAACCCTCGTGCCACCCTGCACTTCCTGAGCCAGCTGTCTACCCTACCAGGGACTCCCGAATCAGGGTAGTAAGAGAGGTTGCCCACTGCATAAGCCAGACTCTGCCACCAGGTACGTGACACACTGAAAACAAAAAAGACGCTCTTCTCCTCATTCTGTCTTCCTTTTTCCTTTATTGTGATGTACCCCGCTATCTGACAGCTCTTATGTACATTGGGGCGATGACATCACCTGGAGAGCCCGTCCCCTTGTGACGTCAAAAGGCTACATAAGAGATGTCAGACAGGGGGATGTCACAACGGAGGAAGACAGCATCAGGAGGAGAGCCTCTTTTATATTTTCAGTGGCGGCGGCAAAGAAGACAGCGGCATGGGAGAAGACAGCGGCATGGGAGAAGGCAGCTCAGGGAGAAGACAGCACCGGGAGTAGATGCCACTGGGAGAGATGGCACCAGGAGAAGATGTCGTGGGGATATAGAGCTATTTTTTAATAGAGGACTTGCCAAAAACTGTCTCTTTTTTTCAGTGAATGGGTAGGGGTATAATGTACCCAATACTCATTCACATGGGGACAGCAGAAACTGGGGACCCCTTGTTAAAGGGGACTTCCAGATTCTGATAAGCCCCCCGCCCGCAGACTCCGACAACCACCGGCCAGGGTGGGGGACTCCAAAGCACCCTCCCCATGTTGAAGGCATATGGACTGGTATGGTTCAGAGGGGGGGGGGGGCGCTCGCTCTCCCCCCTATCCTGACCTGCCAGGTTGCATGCTCGGATAAGGGCCTGTTATTGATTTTGGGGGGTCCCCCACGCCATTTTTTTAAATTTTGCCATGGGGCTCCCCTTAAAATCCATACCAGACCTGAACAGCCTGGTATGGATTTTGGGGGGACCCCCACACCATTTTTAAAAAAAATTTGCCTTGGGTTTCCCCTTAACCACTTCAATACACTGTGTTATATATACTACACTGACTGCACTATATAGTCTCCACTGTATTATATATACTACAGTACATTGAGTGCATTATATACTCTGAACCGATATATATATATATATATATATACTATGCGGACTGCACTATATACTCTGAACTGATATATATTTATATATAGTATACGGACTGCACTATATACGCTGAACTGCAATATATATACTATGCGGACTGCACTATATGCTCTGAACTGATATATATATAAATATATATATATATACTATGCGGACTGCACTATATACTCTGAACTGCAATATATATACTATGCGGCCTGCACTATATACTCTGAACTGCAACATATATACTAGGTGGACTGCACTATATACTCTGAACTGCAATATATATACTATACGGACTGCACTATATACTCTGAACAGTATTATATACAGTATACTGCAGGGACTGGACTATAAAATTGTAATTACATGCCCCAGTCAAACAGATGTATAAAAATTGGGCCTTGGGTGTTAGTGGTGCCTGAACACTGTAACCCCTCACAGTTACTCTTGTTGGGCACAGGAATGAGCCCTGCTGTTAAAAATTATTTAGAAAATTGTAATTACATGCCTCAGTCATACAGGTGCAGAAAAATTGGGTCATGGATGTTGGTGGTGCCTGAACACTGTAATCCCTCACAGTTACTCTTGTTGGGTGCAGGATTGGGCCCTGCTGTAAAAAAATATTTAAAAAATTGTAATTACATGCCCCAGTCAAACAGGTGCAGAAAATTTGGCCTTGGGTGTTGGTGGTGCCCTAAACCAAAAATATTGTTGGAAGCTAGCATCATCAAGATTCAGGCATAGGATAGTCACTATGCAGCATAGGCTTCAAGATCCCTAGCAAATTCAATCAGTAACATCAGCATCTGGGGCTTGATAGCTGCTAATACAGGACTGATTCATTTTTGTAAATGTGAGCCTATCAACGGATTCTGTGGACAGGCACACTCTTATCTGTTACAAACCCTCCAGAAGCACTGAATGTCCATTCAGAAAGCACATTGGATGCAGGACAGGCCAGTAGCTCGATTGCATATTGAGCAAGTTCAGGCCAGTGGTCCATCCTCTAGACTCAGTAACTCAGTGGATGCTCAAGTCTGCTCTTGCCCCTAGATATTCCTGCACCATATAATGCAGACGCTGGCAATGGTTGCTTGAACCTATCAGCCCTTGGTGAGGACTGAAAAATTGTTTAAAGGCACCGGTAGCCGCCCACCTTCTCCACTGCTCTTCCTCTGACCAAACAAAGCCTCCGCAACACATTGTCCAGAACCAGAAAATGGTAACCTCCCAGGGCCTGGAAAGGCATTACACAAACTTTTCTTCAAGGTCCCCTGAAGATTTTTCATCCTCTGCTCCCTCTGTGAAGGCAGGATGAGTTCTGCAACTTTACCCTTGTAACGTGGATCAAGAAGGGTTGCCAGCCAGTAATGATCACTCTCCTTAATACCACGAATCCAAGGGTCCTTTCACAGGCTTTGCAGAATCAGGGAGCCCATGCAGCGTAAGTTTGCAGCGACATGATATTCTGAGTCCTCTGGGTCACTGAGGATGGCATTGTCAGGAACTACCTCCTCCCAGCTACCTAAAACTCTTTGGGTTTCTTGGGACTGAAAACCATCCCTTGAAGACTGCTGCGTGTTATCCTCTACATCCATGCTGACACAATCCTCCTCCTCTTCTTCCTGTGTGTTTGGCAGTCCCGCAGGAATGCTATCTGCATAAAAGGGGCCTTGAGAGGAAAGGCAGTCTTCCTCCCACTATTCTGCCTCAATTGCCCGGTCTTTATTTCCACGAAGCGTGTGCTCCAGCAGGAAGACAAGAGGGAGAATGTCACTGATGCATGCATTGTCGCCGCTCACCATCCTCGTGGGCTTCTCAGATGGCGACAGGGCAGTGCATGCATCCTTTATCAGTACCTTCACCTCTGATTGTCTTCAGCATACTGTTTGTGGGCTTTCTTGTGCATCATCTTTAGAAGAGGCTTCCTTCTGGGACGACAGCCATGCAGAACAATTTGATGTAGTGTGCGGCGTATGGTCTGAGCACTGACAGGCTGACCCCCCACCCTTTCATCCTCTGCAGCAATGCTGGCAGCACTTATATGTCTATTTCCCAAAGATACCCTCTGGATTTGACACTGAGCACATGCTAGGCATGTTCTGAGTTGTACCTGTCCAGTTAAACCGCTCTATGGTCTTGGCCACCGTGTTGCAGCTCAGTTTCAGGGTCTTGGCAATCTTCTTATAGCCTAGGCCATCGTTATGTAGAGCAACAATTCTGTTTTTCAGATCCTCAGAGAGTTCTTTGCCATGAGGTGCCATGTTGAACTTCCAGTGATCAGTACGAGAGAGTGAGAGTGATAACATCAAGTTTAACACACCTGCTCCCCATTCACACCTGAGACCTTGTAACACTAATGAGTCACATGATACCAGGAAGGGTAAATGGCTAATTGGGCCTAATTTGAACATTTTTTTTTTTTAACAAAGATCTTTATTGAGAGGATTTTTAACAAAGATACAAGGTACATAGTGAGCTTAGATATTTAGAGGTGTGGTGACCCCACACCTCACAGTCTAATGAGAATTACAATAATTACAAACAAGTACAAGTGCATTCAAGAGTAGCGTAGATGTAGTGGACTCATCACTCCCACACCAGGCGCCCCGTACCGGGATCATGCTGCGCCTATGGGTGTGCGGGCGACGAGCCCATCCCTCCACTTAATGAGCGTAGCTTATACAGCGTAACTGGTTTTAAGTGGTCAAGTCTTGGAGGTCCTGACGAGCATTGTGGATGTTACTGACGGAGGTATGACCTCTTGAATTTGAACTAATAGAGAACAGAACATAACAGAACAGTCTGAGAAGGTTGGTGTTGAAGTTGTTGGGTACATGTTGATGATGTTGTTATCCTTGGGGTCTTTATGAGTGTAAAGGTGAGCTCCTGTGGTCGGCTATCCAAGGTTCCCAGTCTTTGAGAAATTGCGTCGTGGTCAAGTTGGCTTTTGCAAATGCATATTCAAGTTGAAAGTGTGAGTTGAGTAATACGATAAGATCCGAAACATTTGGTGCAGCAGCAGATTTCCATTTTTTTGCCACTGTTAGCCGGGCGGCTATTAATAAGTGGGATGCTAAGATCCTGACCTGTTTGGGCCAGGTTGGGATTGACATGCCCAGAAGAAGGTCCAAAGAGGACAGATGAGTGTTAATGTTACATAGGGAGGAGATCAAGATAGCCACATTCTGCCAGAAGTGCTTGACATGGGGGCATTCCCACCAGATGTGATACAGGGTTCCCTTGTTATTACAGTTCCTCCCTAATTTGAACATTTTTAATTAGGGGGTGTATTCACTTTTGTTGCCAGAGGTTTAGACATTAATGGCTGTGTGTTGAGTTATTTTGAGGGGACAGCACATTTACACTATTATACAAGTTGTACACTCATTACTTTACATTGTAGCAAAGTGTCATTTCTTCAGTGTTGTCACATGAAAAGAAAATGTGAGGGGTGCACTCACTTTTGTGAGATACTGTATATATATTAATACATATACATATATATACACTAGGCTGTATATATATTAATACACTGCATGCAGTGACTGTATATATATTCTACACTGCCTGCACTATAATATATACTACACTAATACATATTCCACACTGCCTGCCGAGTAATGGTCGAGTTGAACTTACCTTTGACTCAAACATCGGGGCCATCCCTATTGATCACATGGTACAGGGCCAAGAACCGTCTCCCTGTACCATGTAATAGCTGTAGCCAATCACAGCTAACACACTAGTTCTTATTGGCTTCAGGAATGCACGAGAACTGTCAGAAATTATTGCTTATACAGTCATCATGGCTGTATAAACATCCCAATTTACCAGATTTTAGGTCAACTAGAACCAGGCTAGTTTACATCTAGAATACATCCACCATTCATCTCTGACTGCCCTTTTTCCATTCAATGGTTTTTAGATTTAAAAAATGTGACCTCTCCATTGTAACCAGTCTGGCAAGACTGGCATCCCCAAAACATGTGCAGACTCCTGCTTTATTCATACCTAACTTATTTCTTAATCATCGCGGTGAATTTGTTATGAGAGTCCCCCTAAAAACTCTAGCCAGATTTGTACGGGTGCTTGCACCACAATTGCCCCAAAAATGTATTATATACTGTGTCACGTACCTGGTGGTTGAGTCTGACTTATGCGGGGGGCAACCTCTCTTAGGGCCCTGGTTCGAGAACCCCGATAGTGGAGACAGAGAGTTCAGGAGCACAGGGGGGCACGAGGGCTGGGCTTGGTCACAGATGACAGGCGAAGGTCCACAGGAGCTCGTGCAGGCAGAAGGGTGGTGGTACAGGCCGGGTTGGTAACAAGCTGGCAGTGCGGTACAAGTGGTTCAGGCTAGCGCATAGTCGGGTACAGGCAGGGTCGGCAACGTGTGGGCAGCAGAAGTACAGAGGATCAGGCAGGAAAGTAGTCGTAGACAGGCCAGGGGTCAGGGCAGGCAGCAAGCAAACAAAGTCCAACAGGAAGCCTGGGTCACAGATACAGGAAGTCTTTCAGAGAAAACACTGGGGTCACAGGTGCAGGGACGCTGTAGAATGGACAGCACTGACTGCAGGGTGCTGTGGGCTTAAATGGCCATTCTGGCGCCAATGCCGGTGCATACGTGCGCTCGCACACGTGCACGGATGTGCGCACGCACTACCTACGCCCGCGCATAGGCCTTCCAATGGCCCCGGATGATTCCTTACATACTGCTATAATGAATAGGTAAATACATCTTTTGAAACACTAACCCAATTACTCTAAAGCAAATCTATCATAGGAAAAAAACCTGTAAAAGAAAAAATTAAATTGTTATCTTCAGCATCTGACACACTTTCAGAACTTTTATGCTGCCAATACATTAGTCAGTTGTTGCATTCAAACATTGGGCTGAGTGAAAAAAATGGACCCAATGCCCCTATCCACACATTTGAGGTGGATGGGGGAAGCTTCCCTACTGTGACTTCCCCTCTGTCAGAATATATAGATCAGTACCATAGGCTATAGCCTGGAGCGCTGATTGAGCAGAGAAAATGTGACAGAAGGTTGAACAGAAGTTGATTGGTAGATCGACTTCTGTTCAACCACATCGCTCACACTTGCTCTGAAATTTAGCTGGCCCCTGCTGAACTTTGTTCCATGTATAGGCAGCTTTAGATGCCTGGTCCAAAGCTGTTGTTTTAGCAGCCACTGTGTGGAATCACAGCATAAGGCTTAAGATCACAGGAGAGGTAGTATACCTTTTTTTTACTTTTTTTGTACAATGAAAAGTATTTTCAATAAATAATACTCTTTCCTCACTCTCCACTTATTTTTTTGACATAATTAAAACATCATGGAAGGGACTTTGATGCTCCTCATTCTGTGCTAGATTCTCCTTTGAAAAACCTAAACAACTCTTAGAGATGGAGATCCATTAAGGGAGCTAGAACTGGAACTGCAGCAGTCTGAGTGAATGATTTCTTCTATTAGTAAGAAACACACATATATATGTATATAATAATAACATAGTATGAAATTTGCATACTTGATGGGGTCTCTTGCTACAGGCTTATATAACTATCACCTGTGCCAGTAACAATGGGGAAGAAGCAGACGAAATTAACTAAAATATTTGGTGAAAAAAATAAAAAAAGATACTTTAACTATAACATACAAATCACCAGTTTTTAACCTGGTGAAATCATATTGTGGGATGAATTTGTAAAGCTAAAATTAAAATGTATTTTTCAATAATTACTCAACTCTATAAATGATTAAAGCAATAAACATTTCTTGCCAAAGGTTCTGCATATACATTGAGATGGATGGAGAACTGCCTCTAATCACAAACAATTGAACAACCAAACAATATGTTCAGGGTTTCTATTATCCAGTATAATAAAAATGTGAATCACATACCAATTTCCAGTCATTTGTAATTTTATGTCTCTTTTCAAGACAAACCTAATGTAGCATTACTGAACTTGACTGTAAAAATCAAAGAAAACTTGGAAGGAAATTAAGTATCCATTCATCCATTCTTTAGACTCCAAAGTCTTTGCTTGTAAACTTTGTGGCCTCTGTTCTTCTTGAAAAAAATGTCTGACAGACAAATGCTGTAACGTTTTGTGAAAAGATATAGCTGTAATAAGCTAAACCACAGATGATGATCCTTCATCTTTAATATTTAAAAGGAAAAAAAAATGCAGCTGCTTTTTATATGTCTTATTGTATAATGGATATGTTTGTGTGAAGCTAAATGAACATTGGGACACAATGTGCAGTGATAGTTTCTTTGTTAGTCCATGTGGACTCATCCCCATCTTTCCAGATGTCTTTTCAGATCATCAGAATATTGTCGCTGCAAATACATTGCACATTTTTATATTTATATCTCCCATAATTTACTGTGAAATGAAAATGCACTGAATATAATTTCAGAGGATCTCAGGATGCATATAACGAGACAGTGCTATGATATTACTTGCCTGTGGTAGGCAAGGTACATATGATATAAAGCTTGTACCACCATGGAACAAGGTCTTTGACCCACTTGCTTCTTACTTTTAATCTTTGTTAAGTATTCTGAAGTGGGTGGACCAGAATCCAATTATTTTTCCAGTGTATCCCTAATGTACTTCTATAAAATGCCTAATCTAAGTAAATATATTCATGCAGTAACTAAGTGACAAAGTATTTGATCTTCTGCAAGTATTTAAGTCTCTAATTATTATGTCCATCGTAATGAGTTGACAGACCAGCACGCTATTTTTATCTGTTGAAAAATCGTAGAGAGGCAAGTGATGAGAAAGTGAGGTCATACAATTTAATGCTGTTTCTGAGAAGAGGAATGCTGTTACAAATGAACTGTAATAATTTCTCAATACTGTAATCAGATCACACATTTTATATCTAGCATAAACACTCAATAAAGTGTCTCTTAATTAAAATATTTATTGCAATAAGTCTCAGTTTGTGATGTTCATAGCATGTGGAAACCCAGTTTTGCAGTTAAAATATAGCACATAATGCTTTTTAAGGCTTCATTTATTAATGATTGTCATTAAAATATATCAAGGATAATGCAATGATTAAATCATATTCTATCTAAAGATAAAAATGTAATGTTTAGTGAATTATAGAATTAAGAGTAGTACTTGTATTTAAACATTAGATCCACTTAAAACATAATTCTTGTGTGTTGTGGGACAGCCATGGAATTAGGGATGCCACATGCCTGGTAAACAAGATTTCATGCTTTTATATTTGGTGAAATAAAATTATGATCCCAAGCTGCTAGCTGTCAAAGCACACTTGCGACTATGCTACTGCCATATGTATAGGGCCTCAGTGAGGTGGGTCAAAGGGCTTAAATCACACTGCTTTATTCCTCACTGAAACTTACATAAACTGGCAGATCATGCCTCTCTTCTAAGCTTTTTGAAATTAATAAAAAGATTGAGGAGGAGTGCTATTTAAGCCTTTTTGGTGAAAAAAAATGGTTGCCCCTGGCTTCCAGTGGAGGCCCGTCCATTAGGGTGCAGGGGCGCCGCCCCCTCTCTCCAGCCACCCTCTCTGTATTGGACGTCTATCTTGGATAAGAAGGAGGATGTCGCCGGAGCACGGAGAGCGCGCTCCCTGCTAGCCAGACTCTGCACACTGCCAACACGCTTTCCGCAAGATGGGCTCTGCACACTGCCAGCACACACTCCGCAAGCCGGGCTCTGCATACTGCCAGCATGCTCTCTGCAAGCCGGGCTCTGCACACTCCAGCACGCTCTCCACAAGCCGGGCTCTGCACACTGCCAGCCTGCTATTAGATGGGGTAAGTGCCACAAGCCCCTATACTGCTATGGTGGCTTTGTATACTCCTATCTGGGGTTCTGCATACTTCTATCTGGGGCTCTGTATACCCCTATCTGGGGCTCTGTATACCCTATCTGGGGCTCTGTATACTGCTCTGGTGGCTCTATATACCCTATCTGGGGCTCTGTATACTGCTCTGGTGGCTCTGTATACCCTATCTGGTGGCTCTGTATACTCCTATCTGGGGATCTGTATACTCCTATCTGGGACTTTGTATACCCCTATCTGGTGGCTCTGTATACCCCTATCTGGTGGTTCTGTATGCCCCTATCTGGTGATGTGTATACGCTATCTGGTGACTCTGTATACCCCTATCTGGTGATGCTGTATACCCTATCTGTGATGCTGTATACCTTATCTGGTGATGCTGGGCTGTATACTCCTGACACAATGGGTGGAAAATCTAGGGTCGTTCGAGGAGAGACAGGAGTTAAAATCCTCATTAGACCTATTAGACCTAATAGTACGTTAGAGATTAATTACATACCGGATTCATGTCAAGTCTTTGGTCGTCACCACCGACCACTTTAAAATCCTACCCCCACGGTCTGGGGCGGGAAGGAAAAACTGGGGAGTGTGAAGAGTATTCGTGGTGGGGAATATCAAAGGTGGGTAACACAGTCCTCATATGTCGGGTCGTAGTGGTCTATTCCATATGTCGTAGTGTCTATCCCATATGTCGTA
>BLSH010255450.1:1093548-1118052 GCA_018402905.1 Glandirana rugosa
TGGGTTTAATCGGTTATCTTGTGCTTGCAAATAATAGCATTTCTGGTGTCGTCAGACAGCTCCTTTGTCTTTACCATTGTCACACATGAAGAGGGAATAACAGGTGGCTTTTTATAAAACCAAAATGTTCATTTATTGGCTAATTTGGGTCACATGGGTGGAGGCAATTCATCACAGGTGATCCTCATTTGAGATCTGCAACAGGTGAGCCAAATTGGGTTTCCATACTGATTTGCAGCAAAGGGTGCCAATACCACTGACAAGGCAAGCATTATGGTTTTCTCTGTTTTCCTCATAATGTTTATCTTTTTAAATGTTATTTATCATTTACAGTTTTTTATCAAACACAAGCTATCTGTAGTAATATGTTGGTTAATTTGATACATTTCCTTCAGTAGATATTCCACAATATGTACATAAACTTCATGGGTGCCAATAATGGTGAGCAGGACTGTAAAAGATATAGTCCAGCCAAATGTTAAAATTTGCATTTATACTCTATCATTTGAATGCTTAGTGTCTTTAAAGCCTGGTACACATTAATAGTTTCAACCGCTGGGATGAACGAAAAAAACTGTCAGCTCCAGTCAGAGCCGCTGTACTAATGATCCAATGTTAGTACAGTGATCTCCCCTGCTGAGCTGTTGTGTTCTGACAAGGGGATCGCCCCCCCCCCCCCACCACCAGAACACTGCAATCAGCGCTTTCAGCCATTGGCTGAGAACGCTGATCGGGAGCCAGTCGGCTGCTGATTTTCTGGCATGCTCGTCTGACAGAAGCTGGCCAAATGGCCGGCTTCTGTCAGACCAGCTGCCATATACATGGGCTGAGTGTTGACCGGTTTTATAGCACCGGCTGATATTGCCCAGTATTTGTCCAATGTGTACTAGGCATTAGCTAGGTTGATTTACTAAAACTGGTGCAGCAGTGTATGGTAACCAATCTGCTTTTAACCTCAGCTTGTTCAATTAAGCTTTGCCAAAAAAACAGGAAGCTTATTGGTTTCTATGCAGAGTTGCACCAGATTTTACACTCTCCAGTTATAGTAAATCAACCCCTAACTGCCATCCTGCGATTTATCCTATGCACCAAGCTACCTTAACAGCTAAACTAGTAAATTTCCCCTTATCCCCAGCTTAAAAAAGATTCTGTTTCTGAACTTGTAAAAAATGCAAGCGTGTTCACTATCCTTACTATCATGTTGACAATCTCACCTCCACTTCTCATACAGGCCTCACAGGCACAAGAAGTAAAAGGTAATCTCCATACAGGGGTCACAGACAGCAAGAGAAATCTGACCTTTTCCCCACTCTATCCAAAACTCTGACTCTGTCAGCACAGGTTTACTTGTACACCAATAGCCCATCTCCTAAAAAAAAAATTGTGTGATCCTCCAGATCCTCAAAACAAGTTTTCCTGAGCTGATACAGATATATGTTTTTTATTCCTTTCTTTCAGCAAGATCATAATGTGTAATCATGATACCAAATATATTCATCTCAAGACCATGCCATTTTCAATCAATAAGGTATATTTAGGGCATTGCAAAACATCCTGAAATCTCAAAATGTATTGATCTACTGGTCTTTGTCTATCTACATGCACATCAGCAGATACGTTTCCATTAGAAAATACATCTCAGAAAGCACTTAAAAGAGAAACTTAAAGACCATTTGTGATTTTGCGTGGTTCAGGAAATTGAAAATGGAAGATGAATTTATTATTATCACAACAGAGAATTGACTGCTATATTTCTGACTTAATCTAAAACAGGGCTGACGAAGAGAAACAAGTAGACCACCTTTAGCCATCTGCATTAGAGCATTTCTGTTGTTGTTGCTTGGATGGAGATCATGAACATACTTGGGAGTGCAGCAGTTTTTGACTGGTAGAATTTTAATGGATTGTGATAAGCACAGAAAGAAAGGGTTGTTCCAAAACAGCAGTGTGAGTTGTTGTTGAGTATAAATTTTGGTCACAGTCAGCTATCTGATTTATATGATTGTGGTCTAAGAAGTAATATTCAAAAACTGTTCCTGAAACGGATTAGTACTTTGTATCACCTATTGATTTCTGGATGATATGCAGAGAAAGAAGAAGGTTCAGTAGCTACTGGCTGCCAAAATGACCTTTGGAAATAAATTATATTCTTCTGCCTAAGACTTTTTTCTTGGGATGCCATATTATTTAAAACCATGATATGTAAAAGGTTGTGAGAGCTGCTTGGTCATGGGAAAATAAGGAAGGACATTTTATTTAAACGTTTTTCTATTCCCAATCTGACAATCCAGACCTGGGATTTGATTTACTCGAAAATATGCATCCTGCAAATCAGGAGATCACGAAAAAAGAGGTTTTATTGTGTTTTAAGTTGTTTGTATATGTGTGTGTGTGTTGTGGGGGCGGAGAGTGGGGGGTTAGTGCTGTAGGTTATTTGTGTTGGGGGATAGGTACTGTAGGTTGAAAAAAGAGCACCTGTATTGCAATTTGCACCAGTTTGGGCCAGTCTCCTGAAACAGTAGTTCTTATACATGGAACAGATAAGATAAAACATTGCCATCCTTTCCAGCAATTGCAAAGAAATAACAACTTACCAGAGAATTTCACATAATATGGCTCATACATTCACAGAGCAGCAAGTAAGGACTTCAGAAACAAAGAAAAGAACTTGCAGTATTTCAGCGTTTAACCATTTCTCTGCCAGGCCCTCCACTTTTAAACTCAGGTGCCAGACCATTTTTGCAAATTTTCCTTTTTTTATTTTTAATTTTTCCCTTACAGCTTTCAGAGTTTGTAAAAGACCCCCAAACCATAATCTTTCTGAAAGCATATGACCAGTAGAATAAAAAGATGGTGCTACTGATTTTTTAAGGCCCCACAATATTTGCGCAAATGTTTATGAAAACATTATTTTTGCCAAAAATACACTAAAATCATTATTAGCAGATACAAACACAGCAAATTTTTACAAAATTCCTGCTAAATATAAAAGCTTAACATGTATTTAGTTAATAAATAACAAATATTTATACATTTTAAATTGCACCTTTTTGCGAAATGGTGGAAATAACAGAACATATGCAAAAATGTAAACAACCAAATGTCTCTAAAAATCTGGAGGTTTTTATTTTCCACTTACAGCTTTCATTTACAGCTACACAATTCCTGCTAAAAAATTTATTTTTCAGAGATAATCTGATGGTTGTTTACATTTTTTTGGCACCTCTTATGAAGGTTTTCCGAAATGCATTAGATGCTGTCTATCAACAATCATGCCAATTTGGTTTGGTCAATACATTAATGTGCTTTTAAATTTGTCTATATTCATATATGTAACCTTTTATGAAGTGTAACAATAAAATTGATATGCTTTTATAAATATACGACTGGTCTTGTGCCAATAAAATCCCACCCCTAAAGGGCAATCCCCTGTGTATAACATAAAACATAGCCAAGGCAGAGTGTGAAGGTGTATGGCACTCCTGGACAGTGCTCGTTTCTGTAGACTTACCACCAGTCTTTACCAAAGCCCAGTACTGTCAACAAATTGCTTTATGTACTATCACCATGTGCCTTTTCAACAAACTATGGCAGACCCAAGAGGTGAACTGTCTGACCAACAAAATGATTTGTTACTGAGCATTGAGCAACATAGATTTTTGTCCAGTGTTTGCATTCATCAAAAGCATCAAAATATAATAGGTCATACGACTTCTAATAAAAGAGGAGGACTTTTTAGATTGTAAAATCTAACAAGCAGGGCTCTCTGATTCTTCTTGTAATGAATTTTATTGTAACTGTACCGTCAGCCCTCATGTTGTAAAGCACTGCTCAGACTGATTGCGCTATATAAATCCTGGGTTATAATAAAATAATGATAATAATAATAATTTTAAGACAAAAATAAACCTCAAAAGTTAAAATCAAAGAATTGTACTTCAAACCAGACTATATTAACACTCTACAGTATAATGTTTTGAATGCACTAACAAGTAAAGCAATAAGCTAAGAACACAACATATTTGTTTTTTTTCCCTTCACATATACTGTATGTGCTAAATCTGTATCTCTGTATCTCATTTTGTTTGTGTTCATGTGTGTTGTGCTGTAGCTGGTGTTAACAAACATGCAGCTTTTGCATATTTAAAACTGTAGCGCAATGTCTTAGAACATACTGCCTAAAACACAGTGGGATGCAAGAACGTAACAAGTACAGCAATAATTTAAGAACACAGCAAGTATCTATACAGACATTAGCAAAACCTATATTTTTTAAAGCATTAGTATGGCCATTTTAAATATCAATACCAAGGTTTCAGGCGACCTGAGAAGATGTGTGTGCATCCTTCCTGCTTCTTTTATCCTGTTATAGCAGGACCCACTACTCTTGACCCCTGCTTTCTTGGCCAGGGATCTCCAGGTATGAGAAAAGGAAGGTCTGGTTCTGGGTGTAAACGTATTTCTGCTCCTGGGTGTTAGGCTTACCAGAGGGGGCTGAGGGTCAGGTTCTTGCAGCCTTCACAGAACACTTTCTGCACATGCTTCTCCCTCAGGCACCATTTTTTCCTCACTTCACGGTGGAGACGGCCCATAGGGTGTTGCCTGTATGAGGCCCACAGGATGCTTCACCATGTACCTTTATATTCCACTTGTATTTCTGGGACCGGAACCTGGTACTATGAGAGGCGAGGAAAGCGGAAGAGAAAGGAACAACAGGGGCGCCTCTAAGTCCAGTAATCCCAGTTTATTAAAAACAGTTAAAAAAGTATTCAATATGCACTCACAAGATCGGCCCAGCCTACATTCCCTGTGTTTTTATAGCCAATCTTGTGAGTACATATTGAATACTTTTTAACTGTTTTTAATAAACTGGGATTACTGCACTTAGAGGCGCCGCTGTTGTTCCTTTCTCTTTTGCCACAGAGTCTCTCCTTCTCTATATAGCTGGTAGCCTCTGACAGCAACCCCATATCCCTCTTCTTAACATTGGACTGTATGGGACGTTGTTCTCCATTGTTTATCTTGAACTGTTTCACCTGGTTACTTTCCAATATTTCCCATGGACATGTTTCCCAATCTATCACATATGCCATATTGACATGAGAGCGCAGTGTGTATTTTTGTGTTTTGAGGAAAGCGGAAGAGCTGCTCTATGAGAACACCAAACTCATGCTCTGCCGGATCATTTGGTGGAGATGAAGTAGCTTTGCAAAACATTTGATCATGTTAAAGCCCAACTTCGCACCCAGTGGATCAAATACAACATGTTGTTCCCAGCCCGCCTGTGTGTGGTGCATTGTGAGTCTACCCGCTATTTCACTTCCCCTACGGATGCCTCACAGTGGTTTGAGACCCTGCCATGTGCCTGATGAGTATGACTGTATGCTTATATGTTGCTCACTCTCTCCCCCACTCATCTTTCTCCCTTGGATATGCCTTCTTGACCTCCCCCTCTATGCCGGATTGTTCGCCCGTTCGACAAACACTCAGATTATTTGACTGCTTGTTTGGCCCGCCAAATGACCACGATGCACTGCACTGCCACACAGTGCATTGGAAACCCTGATGAAGCAATAATGTCTTTGCCCTATCAGGGCACCGAGCACTGTCAGAACCATGATTGGAGAAAGTAATGATGACTCTATCCAATCATGGCTCATGGCATTAAGTCCCATCCCACACTATAAAAATATTCTCCCCATAGCGGCCATTTGCAGTGTGATATTGGCATGGAGAGAGATAGAACAAGGCTCTGTTCAGTGCTGCTAGTGAGTTAGTGTGCTATAGTGTACTATTGTGCTACTATTGTCAGTGTAGAATATCAGTTTAGTGTGAATCTAGTGATAGTTCAGTGTGAGTGTAGTGTGACCATTCATTTCTACTTTAGTGTCAGTTTTATGAGTGTAACGTGACCATTCGTTTTTACTTTAGTGTCAGTTTTGTGAGTGTAGTGTGACCATTCATTTTTACTTCAGTGCCAGTTTAATTTGTCAGGGCATGTTTGCTGCAGTGTATATCAGTGCATTGCACATTTAACATAGTATATATCCACGTGTTACTGCATGTTTAACCTCCCTGGCGGTATGATTATTTCAGATTTTTGGTGCTGAAAGCGGTACAATTATTTTGCATGAAAATTTCGCGTTTTATATTGTAGGCCTGTAATTATTAGGAATAGCTCACTTAAATCTGTCCAAACAACAGTCTAGTAGACATCCCGGGTATGAAAAAGTTTGAAAAATGAAATCATAAATTATAATATAATAAATAACTATAAATAATTATCAGAAATAATAACGTAATAGTAATAAAATGTATTCAATAATGTAATCAAACCAAAAACACTGAAATTTGCTCAGTTGCAGAATTGTCGATGTCGTCACTTTCAGTTTCTGATGATAAATTTACCCAAAAATCAGTATCACTCAATTCTGCAAATCATTCTTATTTACTATCGGTGTTTTCTAGCTGATCAGAAACCACTTTTGACGCAAAGGGACACTTTTTGGTTGCTATGGACATTTTCATGTTTCCAGGCAGAAAGAATGACATTTATAATATAAAAGTGCATGCAGGGCTCTGGGCAAACCACTAGGGACAAAGGGGATGTGAAATGTTTTTATACAGTAATGTAATCTGTAAGATTACAGTGTACTGTATGTGTCCTGTGTGTTTCACTTTTTGAATTTCCCGCCAGTCTCCGTCCCCGTGCGACGCGATGCTCGCAGGGAACGGAGCCCGGCACACAGGAGTCATCTGCCGGCGGGCACAGCCCGCAGTCACGGCGGGGGACATCGCTGGATCCAGGGGACAAGGTGAGTAGCGCTGCCTGGATCCAGCAATTCAATCCCGAGTGTGGCTCAGGGTTACCGCTAATGGTACTGAAAATCCACCCTAAGCCACACTCGGGAACACCGCCAGGGAGGTTAACACAGTACATATCAGAACGTTACTGTACGTTTAACACAGTATATATCTGTGCGCTACTGCATGTTTAATGCAGTTGTAACATTGGGGGTGTTTAGCTCAAGTGATAGATGCATTTTTGTGCAGTGAGTCAATATCAGACAGACCTTAAAAGTTAAGGGCCTGGTAGCCCATGCTTATTTAAAAGTAAAACAAAGCAAAAGTCCATCCAGGAATCGCACGCAGGGTTTTAAACTTCAAAAACATACCGAGCCACCTGGCTCTCTTGTCAGCAGTTCCTTGCTGAAACCAGCCTACTCCTGGCCTCAACAGGATTCTCCAGCCCCCTTTGGTTTACTTACTGTCCCCAAGACTTCAGGACTTCCTTCAGCCCCCTTGGACTTTCTAGCTGCCTCAGCTCTCCTAGCCTCCCAGACCTTCCTTTGGTCCCCCAGACTCTTGTAGCCATCCCGACCTTCCTAGTCCTTCAGGCACGAAGTTCACCCTCACTAGGGATGTAGTCTCATACAGGGCTGATCGTTTTGCTAACAGGGGTCTGTCTTTCAGCAGCAGCAGGCTGCTAACACTCCACTTTCCTTTCCTCTCTGCTCTCACCAGCCCCTTGATATATTGGCTGTGTCCCCCTAGGCACACAACCTGCTAGTTGTCCATAAGTAATAATCAAACAGTCACGCTAAACAAGCTTGAAAAAATGTGAATTAATAATGTTGATAGTCCATCTTACTACAGGAAATACTTATAGTCCATATAGCAAATAAACATCTAAGGCATCAAACAATCAATCCCAAATGATCAGTGACAAAGAAAAATAAACTCCTAATGGAGTGAAAAAAGTTGTGAAAAAATTAGTGATAAACAAAGAAAAAAAGATGTAGAGATGTGGCCGCAAAAGATGCCTCCAATATAGGTGTGCAAACATCAGCTTCTTAATCCCTTAATGGTATTCACCGCCACCAGGTAGCATGCACACCACGTGGAACAGAAATATGGGGTACTCTTACCAAAATCAATTGACTCACTGTCCCTAGTGGGTCAATTGGGCAAGCAGCTATACCTGCTGCGAGGTATAATGAGGACGCTTTCACTCTCCCAGACCAGATCTTGATGTGTAATACAGAGTGTATAACCTGCGTCCAGCCTCTCCAGCTGTTCCTGGTGCCCCAGGAAGACGTCATTTATGACGAAACATGTAGGGCGGAGCTACGTGCTGACGTCACCATACCTACACCCGGAAGGACGGGCGAGTTTTAGCGCTGTACAGCTTGATGCCGGCTTTTACATTTCATGCGGTTCTTTTGTGTCTGTTTGTAAGTATCCATTTGTATTTTAAATAAATCAAATGTTTTATAGAATTACACTATTGGCGTTCCCTTCTTTCCTCATGGTATGAACGGCTGGAGAGGCTGGATGCAGGCTATACACTCTGTATTACACATCAAGATCTGGTCTTGGAGAGTGAAAGCAGCTTCATTATACCTTGCAGCAGATATAGCTGCTTGCCCAATTGACCCACTAGGGATAGTGAGACAATTGATTTAGGTAAGAGTACCCCATCTTTCTGTTCCACGTGGTGTGCATGCTACCTGGTGGCGGTGAATACCATTAAGGGATTGTTTGCACACCTATATTGGAGGCATCGTGGAATTTTGCGGCCACATCTCTACATCTTTTTTTCTTTGTTTATCACTCATTTTTTCACAACTTTTTTCACTCCATTAGGAGTTTATTTTTCTTTGACACTGATCATTTGGGATTGATTGTTTGATGCCTTAGATGTGTATTTGCTATATGAACTATAAGTATTTCCTGTAGTAAGATGGACTATCAACATTATTAATTCACATTTTTTCAAGCTTGTTTGGTTATTATTTGTGTTTTATCCAGGATAGTATCACGGGGAATACAGTTGCTGCTTTGTTGTCACTTATTATTTTTTGATTAACTACACTTTAGCACGATACTATTTTATATTATTATATTGGTTGTCCATAAGACCCGGACACAGGGTTGGAGGTCCTACCCAAGACTCTTAGGGATCTCCAAACTACAGAGTCCCACCTTGCAAAAGGAAAATCCAGAGAAAACTGCCAGAGCAGTTTTCTCCATTTAAAATATACACTCTGTAGTCCTGCAGTCAGCTGACATGCAAACTCTGTGTGCTGTTTCTCTCTATTTACATAAGACAGGGACTCTCACTATCACACAGTATATAGTTGTGCTCATAAGTTTACTGGCAGAATTTATGATTTCTTGGCCATTTTTAGAGAATATGAATGGTAACACAAAAAAATGTATTTCACTCATGGTTAGTGTTTGGCTGAAGCCATTTATTATCAATAAACGGTGTTTATTTTTTTAAAATCATAATGACAACAGAAACTACCCAAATGACCACAATCAAAAGTTTACACACCCTGGTGATTTTGGCCCGATAACATGCCCACAAGTTGATACAAAGGGGGTTTGAATGGCTATTAAAGGTAACCATCCTCACCTGTGATCTGTCTGCTTGTAATTAGTGTGTGTGTATAAAAGGTCAATGAGTTACTGGACTCCTGACAGACCCTTGCATCTTTCATCCAGTGCTGCACTGATGTTTCTGGATTCTGCGTCATGGGGAAAGCAAAAGAATTGTCAAAGGATCTGCAGGAAAAGGTAGTTGAACTGTATAAAACAGGAAAGGCATATAAAAAGATATCCAAGGAATTGAGAATGCCAATCAGCAGTGTTTAAACTCTAATCAAGAAGTGGAAAAAGAGGGGTTCTGTTGAAACCAAACCACGTTCAAGTAGACCAACTAAAATTTCAGCCACAACAGCCAGGATAATTGTTTGGGATGCAAAGAAAACCCCACAAATAACTGCAGGTGAAATACGGGACTCTCTGAAAACATGTGGTGTGGCTGTTTCAAGATGCACAATAAGGAGGCACTTGAAGAAAGATGGGCTGCATGGTTGCATCTCCAATAGAAAGCCATTACTATGCAAAAGTCACAAAGTATCCCACTTACAATACACCAAACAGAACAGAGACAAGCCTCAAACCTTCTGGCACAAAGTCATTTGGAGGGATGAGACCAAAATTGAGCTTTTTTGGTCACAACCATAAACGCTACGTTTGGAGAGGAGTCAACAAGGCCTTTGATGAAAGGTACACCATTCCTACTGTGAAACACGGAGGTGGATCGCTGATGTTTTGGGGATGTGTGCGATACAAAGGCACAGGAAATTTGGTCAAAATTGATGGCAAGATGAATGCAGTATGTTACCAAAAAATACTGGAGGAACATTTGCATTTATCAGCCAGGAAGCTGCGCATGGGACGTACTTGACATTCCAATGATCCAAAACACAAGGCCAAGTCGACCTGTCATTGGCTACAGCAGAATAAAGTGAAGGTTCTGGAGTGGCCATCCCCTGACCTCAATATCATTAAACCACTCTGGCGAGATCTCCAACGTGCAGTTCATGCAAGACAGCCCAAGAATTTCCAGGAACTGGAAGCTTTTTGCCAAGAGTAATGGGCAGCTTTACCATCAGAGAAGATAAGGAGCCTCATCCACAAATACCACAAAAGACTTCAAGCTGTCATTGATGTCAAAGGGGGCAATACACGGTATTAAGAACTGGGGTATGTAAACTTTTGATCAGGGTCATTTGGGTAGTTTCTGTTGTCATTATGATTTAAAAAGAGTAAACACAGTTGATTGATAATAAATGGCTTCAGCCAAACACTAAGCATGAGTAAAAGAAAAAAATGTGTGTTATCATTCATATTCTCTGAAAAATGCCCAAGAAATCATAAATTCTGCCAGAGTATGTAAACTTATGAGCACAACTGTATATCCGTGTGTTACAGCACAATCCGTGTGTTACAGCACATTTAACACAGTGTATATATCAATGCGTTACTGCACATATAACGCAGTATATATCAGTGCATTACTGCACATTTAGCGCAATATATATTTCCGTGCGTTATTGCACATTTAACGCAATATATATTTCCGTGCATTATTGCATGTTTAACACAGTACATATCCGTGTGTTACTGCACATTTAATGCAGCGTATATCCATGTGTTACTGCACGTTTAACACAGTACATATCCGTAGGTTACTGCACATTTAACACAGTATATATCAGTGTGTTACTGCATGTTTAACACAGTATATTTAAGTGTGTTACTGCACTTTTAACGCAGTATATTTGAGTCATTTGGGTTAACATGAGTGGGTGGTGCTTGTGGTGTCATTGTGATCTCTTTCCCTATATCCATAGATTTGATGATTGATCACATAGCACTATTTTTAAGTGGATACATGTAAGTGCACATCTGTTTTTACAAATAAATGTTTAGCTACAGTTTTACACTATGTGTGGTTGCTTGCTGTTTCCTCCATATGTGTTCAAGAATTGCTTACCAGTCTGATGTGGTTTGCCATGTGTCGGGAGCCTGCCTTCTGAAGGTTGAATCCTTCTATCCAATTCTGGGCTTGTAGATTTCCCTATCAACTATCTGGGAGTGCTGGATATGATTGGGGTGATTCCCCATAAATGTGTGGTTGACTCAATACATACCTGTATATGAGTCCACATTTTCTGGTAAGCGTGCTGACTTTACATTATGGTGGTGGATCACACAGCGATGGTGAAGTTGATCATATTTTTTCTCTTTATGGATGACCTTTACTCAACTTATGGTATTTATTTCCTACGATGGCCTACTACACATTAGGATCCTTTTGATTTACCCATAAACTTTGATTTGAATTTTTTTGGATTGTATCACACTATTTGCACACTTTGGATTTTTCAGGATTTCTCACATATATTTTGGTTTGATTTCATTTTATTTATGTTTCTTTTGAATTATTTGGTTACTACATCACTGGTATATTATTCAATGGACTCAATAAGTATTTTGATTTAATTCACTTTATAACCTGTGTCATTGGGAATTTATCCTCAAATTAATGTTTCACATTGTTTCTTGTTTCACATATCACTTTAAGCGCTGCACCATTATTTATGTTTTTTGTACTATATGTCTAGTGAGGTGCCAGCAGCTACATATAGTCTCTGAGCACAGTTTTTATACTTACCCTACGGTGTGAAGGCACCACCAACGCCCAAAGAACAATTTTTTTGCACCTGTTTGACAGGTGCATATCATTGCAATTTTTGACAGCAAGGCCAAGACCCTGTATAGGGTTACAGTGTGAAGGCACCAATGACACCAAAAAAGCCCAATCTTTTCACACTTTTTTGTTACTTCTATCCAAAGTCTGTGAACGAGACACCAGAATTTATCCAAAATATTTCTACTCTTGTTCCGAGAGCACTAAACTGTATCCTCATCATACAGACTGGCTTCCGAAGCCTTTGTTTATAAAATAAGGAAAGCTTGAATGGAAAATGTCATTTTTTTGGCTTTATACTGTCAATATCAATATTGCTGCAGTATGTTCTATACACAGTACAGATGTGCCACTTCACAGGCAGACTAAGGGGAACCCCAGGCACTATATTTAAAGGATTGTTTTCATTTTTTTGTTATTTTGATGGTTTCACTTTAAGAATCAGTAAATCACAGATAATTTAAAAATTATGTTTTTCGGTTGCTTACCTTAAAGAGGGTGGGATTTACCTAATCAAATGCTATTTAAATATCTTCAACTACATCATGCTTTTAGGGCTTGAGTCCCTCAACCTATAATGTTGGAGGTGACTGATGTTGAAAGTCAGCTGAGATCACCCAATAGGAATAAGCCCCTCTTGGCCCTTTATTCTATACTAGCTGGCTTGGGATACTTTTAAAGTCTCTCAGCTGTTTTTCTGTGTGGCAAACGGGCCTTCAACATTACCTTCCTCTGATCATCTCTGCATGAGATAGATTCACCCAGTTTATGTTCTTACACTGAGTCTACTACTCCCCCATCTGTTTGGCAAGAATTTACCCCACCAGAGGGGTGATATGTCCAAAGTGTCGTTCTGCTCCTTGCACCTTATTCCACGTGGTATGGTCGTGCCCACGGCTGCAGGACTGGAATGGAGTGGTCAATGACATTAATCTAATTGGCAAATTACGGGTCCCTTGTGAACCTATACCTTTATTACTTGGTATCTGTGACACATTAGAAGCTTCCCAATCCAAAAAATTGTTTGTCTTCTATACAGTCTTTTATGCTAAGAAGGCAATTCTCCTTCAGTGGAACCAGCCACACCCATCGACTGTACAACAATGAAAGTCCTTAGTAAATGCAGCTCTGCCTTTATATAAATCCAATTACTTGGGACGTAATTGCTCGAAAAAGTTTGATAAGATTTGGGCTGTGTGGGTCAAAGCGAAACAGCTGACTCTGGAATAGGGTCCAGATCTTTTTGGGTATCTTGGGTTTGCTTCTATATTACTAGGAGATCCCTTTTAACTGCTTTACTTGCCATTTATCTTTTCTTCTTTTGTATTTACACCCACACCCCTCGCCTTCCCCATCCCTCCCTTTCCCTCTATTCCCCTTACCTCCCTTTCCCCCTCCCCCCTCCTCCTCTTCCCCGCTATAGCTATCCTCACCAAATGAGGAGTTCCTTCTCTTGAAAAGTTGATCTAATTTATGACATTGTTTACTGGTGACCTATGGGCTATTGTTTACCTTGTGCTCCTTGTAATCCTTGCCAACCTGAGGTGATTACACAACTTTTTTTGTTTTTTGAAACTTGAATAAACTTTATGGTAAAAAAGAAAAATATATCAATACCAACTCCACCCTACTCACAGGCAATCTGCAGCTCACCCCAAAACAAAGTTGCTATTTGTATCCACTAATACTTACCTTTATCCACAATCCTCTAATCTCACCCTCCCCTCAGCTGGCACTGGCAACCATTCTGTTAAACTTGTTCTGCATTCTAGTAAATGACCTGTTTTCTTGCCACCTTCTCGTTGGCATCATCACACCGGCACTATAATCAGTACAGGACCATCAGCCATGTCATAAGAATGGGACATGGCCATTACTAACAGGAACCCATATTACAGTTTTGAAGATCAGGAAACTTGGATGCCAGCTCTCATAAGACATTAAACTAAAGTGAATATTAGTGAAAATCAGAAAAAAAAAAAACATGACCCAGATTACGCATACAGGTTTGCATTACATTATACAGGATATGGGGTCTTTCATAGAAGGGTCTAGTATCTGGGGAGTTGGAAATAGGATTTTTTTTTTAGATTATATGGTTGGTGCAAAACTTTTGACAGGGTTCAGCAAGCCCTTTTGAACACAACAAAATGCACAAGATCGATTTGGTCACCTCTTGAAATGACTAATAGGTGATTTGATGCTGTTATCACTAATAATATGCCTAAATGCCAACTGGAAGTTTAATAAGATTAATGTATTTGCTATATTGTTATTTATTTTCTGACCCCCACTGATAAACGAATGGTCCGTACACATGGCACAACTGTTGTACAACAACGGTCGTACAGCAGCTTGTTGTATGATAATCCAACTGTTAGTACACGCAATTACAACAGCCGACATTCAACTGTTGTACAACAGAAGATGTCTGAGCAAACTAGAAAACTTTTGTTGGCCAACAAGCCGTTGTACGACTGTTGACTCATGTGTACAGAAGTTGGCCAACAAAAAGTTGAAAGTGCAAACATGCATGCTCTGAATCCAGGAAGTGTTCGGTCGTGTAACATGTATTCGTAATTCACAAATCACATTCACCTGAACTTCCTCGTTATAAGCTCGTAACACGTCACTATGTTCGACTTTGTTGTACAATTACTTGACTCGTGTCAGTACGCAAGACACAACCACCAACAGTTAATTTTGGACAAAAGTTGAATGTGCAGTTGTACGACCGTTGCACCCTGTGTATGAGGCAAAACACAATATTCCTCTATGTGCATCATTCATAACCATTGCCTTATCTTAGTATATTATCTAATAAACCAACTTATGCAATGTGTATAAGGTGATAAATAACACTGTGCTAATACTGTACAACAAGAAATTATTTCAACTGGGAAGAAAAAAGATCTTGGATAATAAAACAAAGTCAAAACATTTACATTTCTGGGAGTCAGGGTTGTCTGATGTCATTAGAAAGTGATCCATGACACAGAAAAATGTATAATTGATGTGTGAGGTTGCCTTGATGGTAAAATAACAATACTTTTCATTACAGATAACAGTTTTGACAGCTTATACAATGAGACTGCATGAATTTTATGGGTCATTTGGGTTCCATTCAGATCTACAGGTCATTCTTGCTCCTTCTTACTTCAAAGAATTTAATGGATTGCAGTAATAGAACAAAGAATGTGCAATTATAGCGTAGATGTAGCCAAATCTGTTTGAGTATATTGTTGTGTTTTCACATCATCTCACAGTCGACTGTTTTCATATTCTGGAAAATGGACAACTGCAAAAGTAAAAATAGTGGTTTCTATGTGACTTTACTTGTGCTTTTTACTGCTGAACGTTTATCATCTAATTAGATATGCTGGAGCTCTTATTATTTTATAGGGATTATTAACTTTGTGCTTTATTCATAGTGAAGGAAAATTAAATACATTTGTTCTGCCTTTTAGCATAGAGTGGCTGCAGAAATTATTATCCATTGCACGGTAAAAAACAGTATAACAAAGTCTGTTAGCTGTCGATATTATTTTATAGTTCAAAACAGAAGTCTTATTATGCAACATAACTTTTAGTTCAGACTAGTGTGCCCCGGCCATGAGACAAGGTGAGAAAGGGGAGAAAGGAAGAAGGACAGTTTCACTACCTGGTGTTGGTGCATTCTGTCAGGAGGTCTGAGTGAGGCTACACAATTGGGCATTAGGGTTGACTTCCTAATGTAAAGCATACTTGTGAACACTGCTCCGGGCTGATCCTGTGCTCCCCCATTACTGTTGGGGGGTGCTATTATAGATTGCTAAGGGGTTCTCTCCAATTCCCATCTTTTTAACTAGTGTTGGGTGAACAGTTCGGCCCGAGCATGAATTTGGGCCGAACACTGGCTGTTTGCCCATTCGACAAATGATATCAAGTATATTGATGTGTGTTACTGCATGTTTACTGCAGTATATTGAACTGTGTACTGCAGAATATTTATGTGCATTAGTGCACGTTTACTGCAGTATATTGAGGTGCATTGGTGCACATTTACTGCAGTATATTGATGTGCATTAGTGCACGTTTACTGCAGTATAGTGATGTGCATTAGTGCATGTTTACTGCAGTATATTGATGTGCGTTAGTGCGCGTTTACTGCAGTATATTGAGGCGTGTCAGTGCACATTTACTGCAGTATATTGAGGTGCGTTGCTGCACATTTACTGTAATATATTGACGTGCGTTAGTGCACGTTTACTGGAGTATTGTCACGTACCTGGTGGATGAGTCTGGCTTATGCGGGGGGCAACCTCTCTTACGGCCCTGGTTCGAGAACCCCTGATAGTGCAGACAGGGAGCTCTGGAGCACAGGGGAGCACGAGGGCTGGACAAGTCTCTGATGTCTGGTAGAAGTCTGCTGGAGCTCGTGCAGATGGAAGGGTCGTGGTGCAGGCCGGGTCGGTAACTTGCTGGCTGAGAAGTACAGAAGGATCAGGCAAATGGGTAGTCGGGTACAGTCTGGTTCGGCAACGTGCAGGCAGGTGAAGTACAAAGGGATCAGGCAGATGAGTAGTCGTAAACAGGCAGAGGTCAGGGCAGACAGATAACAACAAAGTCCAAAGGGCAGCCGGGGTCACTGGTACAGGAAGTCTCTCAGGAACAAACGCTGGGGGTCACTGAGACAGGAACGCTGTAGAACGGACAGCATCCGCTGCAGGGTGTTGCCTGCTTAAATGGGCCATTTGGTGCCATTGGCCCCATGGCCCTAAACGGCCATGCAAACGCGCACGGGTGTGCGCGAATGCGCACAGGCAGCCAGAGCCATTGGTATATATGAACTACTGTCAGGGATCCAGACGAGTGATGTGATCACTTTGGTTTGAAGTGCTGTCTGATCTGTAGCTTGTCTGTACCTGAACCTGCTACCTGCTGTTGTTACCTGATCTCCTACCTGCTTGACCCCGGCTTGCTTTGACCATGCTGCCTTCTCCAATCCAGACCCGGCTTGTTTTCACTCCGCTATTCTGCCAGCCTGATACCCATTGCTAAAACCCGGCTTGCCTCTGGCCATTCCTTGTCTGCTGGTTCTGCCTGCCAGCTGATCCATGTCTGACCTGGCTTGTCTCATGCTTCTTCTGCCTGCCCTGCATCCAGCTTCTGTGATTGCTGATCTGCTGCTGCCGTTCCTGTTCCAGCTGCCTGCTGTCCAGTGTTCCAGGCTCCGCTTCCAGCATCCAGTATACAGCTGCTGACAGAGGCACTCCTAGCTCGCTGCGCTCATGAGATCACTGTCCTCACTCCAGTGGGCTCTGAGCCAGAGCTGTATGAGAGGTCTTCTTCTACGAAAGACAGGCTCTGCTACCAGGTATGTGGTTTTACATTACAGTATCAGACAGCCATATCTGAGCCTGCAGGAGGAACCACTTCCATAGAGGAGATCTGTCAGCATCTCGTTGCTTTGACCCAGGCTGTCGGATACTTGCAAAAGGGCTACACCAGATTGGAAGCACAGGTCCAAGCTTCCCCACCAGCACCCAGCAGGGCCTCTACCTCTGCACCTCCTGTCATTACTGCACCTACCAACACCGGTCCCTCTGTGGTAATGCTCCCTCCAGAGCTCAGGGTCCCCACACCTGAGAGATTCTACAGGGACCGGAGCAAGTTCCATGCCTTCCAAAATGCCTGCCAGCTATTCTTCGCCCTGCAGCCACGAACTTTCTCCTTGGAAGTCACCAAAGTGGGTTATGTCATCGCCTTGCTGCAAGGGGATCCACAGACTCGGGCCCACAGGCTACTGGAGGAGAACAACGCTCAAGTTCAGACTGTATCAGCATTTTTTGATGCCATGGGTCAACTATACGATGACCCACAGCACACCGCCACCGCAGAAGCTGCCTTACATGTGCTCCAGTAAGGCTGCAGAGCAGCTGAGGACTATGTTACGGACTTCAGACGCTGGAGCGCAGACACTCATTGGAATGATGCAGCTCTGCGACACGAGTTCCGCATGGGTCTGTCTGAAGGCCGGAAGGACGAACTTGCCCAGATGGGAACCCCTAACACTCTGGAAGGACTGATTACTTTGGCCATAAAGATTGACCAACGACTTTGTGAGCGTCGGTCTGAGAGATCTGCATATCTGAACCAGCCTATTGGATGCTATTCAGAGTGCCCACGCCTGTCTCCACCAGTCCTGCACCATCCATGCCTGTTCACAGCAACCCAGACGTACCCGGACCCATGCAACTGGGTCTGATGCGACCAACACTGACACCTGAAGATCGACTCCGATGCCGGCAAAACAATCTGTGCATGTACTGTGGAGAGATGGGTCATTATGTCCACAGTTGTCTAGCCAAAACCCGTAAGTCTGCACACCTTGCTGCTTCCCGTCTGCCCACATGCCACCCATGTCACTGTACCTCTCACGTTTCAGCTACCAGGAGGGACAGTGTTGGTCAACGCTATCATAGACTCTGGGGCATGCAGTTGTTTTATCGACCTGCAATTTGCCTATCAACATCATTTCCCTTTGCAACCCAAGTCACTTGGACTTTCCGTATACTTGGCTGACGGTTCCCATATTAAATCTGGACTGGTTAACCAAGAGACCCCATGGCTGCTGGTCAGGTCTGCCGACCCTGAGGAGTTACTGAGCCTGGATGCCATTTCTTCCCCTCTGTTTCCAGTAATTTTGGGCCTTCCATGGCTTCAGGCCCATGACCCACAGATCAACTGGACATCTGGAGAAGTCAAGTTTTCCTCCCCATACTGCCAGAGACATTGCATCATCAAACCCCTTGCTGCTCCTTCAGCCTTGCTATGCCTGAACACGGACCCAGAGACCCGGCGGTCAGTACCTGAGCCTTATCATCAGTTTCTGGACGTATTCAGTAAACAAGGGGCAGACACGCTTCCTCCTCATTGCCCGTATGACTGCCCTATTGATCTCCCAGGGGCCGAGATTCCTTTTGGGCGCATCTTCCCACTAACTGAGCGAGAGCAAGAAGCCTTAAAGGACTATGTCAATGAGAATCTTGAAAAAGGCTTCATCCGTGCATCTAAGTCCCCTGCCGGAGCAGGAGTCTTCTTTTTAACCAAGAAGGATCAATCGCTCCGGCCCTGTGTGGACTATCGTGAACTAAACAAAATTACGTTCAAGAACCGTTACCCGCTGCCCCTGATGACTGAACTGTTCCAGCAACTGCGAGCCACCCGCATCTTTACTAAACTTGACTTAAGAGGAGCCTATAACCTGGTACGCATCAGAAAGGGGGATGAATGGAAAACAGCGTTTTGTACCAGGTTTGGACATTTTGAGTACTTGGTGATGCCCTTCGGGCTCTATAATGCCCCCGCAACATTCCAGCACTTCATCAACAATGTACTCAGAGACTTTCTGGACATTTTTGTGATTGTCTACTTGTACGACATCTTGATTTTCTCCAGATCCCTACACCAAGATCGGGGGCATGTCAGTCACATCCTGGGAAGACTTTGCCAGCATAGACTATTTGCCAAACCAGAAAAGTGTGAATTTGAGAAGGAGAGCATCCAATTCCTGGGTCTAATTATTTCCCCAACAGGGATAGAGATGGACCCACAAAAGGTATCCGCTGATATTGACTGGCCGGTACCCACAGACAAGAAAGGGGTACAACGCTTCGTGGGTTTTGCAAATTTTTATAGAAAATTTATCAGAGGATTTTCTGCCATCATCTTCCCTATCGCGCAACTAACCAAGCAAAACTCTCGCTTCCACTGGAGTCCCGAAGCTCAGGAGGCCTTTGTGACTCTTAAAAGACATTTTACTTCTGCCCCAATTCTGAGCCACCCGGATCCAGCACTGCCATTTATTCTCTAAGTGGATGCTTCTGGGGGCAGTCATTTCCCAACGCCAAGGATTCAAAGACACCATGCATTCTGTGGCATTCTTTTCCCGGAAGCTTTCTCCAGCAGAGAAGAATTATCATGTCGGAGATCGGGAACTGTTGGCTATCAAGGCTGCTCTGGAAGAGTGGAGGTATCTTTTAGATTCAATAGATTTTTATTGTTTTGTTCAGAATTCACAATAAAACAGCAAAACAGTAATACAGTAATATGGTGCATGAGCATCACTGTACAGCAGGCATAGTTTCCTTGAAAATTTACAAATACTTTCATATGGTAAAAAGTATGTCATTTGTTATCCATATACAGTAACAAGGTCTCCCGTCTCTAGGCCCCGGCACCCCACTGGGAACAAACTGTGCTCTGGGGTAGAGACTGGGACCCTGTGAGAGATAGTTGTCAGCTGGTGGATCATAGCTGTGAATTGCAATGCTGCGGGTGATGCTACCAAGGGTTATGACAATATGTAAAGAAGAGATAGAGAGAAAGAATAGAAAAAGGGGGAGGTGGGGAAGGAGGGGGAGAGGGGTGTCGGAGAGGAATTGGGTTACGGCTGGTTGGTTTTCTTATACCACTCTACCCATGGGAGCCATTTGTGGGTTAGATTGAGATATGCCTTCCTGTCAGTTGCCAATGTCATCTCATATATATAATGTGTCTGTGTTTGTTGTATGACCTCTGGAAGGAGGGGGAGAGTGGAGCTTTTCCATCTCCTGGTTATATTTAATCTGGCCGCTAAGAGTATGTGAGTGAGAGGTTTGTGGAATTTGGTTGGGATCTGCTCGATGGTAAGGTTTAAGAGGCCTAGAGCGGGTGATTTGTTGAGTGGGATTCCAGTGACGTTGCGTATTAATTGGAATGTTCCTGTCCAGTAGGTGAGGATATAGGGGCATTCCCACAGAATGTGGAGTAATGTTCCCCGATGTCCACATCCCCTCCAGCATAGTGGGGAGAGGGAGGGGGCAAAGGGGGACATTCTAAGGGGTGTGAGGTAGCGACGTTGTATAATGTTCTGAGTGAGTTCCCAGAGGGAGGCACAAGTAGTATTCTTATACGTGGAGCGTAGGGCTGTTTCCCATTGTGAGGCATTGAAGTGAGATTTAAGGTCTTCTTCCCATTTTTGTATGGCGGTAGTATGGGTAAAAACTGACTTCTCTCCAATTAAGTTATAAAAGAGAGAGATGCCTTTTGTGTGGGGTTTGTGCGTTTGGAGAGCGTTTATGGCCGTAATGGGTATTGAGGTGCGGAGGTGGGGATTGCTTCTGATGCAGTGTCGTAGTTGGAGATATTGATAAAAGTATCTATTGGGTATACCTAGTTCTCTCTGCATTTGTTGGAAGGGTTTAACCCCGTCTGTTTCCAAGGCTCCATTAAGAAGATTGGAAGGGTTGTTGGTCCAGGGTGGAAGGGAGAAGTTTGGTATAAGCCTTTGGATGGTGGCAATATGTATATTTGGTATAGTCGTGGGGGAGGCTGTCCATTTGCGGGAGGTAAACTTTTTCCAAACTTTTACTGTGGCTGTAATTGTAGGCGAGAAGGATTTGAGTATTTGAGTGTGGGGTGCTAAGCTGAGCAGCCAGGCTTTTAAGTTGGATCCCGGTATTTGTTGGCTTTCCAGTTGGCCCCAAAGTGAGGTGTCTTCAGAATCAAACCAGACTCTTAGTTGGGCTAGTATACTTGCATGGTAATAGTCTGTGAGGTTTGTGAGTCCTGACCCTCCTGCTGTTCTATGTTTGTAGAGCCAGGACCTGTTGACTCTAGATTGTTTGTTCTTCCATATGCATCTCCCCAGTAGTCCCTGAAGGGAGTTCAGAAACGACTGGGGGATGGGGATGGGGAGGCATCTGAGTGTGTATAGCACCTGGGGCAGTACCAGCATCTTAAAGGAGGCTAGTCTGCCCGTCCATGAGGGTTCTTGTTTAGCAATGTGTTCGAGTGCTGATGTAATATTTTGTCTGAGAGGTAGGAAGTTTTCTGTAAATAGTTTATCAGGGTTGCTGGTGAGGGAGATTCCTAAGTATTTGATAGAGTGGTCTGTCCACTGATACGGAAATTTTGTTGAGAGGATGGCTTTAGTGACACTGTCTATACCTATATTCAAAATTTGTGATTTGGTCGTGTTGATTTTATAGTATGAGATCGTACTAAAATGAAGTAAGAGATCATGGATAGCCGGTAACGAGGAGAGAGGGTTGGTCAACATAAGGATCACATCATCAGCAAATAGGCTGATTTTATGCGTGGCCTTTCCTACTGTCAGTCCAGTGATTTGTCCAGAGTTCCTAACGTGGGCTGCTAGGGGTTCTATGGCAAGGTCAAAAATGATCGGGGAGAGGGGACATCCCTGGCGGGTCCCGTTAGTGATGTGAAAAGTGGATGAAATCGCATCGGCTGCTAGCACATTGGCTGAGGGAGTAGAGTACAGTGCCATTATCGCTTGCAATATATTTCCTTCAAAACCAAACCTGGCAAGTGTCTCCCGGAGGTATCCCCAGTGGACTCTATCGAACGCCTTCTCTGCGTCCAGGGATAGGAGCAGAGAAGGCGTTCCTGTAGATCTGGCCAAGTGGAGAACGTTAATTAGTCTTCTAGTTGCGTCTGTCGTTTGGCGGCCTTTGACAAAGCCTGCTTGATCTCTATGTACCAGCTGGGGGATTAATTCCATCAGTCTGGAGGCGAGGATTTTGGCATACACTTTAATGTCAGCATTAAGTAAAGAAATGGGTCGAAAATTTTGTGGGGATGTGGGTTCCTTGCCAGGCTTGGGGATGGTTACTATTAATGCTTTCAGCATCTCTTGCGGGAAGCTAGCGGAGGAGGCAGCATTGTTGTATAGGTCACATAGGTGTGGTGCTAAGATATCTTTAAACTGTTTATAATATTCGCTAGGAAGACCATCTGGGCCAGGGGCCTTGTTGTTGGGAAGTGAGTCTATGTGACTTTGAACTTCCTGTATTGTAAATGGGGAGCAAATTTTCAAGAGCTGGTCAGGAGTCAGCTTGGGGAGGTTTATTTGTGATAGGAAATTTTGTATATCTGCTGGGGAAGGTTGGGGTGTTTGCGGGTCTGATTTAAGGTTGTAGAGCGATTCGTAATACACTCCAAAGGCATTTGCCATTTCCTGAGGGTCGACTATCTTGGCCTTGGTGTGAGGGTGGTACATAAAAGGTATTTTGGCCTTGACTCGGGCAGCTTTGAGGCGTTCTGCCAAGCGTTTCCCCGCTTTGTTATTAGTGGAGTAGGATACGGCCTTGAACTTCCTATGTGCTTTCTCATATCTGTCTAGGAGAAGCATGCGGAACTCTTGTCTAAGATTGGTTAGTTTTAATCTAAGGAATTCGTTGGGATTTCTTTTATTTTGGTCTTCTGCCTGTTTAATTTGTTCGATGACCTCATCTAAACGCTGCGTCCTCCTTCGCTTAGCTATTGCACTTATCTTAATAAGTATACCTCTTACAAAGGCTTTGTGCGCTTGCCATAATGTTGAGGCCTTGCCCACAGAGCCTACAATTAATTTGAAAAAGTCTGTGAGTTCTTTCTGGACTTCCTCTGCATATGGTGAGGATTTCAGCAGTTTGACATTTGCCTGCCAGATGATGGGACCTACTGGGCGTTGCGTAGGGCAGAGGGATAGAGTAATGGGAGCATGGTCGGACCATGTTATCTGCTCTATAGTAGAGCCCGTGGTTCTCTGTAATGCGGGTTTATCCGTTACAAACATGTCGATCCTTGTGTAGGTGTTGTGTACCAGGGAATGGAAGGTATAGTCGGTTTCTCCTGGGTGATGGCACCTCCACGCGTCATAGAGGTCGTTTGTTCTGAGAAAGGATTGCAGTGAGGTACGCTGTCTGGTGCACTTGTTGGAGGAATCAGATGAGGGGTCCGATACTAGGTTGAAATCTCCGCAGAGGACCATCATCCCTTGTTGGGATTTGTGAATTTTCTTCAGTACCTTGTTGAGGAAAGTAAGCTGGTGGGAGTTCGGTGCATATATGCAAGTGAGCGTGACTGAGGCAGAGTTGATTTTGCATATGAGGATCAGGAATCTGCCCTCCGGGTCTGCAAGTTTGTGGATTAATTCAAAATCAATGGTGTTTTTAATGGCTATAGCCACTCCTCTTTTTTTTTCCGGGCTATTGGCAAGAAAGATGTGGGGAAACAGTTTGTGTGTAAATTTTGGTGCTTCCGTATCTTTAAAGTGCGTCTCCTGGACGCAAATAATGTCACCTCCTAGTTTTAGCGATGTTTGCCAAAGCGAGGCCCTTTTGACCGGATGGTTGAGGCCTTTAGCATTGATTGATATAAGCTTAATGGTCATAATGGTGTGTTATAGTGATCAGAATGTCGAGTACTCACTTTCAGGAGTGTCAATCTATGCCGGTCAGGAGTGGTTTGTTCTTCCAGATTTCTTCGTAGTGGCCTGGTCAGGGAAGAGTGGATCCTTCTTGGTTCCTCGTCCGATCGATGGGGTAGGGACTTTTTTTTTCTCCTCACCGATATCGGTAATTTTTGTGGTAACTAAAACTTAATTAGGTGTTTGAACGTCTGGGCCTCCC
>BLSH010255450.1:1118702-1130183 GCA_018402905.1 Glandirana rugosa
ATCGATTGTCAATTCAAGAGGCTGCAAGTCAGGGAGAAGAGCCTTGAACAAGTCAGTGGCATACTTGTTGAGGTCTTGGGGTAGTATTGTTTCAGGGATCCCCCTTATCTTAACGTTATTTCTTCTACTGCGATCTTCTAAATCAGCTAATTTGGCGCGCAGCCATTGCCTTTCTTCTGTCCCCTCTTCATTAGCATCTACCAGATCATTTACAGTTTGTGTAATGTCACTAATGGCGTTCTCAGTAATGTGAACCCTTTCTCCCAGGGAGGAGATTTCCATAGCAAACTTATGTGTGAGGGCTGTAAAGTCAGCATGCAATGATTGCTGGAGCGATAGCAGCATTTCTTTAAGCTGGGTGTCTACCACAGGCTGATTATTAGTGGGAAAGGCAGCTATTGATGAACCGGCAGTGGAGGGAAGGGGGAGCCCCTGACTCACCAGGCCGCAAGTCGGATCTCCCAGTCGCATTCGGGACTTTGCAGGGCTGTTACACGTCGGGCTGGTGGGCTGTGAGGATCGGCGGGACTGGGAGGTCCCCGGGGATCTGCGATTCTCGTTGTCCTCCGGCAGATCTGTATAGTGGCTGTCTGCGAATATGGACGCGGCCCGGGCAGCCGCGCCGGCGCCATCTTGGAGCCCTCTGTGTGCGGAGGGGCCGAAGAACTCCGTTAGTTTCTGCGGCTTACGGTTATCTTTTCTTTTCCGCGACATCCTCAAAGTGATGGGCAGGCTAGGATGGTGGAGGATGAGAGTTTTGCGGGGTGTTGGTCGGTCCTAGTCACTTCGTTTCCCCTCAGGTGGCCGGAGCACTAAGAACTTGCGGCCATCTGCAGCGCGCGCAAACCACGCCCCCTGGAGGTATCTTTTAGAAGGTGCAACCCTCCCAATCTTGATTTACACCAACCATAAGAACCTTGAATATCTGCGGTCAGCGAAAAGGTTTGAAACCCTGTCAAGCCAGATGGGCTTTATTCTTCTCACGCTTCACTTTTCACATTACCTACCGCCCCGGGTCAAAGAATACTAAGCCCAATACCTTGTCCTGGATATAGAATGATTGTAAGGATTTCTCTGCTCCTGACACCATCCTGCCGACTGGGAGTGTCCTTTTTCTGCTTGCAGATCTCCTGTCCCAGATTAGACAAGCTTCCTTGATCCAGCCCAGCCCTGCAGGAGTGACCCTTGTTCGCCGAAATAATTTTCTGTGGAAAGGGGACCAAATCTTCGTGCCTGAAAGTGCCCGTGTACAAGTCCTGTAGAATCTACATGACCACCCTCTGGCAGGTCACTTTGGGGTACACAAGACTGTTGAATTAGTACAACATACAGCGTACCTTCTGGTGGCCTAAGTTGGAGGATTTTTGCAAGAGGTACGTGAGTTCCTGTCCTGTTTGTACCCGAAGCAAAACAGCAAGGAGTAGAGCTTGGGGGTTACTCAAGCCTTTACCCATCCCAGACAGACCCTAGCAGATGATTTTCATGGACTTCATTGTTGAACTTCCACCGTCCAAAGGTTGCATGGCAATCTTTGTGGTTGTCGATCATCTGTTCAAAATGGCCCACTTTCTGCCTTTAAGGAATACTCCATCCGCTGTAGAAACTGCCCAATTTTTCATTAAGGAAGTGATCAGATTACATGGGATATCTACAAATATTGTATCGGATCGAGGAGTGCAGTCCACCTCATGCTTCTGGAGGGCCCTATGTGAGTTACTGCAGAATAAAGTTGACATTTTCTTCTGCCTATCATCCCCAGACTAATGGGCAGACTGAGCACACCAATCAGACTCTGGAGCAGTACCTCCGCTACTTTAAATCATTCTCTCAGGATGACTGGGTATCCTTGTTGCCCCTTGCAGAGTTCCAATTCTTTGCCAATTAGTGGTTTCATTTGTCTTTCCTGCTGGATCTTATCCCTGAATCCACAGTTCCAGCGGTACAAAGCACAGCAGACTTCTTGAGTCGGAACAACAGGGCCCTCCAGGAAGCAATTGCCAGGGCACAAGCAGACAACAAGAAGGCCTTCGACAAGAAGAGAAGGGGGGAATTGAAGTTGCAGCCTGGTGATCAGGTATGGCTCTCTACATCAAATCTCTGGTTGGCTTGTCCCTCCAAGAAGCTAGCTGGCACCCAAGTTCATTGGTCCCTTCCCGGTGAAAAGAGCAATCAATGAGGTATCATATGAGCTTTCCTTGCCGGTCTCTTTAAAGATCCAACCTGTATTCCACGTTGCCTTGTTAAGACCTACTATAACTGATCCCTTCTCTGATAGAGGATCCAGACCACCAGAACCTGTTCTCATTGATGGTAATGAAGAATATGAGGTGGAATCCATTCTTGACTGCAGAAAGAGATGAGGGCAGATCCAATTCCTAATAAAGTGGAAGGGTTATGAGCCAGAAGACAATTCCTGGGAACCTGAATCTAACATCCATGCAGGAAGACTAATCAGGGCCTTTTTCCATACCCACCCAGAAAAAAGAACATTGATGGGCATCTAGAGGCTGCCCCTTGTAGTTACAGCTACATTAGTGCATGTTTACTGGAAAATATTGAGGTGCATTAGTGCACGTTTACTGCAGTATATTGACGTGTGTTAGTGCACATTTACTGCAGTAATTTGACATGCGTTAGTGCACATTTACTGCAGTATATGGGACTGTGTTAGTGCATTTTTACTGCAGTATATTGAAGTGAGTTAGTGCAGTTTTACTGCAGTATATTGAGGTGCATTAGTGCACATTTAATGCAATATATTGAGGTGCTTAAGTGCACATTTACTGCAGTATATTGAGGTGCATTAGTGCACATTTACTTAAGTATATTGATATGTGTTAGTGTACGTTTACTGTAGTATATTGAATTGCATTACCACACTTTTACTGCAGCATATTGAAGTGCACTAGTGCACTTTTATGGCAGTATATTGAATTGGGTCACTGCAGTTTTACTGCAGTATATTGAAGTGCATCCGTGCAGTTTTACTGCAATATATTTTAGTGTCTCAATGGAGTGTGTGTTGAGTACTCAAGTTTAAGTGTACCAAACACCACTTTCCCTTGATTAAAGTGTATCCAAGTGCACATTTCCCCTTCTCTATTACATTTTGGTAATAAGCCTCCCCCATGATGTTTGAGAGGCAAACAAGGAGAGGCAGACATTCCCATGGCACTGTGAGGGGGCAAGCAGTGTCTGTGTCCACAGGCAAAGGTGGACATGGTCTGTCCTCGGGCAGGGCACCATTTCCTCTGTTTAGTGATGTAGCCCATGCTATCCAGCCACAGCATGCAGAGGAGGTGGCTTACTGAACCATCCTCCTCATCCTCTTTCACCCAAATAGAGACTAGTGCGCAGTTCACCGCAGCTGCCAGAGTGGCTTATTCTGCCTCCTTGTCCACAGTAGGGATGGGCCAAATGACCCCCTGTTCGGTTCGCACCACAACGTTCGAACATCAGGAAAGTTCGGAACTGAAAAAAAAACAAAACCCATTGAAGTCTATGGGACCCATAATGTGAAAAATCAAAAGTGCCCATTTTGAAGGCTTATATGCAAGTAATCAGGCATACAATGCTTATATGGGTCAGGGTACTGCCCTGGGGGACATGTATCAATCAAAAAAAAGTTTGTAAAAAAAGCAGTGATTTATTGATGCTTAAAGTGAAAGCATAAAAATGAAAAATTCTTTTCAATATAGTGCCTGGAGGGTCCTCTTAGTCTACCTGTAAAATGACACATCTGTACCATGTACAATGGACAAATGCAATAACTGCATTTATAAAGCCAGAAAATGACATTTTCCTTGCAAGCTTCTTTTATTTTGTAAGCGGCTTGGGGAGCCAGTCTGTATGATGAGGCCACAATGTAGTGCACTGGGAACAAAATTAGAGATTTTTTGGATAAATTCTGTTGTCCCTTCTTTGGACCATGACTTTGGATAGAAGTAACGGGTGAAAACCTGAAAGAGAAAAATTGGGCTTTGGGTGTCGGTGGCACCTTCACACCATAATCTTATAGAGGTACTCTTGATGAAAGCATGAATTGGCCTTGCTGTAAAAAATTACATTTGATGCAGCTGTCAAACAGGTGCTGAAAAATTGCTTTTTGGATGTCGGTGGCGCCTTCACACCATAAACCTATAGAGGTACTCTTGATGAAAGCAAGAATTGGCCTTGCTGTGAAAAATTCCAATGATACGCACCTGTCAAACAGGTGCGGAAAAATTTGTCTTTGGGTGTCGGTGGTGCCTTCAGACCGTAACCCTATAGAGGTACTCTTGATGAAAGCAAGAATTGGCCTTGCTGTAAAAAATTTAATTTGATGCAGCTGTCATACATGTGCTGAAAATTTGGTTTTTGGATGTCGGTGGCGCCTTCACACTATAAAACTATAGAGGTACTCCTGATGAAAGCAAGAATTGGCCTTGCTGTCAAAAATTGCAATGATATGCACAAGTCAAACAGGTGCAGAAAAATTGGTCTTTGGGTGTTAATTGTGCCCATGAAACCTACACCAAAAACATTTTCCAAATGCAATCAACACCCACAATGCTAGGCAGCCTAGAAGTCCTGCAGAGATTCCACATTCCTAAAACACTTTATTGGTGACATCAGCATCAGGGGCTTCATAGCTGCTGGTAATCCAGGGCTGATTCATTTTGATAAAAGTCAGATGGTCCACGGAGTCTGTGGGCAGACGCGTTCTATGATCAGTAACAAAACCTCCAGCAGCACCGAATGCCCATTTGGAAAGCATGCTGGATGGAGGGGAGCCCAGCAGCTCAATTGCATACTGAGCAAGTTCTAGCCAGTGGTCTATTCTCATGGCTGGGCTCAGCCCTTCCTTCTCAGAGCGCTAGTGCTCAGCTGTCAGTTAATTGCCAGTACTCTTCATTTCACAGTGACTCACCTGGTCTTCATTTCCTGCTTGCCAGCTAGCCCTGCTGGCTATTTAAACTGCCTGGATCAGATCTCCTGTGCCTTCACCTGGTCAAAATATCCGGATACTCTCTGTTGTGTTTTCCTGTTAAAGATTATGCCTGGCTAACTTCCCTGCTGGTTCCTGATCCTGTTTGCTGCCTCTGACTATGCTGATTTCTGGATTCCAGTTTCACTGGTAGGGGTGGGCCGAACACCCCCCCCCCCGGTCCGGTTTGCACCAGAACACCGCAAACAGGCAATACGTTTGTGCGAACACATAAACCCTATTAAAGTTAATGGGACACGAACATGAAAAATCCAAAGTGCTAATTTTAAAGGCTTATATGCAAGTTATTACCATAAAAAGTGTATGGGGACCCGGGTACTGCCCTATGGGACATGTATCAGTGCAAAAAAAAAACATTTTTAACCACTTGCCGACCGCCGATCGGCATCTGATGGCTCGTTCCCGCAAATCTCCGTCATATGACGGCGGCTGCGGGAACGAGTTTAGTGAGCGCGTGTCCAGGGGGGGCCAGGGAGCGGGTGTGGCGGCTTCGATTGCCGCCGGCTACCCGCGATGGCCCCCCCGGAGCGAGTGAGCGGAGGTCCGTGTATGTAAACACTGATATCCGCTCTGTGTGAGGGGGAAGGGCTGTGATCACAGCCTTCCTTTACGTGAAGGCTGTGACCACTTCCCTTCCCCAGCTAGGCAAGCCCCCATACAGTAAGAACACGCCCAGGGAACACAGTTAACCCTTAGCGTGCCCCCTGCAGGTTAACCCCTTCACTGCCAATGGCATTTACACAGTAATCAGTGCATTTTTATAGCACTGATCGCTGTATAAATGCCAATGGTCCCAAAAAAGTGTCAAAATGGTCCGACATGTCCGCTGAAATATCGCAGTACCGCAAAAAATCGCAGATCGCCGCCATTTTTAGTAAAAAATAAAAAAAAATTAAAAACCCCAAAAATGAATTCTCATCATCCGTAAACGCGACCACTTTTGCGCAAACCAATCGATAAACGCCGATTGCGATTTTTTTTATCGCAAATATGAGGAAGAATATAAATCGGCCAAAAACGGTGAAAAAAATGTTTTTTTATATTTTTTTTTTTGGATTTGTATTTTAGGAAAAAGTAAGAAATTTGGGTTTTTTTGCAAAATTGTCACTCTTCTTTTGTTTATAGCGGCGATCAGAAATGACGCAGCGGTGATCAAATACCACCAAAAGAAAGCTCTATTTGTGGGAAAAAAAGGACGCAAATTTCGTTTGGGTACAACGTCGCACGACCGCGCAATTGTCAGTTAAAGCGACGCAGTGCCGAATCGCAAAAAGGGCTCCGGTCCTAAAGCTGGAAATCCTTCCGGGGCTGAAGTGGTTAAAATGATAGTTTTTTTCAGGAGCAGTGATTTTAATAATGCTGAATGTGAAACAATAAAAATTAAATATTCCTTTAAACGGCATGCCTGGGGGGTCCCCTTAGTCTGACTGTAAAGTGGCGCAACTGTGCATTGTCTAGAGCAGTGCCGGAGCAAAATGACATTTATAAAGGAAAAATGTCATTTAAAATTGCTGTGGCCGACATTTATTGCCAGCTCCTTGCAATATAGTTTAAGAATCACAGAAATTTATTTTCGTGGGGGTCCCCCCCAGTCCATACTAGGCCCTTCGGTCTGGTATGGATTTTAAGGGGAACCCCACAGCAAAATAAAAATAAAAAATTGCATGGGGTCCCCCCAGAATCCATACCAGACGCTTATCCGAGCATGCAACCTGTCAGGACAGGGAGAGGACGAGCGAGTGCCCCTCCTCCTGAACCATACTAGGCCACATGCCCTCAACATGGGGAGGGTGTTTGGGATCCCCTCAAAGCACCTTGCCCCCATGTTGATGGGGACAAAGGCCTCTTCCCAATAACCCTGGCTGGTGGTTGTCAGGGTCTGTGGGTGGGGGGCTTATCAGAATCTGGAAGTCCCCTTTAACAAGGGGACCCCCAGATCCTGACCCCCCCATGTGAATGCATATGGGATACCCCTACCCATTCACCAAAAAAGGAGTGTAGTGTTGCAAAAAATAGAAGGCAGTTTTTGACAAGTCTTTTATTAAAAATGTCTTCTTCTTCCCCTGCTTCTTCTTCTTTCTTCCTCCGGTCCTCCTCCATCTTCTCCTTCCCCACTTCTTCTTATGGTCTTCTCCTTCATCTTTCAGTTTTCCTCCGCTTCTTCCTTCCTCTTGTCGTCTTCTTTTTCTTCTTCTTCCTCTGCCGCCGACCAGAGGTGACTTCCAGAATGGGCAGTCTTCAATTTGACAGTTATTTTATAGGTAAGGACGCGGCCACCCGGTGATGTAAATGGCTGGCCCTGTCCCCTCTGACATCACATAATGTCAGACAGGGCGGGGTCACTCAGTTACATTGCTGGGTGGCCCCGCCCTTGCCTATAAAATAACTGTCAAACTAAAGACAGCCCATTCTGGGAGTCGCCTCTGGTCAGCAGTGGGAGCAGCGGCGGAGGAAGAAGACGGAGAAGACGACGACAAGAGGAAGGAAGAAGCAGAGGAAGACTGAAAGAAGAAGACCAGAAGAAGAAGAGGGGAAGGGGAAGATGGAGGAAAACCGGAGGAAGAAAGAAGAAGAATCAGGGGAAGAAGAAGGACTTGTCAAAAATTGCCTACTTTTTTTTGCAACACTACACTCCTTTTTGGTGAATGGGTAGGGGCACGATGTACCCCATACTCATTTACATAGGGGGCCAGGATCTGGGGGCCCCCTTGTTAAAGGGGGATTCCAGATTCCGATAAGTCCCCGATAATGTCAGACCCCGACAACCACCGACCAGGGTTGTCGGGAGGAGGCCCTTGTCCCCAAAGCACCCTTCCCATGTTGAGGGCATGTTGAGGGCATGTTGAGGGCATGTGGCCTGGTATGGTTCAGGAGGGGAGGCGCTCGCTTGTCCCCCCCTATTTTGACCCCAAAGCACCCCTATCCTGACCCGGCAGGTTGCATGCTCAGATAAGGGCCTGGTTTGGATATTGGGGGGGGGACCCCCACGCCATTTTAAAAAAAAATTGGCACAGGGTTCCCCTTAAAATTCATACCAGACCCAAAGGGCCTGGTTTGGATATGGGGGGAACCGCCACAATTAAAAAAAAAAATTGGCACAGGGTACCCTTTAAAATCCATAACAGAGCCAAAGAGCTTGGTATGGATTTTGGGGCTACCCAATGCCATTCCGCTTAGCCACTTGAATACACTGTGTTATATATACTACACTGACTGCACCATATATTCTGAACTGCATTATATATACTACGGGGACTGCACTCTATAAACTTGGAATGACATGCCCCTGTTAAACAGGTGCAGAAAAATTGTGCCTTGGGTGTTGGTGGCACCAAAACACTGTAACCCCTGACAGTTACTCTTGTTGGGCACAGGAATGAGCCCTGCTGTTTTAAATTATTTAAAAAATTGTAATGGCATGCCCCAGTCAAACAGGTGCAGAAAAATTGGGCCTTAGGTGTTGGTGGTGCCAGAACACTGTAACCCCTCACAGTGACTCTTGTTGGGCGCAGGAACGGGCCCTGCTGTTAGTAATTATTTCAAAAATTGTAATGACATGCCCCTGTTAAACGGGTGCAGAAAAATTGGGCCTTGAGTGTTGGTGGTGGCAGAATACTGTAACCCCCCACAGTTCCTCTTGTTGGGCGCAGGAACGGGCTCTGCTTTTGAAAATTATTTCAAAAATTCTAATGACATGCCCCTGTTAAACAGGTGCAGAAAATTTGGGCCTTGGGTGTTGGTGGTGCCCTAAACCCAAAATATTGTTGGAAGCTAGCATCATCAGGATTCAGGAGGAATAGTATAGGCAGCATAGACAGTATTCAAGGGATCCCAGATCCCTAGCAAATTCAATCAGTTACATTAGCATCAGGGGCTTGATAGCTGCTGATCCAGGACTGATTTTATAATTGTGAGCCTATCAATGGAGTCTGTGGACAGGCGCACTCTTTGATCCGTTATGAACCCTCCAGCAGCACTGAATGTCCATTCAGAAAGCACGCTGAATGCAGGACAGGCCAGTAGCTCGATTGCATATTGAGCAAGTTCCGACCAGTGGTCCATCCTCAAGACCCAGTAACTTAGTGGATGCTCAGTTGGAAAGGTATTCAAATCTGCTCTTGCCCCTAGATATTCCTGCACCATATAATGCAGATGCTGCTGATGGTTGCTTGAACCTATCAGCCCTGGGTGCCGAGGACTGAAGAATTGTTTAAAGGCATCGGTCAGCCGGCCACCTTCTCCACCGCTCTTCTTCTGACCGAAGGAAGCCTCAGAAAGACGTTGTCTAGCACCAGGAAATGGTAACCTCCCAGGGTCTGGAAAGGCGTTGCACAAACCTTTCTTCAAGGGATCTTGAAGATTTTTCATCCTCTGCTCCCTCTGCGAATGCAGGATGAGCTCTGTAACTTTACCCTCATAACATGGATCAAGAAGGGTTGCCAGCCAGTAATGATCCTTCTCCTTGATACCACAAACTCTCGGGTTTTTTAGCAGGCTTTGCAGAATCAGGGAGGCCATGCAGCGTAAGTTTGAGGAGGCATGAGAGTCCTCTTTGTCACTGAGGATGACATTGTCAGGAACTACCTACTCCCAGCCACGTACAACTCCTTGGGTTTCTGGGGACTGAAAACTACCCCTTGAAGACTGCTGCATGTTATCCTCTACATCCATGCTGACACAATCCTCCTCTTCTTCTTCCTGTGTTTGGCAGCCCTGAAGGAATGCTTTCTGCAGAAAGGGGCCTTGAGAGGAAAGGAAGTCTCTTCCTCCCACTGTTCTGCCTCAAGTGCTATGTCCATGATTCCACGTAGAGTATGCTCCAGCAGGAAGACTAGAGGGACAGTGTCACTGATGCTTGCATTGTCACTGCTCACAATCCTTGTGGCCCCCTCAAATGGTGACAGGACAGTGCAAGCATCCTTGATCAATAGCCACGTGGTGAAAAGAAGCCAAGCTCCTCTGAGCCTTTCCTGGTGCCATACTCACACAGGTACTCATTGATGGCCCTCTGTTGTGCATGCAGTCGCTGCAGCATTGCCAATGTTGAGTTCCACCTTGTAGGCATGTCACAATTGAGGCGGTTGGTGGGCAGGTTGATTAACCGCTGAATGTCAGCCAGCCGAGCACTGGCATTGTATGACCGCTGGAAATGACCACAGACTTTTCTGGCCTGCTTCAGCATATCTGGAAAGCCTGTTTACCTGGTCAAGAAATGCTGCACCAGCAAATTCAGGATGTATGCCAAGGATGGAACATGTGTCAAGTGTCCTTGTTGGAGGGCAGAGAGAAGGTTGGTGCCATTGTTGCATACAGCCATTCCTGGCTCAAACTGCCATGGCGTCAACCCCTTGAACGCTTAGGGAGCACTGCTGGTTCAGAAAAGACTGCAGAAAAGGAAGAAGAGGAGGGTGTGGAGGAAGCAGATTTGGCAGGATCACCACCATTTTTTTTGGAGACATGAACCCTGTCCTGCATGTTTCCCAGCTGCCAGCAGAGTTACCCAGTTCACCCAGTGAAGTAAAGGTAACGTCTCTGACCATACCTGCTGGATCATAAGTCAGCGGTAATATTAACTTTGTTGCTGACCGGCTTGTCCAAGGAGGCTGAAACATTGCCTTTAAAATGACGGTAGAGAGCTGGAATGGCCTTACGTGAAAATAAATTTCTTTTTGGAACCTGCCACTGTGGTATAGCACATTCCACAAATTCATGAAAGGTGGTAGTCTACCAGCTGAAAAGGCAGCAGTTGTAGTGCTAGCAATTTGGCCAAGCTAGCATTTAGAAGCTGAGCATGTGGATGGCCGGGACAGTTTTTTTTTACAGTTCAGCAACAGAGGTCGGGAAATTTGCCTGCTGAAATCAACTGGTGATGCACTGATAGCAGATTGGCTGCAAACACTTGTGGCACCCATTGCTATACCTTCATTCCTCGGTGCAGGCTTTTGAGAAGACTGCATGACAGGTCATCATTAGAGTTGAGCGAACCTCTGGAAGTTCGGGTTCTGCTGGTCCGTCCGAACTTCTGGACAAAGTCCGGGTCCAGACGGAACCCGAACGATCGCACGGACAACGAACCCCATTGAAATCAATGGGGACCTGAACTTTTAGGCACAAAAATGGCTGTAACAAAGTCCTGGAAAGCCTAGCAAGCCCAAGGCAGACCTGGGCCTGAAACAGGTCTTCAAGCCTGCCTGGTCGTCTTGGGCTTGAAGGTCTCCAAGCGAGTTGAGATTACTACTGGACAGTACGTCAGAAGAGTTTTCGGACGTGGCTCCTTACTTCCATATCGTTACCCACGGTGTTCACAAACGTCGGTTAGACGATAGTCACGTAGTGGTCAACTAAAGTCGTCCGTTTAAAGGGCTGGAGACAACGACTTGACATTTTTTTTTGACAGGGCCGGTAGGTGTACGAGTCGAAGATTTACGATCGAACCGGTTTAACGATCGTGATGTTGACGACGGAAAAGTCGACCATCTGATGGTGGAAAGTAC
>BLSH010255450.1:1173167-1192205 GCA_018402905.1 Glandirana rugosa
TATCTGCCCCCCCCCCCTCCACAGTGTGTAGCACCGCTACTGTTCAGACAGCATCTCACCTTCTGATCCAGTGTTCCCCGCCTCTATTCTCGGCTCTTTCACAGGTCCCTCTCTGTGCGCTCTGCCTCCTCAGTCTTCTTTCTCAGCTGCCACTCTGTGCTCCTGCCTCCATGGATTTTAATCTTGGCTCCCTTCATTGCTCCCGTCTTCTACACAGTCTCTTCACGTCTCCCCGCCTCTGAATTCAGAACTCCCGCTCTCTGCATTGCTGTCTCCGCCCTCTAATTTCTCTGAGCCGGGACTACAGAGAAGGCATCGGATATCAATGCGCGCTGACAGTACTCACTGTCAGTGCGCATTGGAAACACTAGAAACAACATTGGGCGGATATACATCCGCCACAATGTTGAATTGCGGCGGAACCCCTGGGGACTTCTCGCGGAACCCCAGGGTTCCGCGGAACCCCGGTTGAGAAACACTGCTATAGAGGGTCACTTGAGTGACAGCTTTGAGTCTGCTGGGACTGCTGACATGACATCTGCTAACCAGAAGGTTTTTGGATGTTTATGAAGCACCCTTGTCATGTACCTGGGTGTCATTGAACCGAGATGTTCCTGATCCCACAGCTGCAGCTTTACCTGTTGTGCCACGGGGGACCTCTAGAGTTCTTGCAATGTTTTCCCAGCCTGATGCACTGCCTTGAACTCACTAGCCCCACCTGCTGCCAGCTGTGGACAATGTACAATCAAACAGCCCATAAATAGCAGCACTTCATGTTACTCAATGCCTGTTTGTTGGACTTGTTCCCTGGGTGTTTGATAGCTTTGTAATTCTGATTCCCCTGTATTGAACTTCTGCCTGGATTCTTGACTACTCTCCAGTCTGCTGATATGGTACTTCATTGCCAGCTCGTGTATGACCTCTGCCCACCTGACCACTCTCTGGATACCGATTTTGTACCATTTTTCCTGATCTGTTGCCGACCTGACCTGACTGGCTATGTTTTCACCTGAATCCTCAGTGCACAAGTTCCACTTTGGACACTACCTACCACAAGTACCTTACATTACAAATGGGCCATAATGAGAGTGGACCCTGTTGAGATTGTTCAGGCGCTTTTGCATCAAGGGCAATTGATTGGAGCTCATGAACAGCATCTTGCTTCTCTGGACGCTAAGCTAGATGAATTTGTGCTATCATCTCCAAGTTCTATAGGGAAAGTTTCATCCAGCCGCATAGAGAGCCATATTATTGTTCTAAAATCATCTCCAAGTTCTATATATATATAATTATACTGTACATATGTATTCCTACACTGCCTGAACTGACTCTATATACTATACACTGAATGAGCTGTATATATAGTTTACACTGAAGGCAGTGTAATATATATATATATATACTATATGCTGTACATATATATTCTTACACTGCCTGTATATAGGCTACACTAGATCTTTATACTGCACTGCCTGTATATACTCTCTACACTAGATCTATATACTACACTGCCTACGCTGCCTGTATATACTGTCTATACATTGGATCTATATACTACACTGCCTGTATATACTGTCTCTACACTAGATCCAGGGCCGGTGCAAGGATTTTTGTCCACACAGGCGAAGGTGCATTTTGGTGCCCCACCCCTCATCCTACAACCACCCTCTTTCCCCTCCACAATACATCCCCCCACCCTCATATGGTCACCCATCTACGGCAAACCACACACTATACAATCTGATTGTACAATCCTCTTAGATTTATAAACTCCAGCTAACATTTTAACCGGTTACAGCAACAGTTTTTTTTTCCTTTTGGGATAAAGGTTTTATATAAATAAAAGCTGATCATTCTAAGCACCCTGTTGGTGGTAAAGGGTTTATCTCTTTCCTCCAAGTGCTACATCTGCAGGATAGGTTGTTCTGTTAAATAAACAACAGAGTCAACAGAGAGCAGTATACAGGGCCACCATATAGCAGTATACAGAGCCACCAGAGAGCAGTATACAGGGCCACCAGAGAGCAGTATACAGGGTCACCAGAACAGTATACAGGGCCACCAGAGAGCAGTATACAGGGCCACCAGAACAGTATACAGGGCCACCATATAGCAGTATACAAAGCAACCAGAGAGCAGTATACAGGGCCACCATATAGCAGTATACAAGGCCACCAGAGAGCAGTATACAGGGCCACCAGAGAGCAGTATACAGGGCCACCAGAGAGCAGTATACAAGGTCACCAGAACAGTATACAGGGTCACCAGTATACAGGGCCACCAGAACAGTATACAGGGCCACCAGAGAGGAGTATACAGAGCCACCAGAGAGCAGTATACAGGGCCACCAGAGAGCAGTATACAGAGCCACCAGAGAGCAGTATACAGTGTTTGTGGAATACATCCATGGACCCTGAAAAGTCCCAGCAAATTCCTGAACATTTTTACTTTCTCTTTCAGTAAAGCTGCACTGCAAATGTGCAGAACAGGTTTACAGCACGGAATTATAGAGTTTGAAACTCACATGAGGAGAATATGTAGTCTGCCAGTGCCATCCGTCCCCTGTTATCTTCAGTCTGCCCCAGGGTGAGCCCTGATGTCTGCTGGGCAGGAAGCAGTGACTGGGGCTGCATTGTAGGGTTGTCTGCCTGCTCTGCCCACCTGTGGAGGAGCTCTGTGACATCCCCGATCCAGCCTGAGAGGAGCCTGTGCCCGGGAGAAAGTGAGTTTCTCCTGTATGGAAAGGGGTGAGCTGCTGCCATAGAAAGGAAACTGGCTGGCATAGATATGGGAACATCCTCTTCCCTGCTTTTTAGATTCTTCAGCTGTCTTTCTCTCACACTGCAGCTGGGACAGCTCTGCCCCCCTTGTCCCAGGCCGCCCGCAGGTCCCTCCTGCATGCTATCAGGGCGAAAGGGCCCCCAACCAGCCACCCCCCTCACCCCCACCCCCGGCGCGGGCGGCACTGTCCTGACACCACATCCCCCGCCACTTACTGTGTGTAGAGCGGCGGTGTGTGGAGATGGCGGATGGAGGTTCCGCTCCTCGGGTTTCCTCTTCTTTGCCAAAGCGCCTAGGCATCCAATAGGATCGCCTGTGCCTTTGGGCAATCAGGAAAAAGGTTTCATTGTAGCTAGGTGAGGGATGCCTGGGTTTGGCGCCCCCCTTGGCCTGGCGCCGTAAGGCAGCTGCCTAAGCTGCCTTATGGTGGCGCCGGCCCTGACTAGATCTATATACTACACTGCCTACACTGCCTGTATATACTCTCTCTACACTAGATCTATATTATACACTGCCTACACGCCACTAGCTAAACTAGCTACATGTTTCTCTACACGTTCACAGCACTACATGCTGTACAAGCGGCCTTATATAGTGTGGGTGTGGACTGAGACCCGCTGAGCAATGATTGGCCAAAGGCACCCTGCCTTAGGCCAAGCATGGCTTTCACAGCAGAGCGCGCTGTGATTAGCCAAAGCATGCAAGTCATGTGCATGCTTTGGTCAATCAGCAGGCAGCATTTCCCCATGATTCAACTGCATTATGGGGCACTCAAATTTCTTGTGAAAGCTCCATAATGTTTGGTATTCCCCGAACAGGCGAATCCCCAATGTTCAAGTCGAACATATGTTTGACTCGAACTGGGGGCCAATCCCTAGTAATCAGCTATACAGTAAAAGTTGTCCAAACTGCTTTACAGCCACCCAATCTTTTTTACAGTGACCAGATGAGGGCACCCCCTCTCATCACTGCCTACCACTATTTCTGGGCTCTCCTGTTCTATCACAGAGCCTGGGACCATTGTGAGTGGCTGGGTTGGCTGCACACAAAGGAGGTGAAGAAACATCTGCTCCCTGATCTCCTCTGTGATGAATTAAGCCAGGAGTGATAAGGATGTTGTAATTTCTGGTATTGCTATGATCGTAGGAATGGGGGCAATAATTCTAGTGCCATAGCTCATGTTTAACTCCAAACTCATAACCTGGAAAGTGTTGCCTAGGGACAATTTTAAGTACCATAGTTTGTTGTTATTTCACAGGTGTGTGCAGTTTTAGGTCTTGACACATTTGGTATCTGTTTACTTGACACAACATCATATTTTATATTTGACCCCACAAATTTGAAATTATATTGTGTTTGTGTACACTAAAATTTGTTGAAGTGTATTTTTCCTGAAAATTTGCAAGTGATAAACAGCTGTGCAAAGATTGTGCAAAATACAACTTAGAACAGCCACCATTTTATTTTCCAGGGCCTCTACTTTCAGATAATATATGTAATATAATAATGTTTGGGACCCTAAATAATAATAATGTTTGGGGCCCTAACAAATTTTCTATAAAAATATAAATTTTTACATGTATGTAAAAAATGTCAAAATTGCCCCAGTAGTCCAGTGATTAAAGTTACATCCATGCTCTTAACTTCCCCAAAGTAAATTATGAGCCCCCTTGCCCTATGTACACAAACATATGATGTAAACACAAGCATCGAGGGCACCTATGCATAAAAATGTTGATTGCACTACACATATTACATATCACCACACACTCTACCCCAGATAGCAAGGATAACTTGCCACACATTTGTGACAGTGTTGAATTGTAAGTCTGTAACTTGCTGCACATTTTCACTGCCCAATTACATAGTCTGGACTTGTCTCCCTGTGTGTGACCTCTGGCTTGGCTATCATGTGATCCTGTGCCTGCTCCTGTTAAAGTTCATCTGGACTCTTAAGCATGCCAGTTCACTGCCTACCAGTCAGGTACTGTGGCATCCAGTCATCTCATCACCATTACTGGCAAACTATGCATCTTTGGGCCCTGCACTCCCTGTACCCATCTACAGGGAGGCATTGCACTTAGCCACAAGGGGAACCCTCTAGTATCTCGGCCTCATACCAGCAACCTGACACATGCAATGCAGACTTCCTGCAATTGTGTAAAAAAACGTGTGAAGACTGGCAAGTCTAGCAATAGCTTAGAAAGTATTTTCAAACTTGCAGCTCAATTGCTTGCTATCTGGGATAGTGAGAGCAATAAGTGAGGGTAATATTTCTAAAGCTGTTATTCATTCATAGTTAACTCTAAATTGATGACATGTAATGGCTTTTAAAGCATGGCCTGTGGAAAATCTTGGGTACCCAAATCCATTGTCATTTTATAGACATGTGCAAGCTTAACCACTTCCCACACGTGCTATAGCCAAAAGACAGCTACAGCGTGGGCTCACATTGCTGGGAGGGCATCTATGTACATCCTCCCCTGATCGTGTTTCCTGCACTCCCCCTGCGGCATGCATTGGCAGGGATCTGTTATTGCCATGTCCTTCGGACATAGCTGATCACAGGTCAGGGTAAAGAGCCAATCACAGAGATCCTTAACATGTGAACAGCTATGTCCAATTACTGACAGCGCATGAAGGGAGGAGAGCCGATAACCAGCAAATCCACATAGGGGACATCTACACTGATAATCAGGGCACTGATCACCACTATCCTGATTGTCAGTGCAGCCCCAACAGTGCTGCCAATCTGTGCCCACAAGTGCTGGCAATCTGTACCCATCAGTGATATCTATCAGCGCAGCCCATCAGTGCCCATCAGTGCCACCTATCAGTGCCACCTACCAGTGCCCACCAGTACCACCTATCAGTGCCCATCTGGGCCGCCTATCAGTGTCCATCGGTGCCACATTTTTTTTTCAAAATTTTTGTTTGTTTAGCAAAAAATGAAAAACCCAGTGGTGATTAAATACCGCCAAAAGAAAGCTTTATCTGTCTCAAAACAATTGTAAAAAATTAGTTTGGGTACAGTGTTGTACCCAAACTAAATGACCGTGCAGTTGTCATTCAAAGTGTGACAACGCTGAAACCTGAAAATTGGCCTGGGCAGGAAGCGGAGAAAGTGCCCAGTAGGCAAGTGGTTAATGCTTGACATGTTTAATTAATTATTTATGTATTCCAATAAATGGTAAAAAAATAAGCCAAAATTCATGCTCATAAAGTCCATAATCTATAGCCAAAGTGGTGCCGTGACAAACACTGAAAATCTTGTGATTATCCAAATGTTGCCCCATCAAATAGTCAAACTTTTACCAGAGACTAAAAACATCTAAGCTATAGGAGGTCATAGCAGCTTGTATTGAATAAATGAATGGATCAGCAACCTCCACCACTAAACAGATAGGTAGCAGGCGCAGAGGCTGAAAATGAAAACAATCTAAAAAAGAGCCAATGTTCAGTCCGCAACTTATGGCAGCTATTCATAGCTCACTCTGCAGGTTAAGGGGAAGAGAAAAACAAAAAAGCGGCACTAAGTTCAGTATTAATTAAAGGTTGTTTAATTATACCCTACTAGGGGCTACTCACAGGATTACAATGAATAGCAGGCTCAATCAATGTCATGGGGAGCAAGGTACTGCGTCTGATATCCACAAGGCAAGGGGAAGGTGTTTGGAGGATGGTGTAAACAAATATCATAAAGGATGCAGCGCAAAGAATATTTCTAAAATTGATAAAAAATAGATATCATAAAGACAGTATCAACTTACTTAAAAATTCATAAAGAGTCCATGCAAAGATGAATGGATCAAAGGATGCTATGTAGTGCCCTCCGTGCAAAGGTAAAAAGTGCTGATAGTGCTCAGTCCCTCCACCGGTGAAAGGTATTGCGCTCACCTCAAGAGCTGACCCCAGTTTTACTAGAGGGTCTGACACGCTTTTCCCTGGGGGGGACACACTGGATTCCTAAAGCTTCACACAGGCTAGATGGGTCCATCTACAATAGTTTTAATAGCCACTCTATATGGAAAACACTCCTCTCTGGTCAGCATAGGCCAATCCCTGTTCTCATGCCAAATATCCGACCTGCTCTGCGCTTGCAGAGGATTGGGGAGCGGAGAGGAGGACATGCGGGGACACGGGGGAGGTGAAGAAAATATAATAAAGGAAAATTATATTTTTATGCTCTAGTACATAATGATTACTGGATGCTAAAGTATAGTACTGACTTCCAGCTCTTCATTTAACCCTCCAGGTGCAAGGGTATCAAAGCTAAAAATGCAGAAGGTTTCCCTTTGGCAGAGCTTGAGAAAACAACACAACATTAACAATCTTACATCAGAGATGGTACAGGTCTTTTGGACCATCTGAGACACTATTCCTGGCAGCCAGACTATCTCTGGGTTTCACTAGATGTCTGCTCTTTATACACTTCCATTCCACATGATATAGGACTTCTAGCTATTCAACATTTTTTACTGAAAGATCCTTTCCTGCATCCTCAGCAGTCAGCTTTCATTCTGGAAGCTACGAGATTTTGTCTCACTCATAATTACTTTCAATCTGATTGTAACTATTACCTACAAACCCACGGCACTGCCATGGGAGCAAATTTTGTTCCTTCTTATACAAATTTGACCATGGCTTATTGGGAAGAACAATATATTTGGCATAACAACCCTTTTGGAGTACACATCATCTATTATGGTAGGTATCATAAATGATATCATTATTATCTGGGATGGCCCCTCCACCTATCCTATCCTTTACCTTGGTAATGAATCCCACCAGCCTTGCCTAGATTAAGAGTTGTACCATACGAATCAAGCCATACAGACCAAAACTACACCAAGCCCACAGCGGGCAATTCTTTCCTACACTATACTAGTTGCCATCACCCCTCCTGGCAAAAGAATATCCCAAAAGGTCAATTTTGTCACCTCAGACATAATTGTACCAATAATGAAGATTTTATAACACAAAGCACACTCCTAAAGAAAAAAATTGCGGATAAAGGCTATCCAGAGGATCTAGTGGAATCAGCATACAACTATTATTTAAACAAAGAATCCCTCAGCAAGAGTGAGAGAGAAAATAACATGTCAGACTGTTTCATTACACAATTTCACAACAAACATTGTAAAATGGAAAATATTCCAAAAAAACATAGGACAATACTATTATCTGATCCCAATCACCATAACTCCATACAAAGCAAACCCAAAATAACTTATTTGAATTTATAATATTATTTTGAATAATATTGGGCTCTGAAATATATTATATGTATAAATTAAATGTATTAAATATATATGTTAGTTATATTTGTGAATGTATGACATATAATATTTGTAAGGTTATTTGAATGTGCTTTTGGACAGAGAAAGTGTTGTATGTGCAATTCTATTTCAAAACTCATGTGAAGTAATGTAAGGAGGGATCATGTGTGTCTCCTTATGGACTAAAGCCATATAAGTAGGTGTAGTTTGCTTTGAAAACAGCTGACCTAACGATTTCAAACAGTATAAGAGTCGTGACTTTGTAATGTTAGCTAGGGAGAGATAATGGAGGATATGAACGCCTACATTCTTGAAGACGTGACGTGAACATCTGTCAGAACTCTTCCTCCTCCTGATTGACATCTGAAGCCATACCATATTTCATTATAGACTTCATATTATGGTGTTACGTAAGTTTGTCTGAATGTGAACTGATGTTATGTTATGAAGAATAAACCCTTAAAGATTTTCTAATGATGTCGTTCATGCAAGTTCTTCGATGGAAGCTGAGAAAGGATTTTCAACATAGGCGAGCCCCTAAATGAAAACAAAAATTAGCACCCAGTAAACTTAAACAAATCCTGCTGTCATGCCCTGCTTTATTACAATGAAAGGCATGTACCAATGCTGTAAACCTTTGTGCAAAACATGTAGATTTGTGCAACATGGCAAACAAAGCTATGTCAAAAAAGGTAGAACATACAAAATTAAAGACTTCTTCTGTTGCTCCATAGATCATGTGATATATTGCCTTACCTGCCCCTGTGGTTTATTCTATGTGGGATGTATGGTCAGACCTCTGCGGAAGAGGTTTGGCGAGCATCATCGTTTCATAGAAAAAGGTAAAGACGAACATAGTGTCTCCCATCATTTTCTGGAGGTACATAATAAATCCACTAAAGGGTTGCAGGCATGCATAGTGGAAGCTATATTCAGGGATCTCCCGTAGGCAAAGCATTTTTAAAAGTTCTGCCGAAGGGAAACCTTCTGGATCTTTAGCTTCGATACCCTCTCGTCTGGAGGGTTAAATGAAGAGCTGGAAGTCAGTACTATACTTTAGCATCTATTAATCATTATTTACTAGATCATAAAAATATAATTTTCCTTTTTTTTCAGTGGTTTCATCTATCCTTATCTATCTTTATTGGGGGTGGTCGGGACTATCTTCATCAACAAGTAAATACTTCTAACTGCATATAGTTCGCCCATAGCCCTAGGTTTTTACAATTGCAAAGTCTTGCAATTGCAAAGTCTTATCACACCTATCATATCATCCACATGATGGAAGGGCTCCCCCTGCTGGAGGAGCTCACCCTCTGCTCCCATTTTACCAGCCTTGCTCATTATATCCACCACATCAATTAATATACTACATTACCATTTTTGAATTTCATGGGTGATATATGTATGTGTATATATGTATATGGCTACGTGTGTACATATACATGTGCTACGTCGTATCCACTTATGTCCACCTTGGGTATTGATTATGTTAGATATTTTAAATTAGTTTTATTTAATGTTGGTATTTTTTATATTTTGAAGTCTACTTGCATGTGAATGTTTTTTTTCAACCGTTATTTTAAATCTTAAATGTTATCTATGTTATATATTGATTATTGCCCAAATTAGTTATTATTATTTTTGTCTTGTTATCAAATTGTTATTTCTTTTGCGGCTGGTACCTCTGGCTGCCCCATATATACAGCAAACTCTCTTGATAGCCTTAAGCTTGAGAAGGAGCGCGCATGCTTGACCACCACAAAGCAAACACTCTGAAATACATCACACTTCATCCTGAGAGCCGCCAAGTCATCCCGGTATCCACACTATGGCTACGATGCGTTCCACGCCATGCTCAATCGGGACTCCGGGCATGCTGGGTGGACTTCCTCCCCAGCTACAGTGCCTATCCAGTGACTCCCACACCATGCGGGAATCTGGGAGACTGTGGATCTTAGCCGCTACTGGTCCAGACATGGGCCTCACACAGCAGACATACCCCACTAGCCTCTGGTGTTTACACCATCCTTCCAACACCTTTCTCTTTCCTTGTGGATGTCAGATGCAGCACCTTGCTTCCCATGACATTGATTGAGCCTGCAATTCATTGTATTCCTGTGAGTGGCAACAACCTTTAATCAATACTGCACTGAGTGGCGCTTTCTTGTTTTTCTAATCTCCACCACTAGGCATCTCCAATATCTCAAAGGACAGCCCACACTCTCTCCCATCTGTTCAAATGATTAGTACAGATATGGAAGAGAAGCAAAGCAGCCACATTGTGTAGTACTTTAATGCAATTATGTATATATATATATATATATATATATATATATATATTGTGCACTACAAGGTACTTAATAAAGACAAAATACAGAGAGAGACAAAACTCACAAAGCTGCACTGAGATCATCATGCATGATGATGTCATGCTTAAGCTCCTCCCAGAAGCACTTTTTGGTATAAGGTATCATAATTTAGGGTGTTGTTACAAAGAAATTTGATTTTCAATGAATTTTGTGAATTTTACTAATTGTATTCACTTTACACTGATGCACGTTATTTGTGATATGTAAATTATTTTAAATTTTATGAGCACTAAAATGATTTTTAAATGTGTGCAAAAAAAAAAAAACATAAAAAAGGCTCTGACAGCAAAAGAGTCAAATCTAGTTAACTTGATTACCAGCATGTTTTAAACCTGATTAATTTCATGAGCAGTATATTGGAGACTAGGTAAATACTGCAACTGAATATTCATAAATATAGTTACGTGCATTCTCTATACATAGCTAGCATTGTCATTAAAAAAAAAGGCTAATATATCTGCCAAACAAAGAGAGAAGCTTTTATTGCAGCTTCCAATGTATTTATATTGTAGCAGAAACAGGATATTAAATATTAACACAAGGGTACCGTGCACAAATAGTCTGTAAAATCACGCATACTAGAATTACAGCTGGAAAAATATATCCAAGCTCCTGAAAATTTTACCATGCAGAATTAATAGCTTGATACTGAAACCATTGGGAAACTACATTTTTGAGTAGCTTTGCTGACTTGGAATTTCTTCAACCAGGCGTGTCTTTACAAGTGGTGGAACACGGCAGACACAATCTCTAGGGACGTTTCACATCCAAAATGGTTAGGGAGAAAGATTTCCAGCCTCTTTAATCATACAAGCATAGAAAATAGCTATGGGGATAAAGAGAAAGCATGCAAATTTATTAGTGAGCTTGTTGCTTTTTTTGGATCAAGAAATTTCACGGGTTGCTAGTTATTTGCTTATGGCTGTTGAGGTGTTACTGAAATGGACAAATCCTGGGAGATACAATAATTAAAATGCCACTCTGAAAACCTCTGGGTTTATTTAACATGGATGCCCATTAATGGTTGACAGTGGCAAATAATGCTACTGATTCAGGTGTAATTTGCAACTTTGGGAGTGTCTGGTTTTAATGTTCAGGTTTTAGGATAACGTTTACTGAGCATGTTAAAGTGACAGAGCAGTTTTGATCACTTGCATAGATGTTCCACAATGTTGGAAAATATTTACACTTAATCAGTGATCGTTCACTTTTCCTTTTACGTGTAATACAATCATTTTGCCATTCCTGTTCCAAGAGTTTCAGCTACATTGGGAAGAAATGTCTTGTCCAGATTATGGGTGATCTTAGGGTTGGCAGGCAAATCACAAACTACTCAATGTTTTCTTAAGAGATCTTCTGTTGACTATCTAGGTCAACACTTGCCCTTCTCACCCTTCAAGAATTAAAACTTGACATTTTAAAGAATTTTTACAAGTCTGAATTAACAAATTCCTCACATGTTATGAAATATAATAAGGGTAGAATTTTTCAACAAATTCTGTCTTTTATTACTAAAAACTGTGAAATTAATGCACTTACTGTACAGCTGATTATTTATTTTAGCATATATTATATATATTCTCTTTATAATATTCTTAAAAAGCATTGGGGAATGTTGAGAGAGAATTATCCGAGTATAGTTGAATTTCAAAATCCCCATATGTAACGTATGCAATTAAATGTCCATGTGGGTTACTGTATATTAGGGAAACTACTCAAAAGGTTAAAGACCGCATAATGAGACATAAATATTCAATCAGGGATAAATTAGTCCAGTTGCCTCTGGCTAGATACTTTTTGGAAAAAGGACACTCAATCTCTCAATTAAAATATATGGTACTGGAAGGGATCAATAGAAACAGGAGAGGTGGCGATCGGGAACTCTGGTTGAAAAAACGGGAGGTACACTGGATTCATTTTCTTGATACGATTGCCCCGAAGGGGTTAAATACAGATTTAGATCTATATTTGTTTATTTGAATGTATTTGACGCTAACAGTTCAAAATAATTTTGATGTTTCTCTATGTGATATATTGCGTATATATATATTTTTTAACGGGCTAACGATTGGAGACTTGTGCTGAACTAAAGGGGAGGGTTCATGTTCTGCTAGACATTTCTGCACCTGTGATATAAAGACATATAAGTGAAAGATGTGAATTGTATTAATTGATTGATCACATAATTGATTCCAAATGTGTTGTATATGTTTAAATAGACATGAGTGAATCTAGTACCTTAGACGTGTTTTTGATCGGACAAAGAGTGTAAGCTTGTAAGAACGAAGCGGGAATAACGGATTTTCACATCATGTAATGTGTTGTACATGCTTGAACAATTGGTTCAATAAAAAGATTTTAAGTGCAGCTAATCCTCTGGACTACTTCTTCTATATGTATGGTCAGTGAGATGAACGGATTGCATTCCACTGCTTCGAGACCAGGTGCTGCTTTCCCTTTACACAGTGCGTGTATATATATATATATATATATATATATTTCCTGGCCATACCTCACGTCAGCACACAATGGGTTAACGCCTCTTGCAGGCGCTCACATGACCACCTATAACTAGCTCAATAAAAGACATCCCCTCCCCCACCAAGGTGTTCTTTTTTCTTGGTCTGCTCCAGGCCACCTATGCATAGCTGTTGGTAAGTAGTTTTGTTGCTGCATATCCCCCCTACCGAACCTGCCCCTCCATGCTCTCATGGAGTTGGAAGACTCAGAATGTTGGATGGTAAAGCCTCTTGAAACTGGGTGTCCCTTGTGCCGGGAGCGGGCAATGTTGCTTGTACAGCACTTCTACAGGTGTGGTGTGAGGAAGCTCTGCAAGGTCACCATTGGGATTTTTCCTGTCTTGTATAGGTAGCATGCTGCTCTCCTGGCTTTGCTGTCAGTCTGAGAGCGGCGGTAGATGATGTCACAGAGGGCAGGGGGATATGGGGTATGGGGGCGCAAGGTAGCGTCAATGTAGCGTCTGGCAGTCACCAAGCAGCAGCAACAGTCTTAGAGCCAGCAGAGGATCTGCTTTCTCTCCATCTCTCTGCAGTCCTGTCAGTTTTCTCTGTGTGGTGAAGACTTGTTGCTGTTTGCTCCCCTGCTTTGCTATGTTCCCGGGGGGTTAGACACTCTGACTGGTTTTGGTCTCCTGTCTGCTTCTGGAAGGCTGCCTGGGGCCACCTGCTACTGCTTGTTAAGTAAGTGGATGAAAGCAGATGGGCCTTAAAGGGACAGTGTACCTGTTTTTTCTTGGTGACAGAATCATATTTTTGTGCATGAGCCCACCACGCCTGTCAGTAGGCACAGAAGATTAGCAAAGGTATGAGGGGGCGGCGTGGGACATGTCTTCAAAAGAGTGAGGAATGCTCAAGGACTGCAATGTATGGTGTTTTGCATGATTTTAGGAGCTGTAGCCCTAAACTCAAACACATAAGACTCGCCACTGGTCATACCCATGACCAGGTCAACCTGCATTCCCGCACAGGGTGGCTTTCATGCTCCTCAAGCACAACGTGGCAATGGCTCACATGTGGTTTAAGCAGTGCAATTGTAAACGCCTTGCCAAGCCCTGTATGCATATTGGCCATTAATCGGCATGGATTGCCTCAAATGCCAAATGCAGCAAATATCCATGTCACAGGCAAGACGCAGGCCCAACCATCGCAAACGCATGCAGATCTTCCAAATGTGAAAAAGGACTTCTTTTTCCCATAATGAGGGAGTTAAAAGCTCATTGATGAAGAATGGAAGAGATGTGATAAGAAGACCAATTTACAGCAATGGTCTCCAAGCTTTAGCCAAAGAAGCTGGCTGATGCATGTTTTAAGCAACGCACTTCCAGGAGTGGATGGGGCCTGCCAGCGTCTGGTGCGCAAGTATCTTTGCCTTTCAATACCTTTAGGAATCCTACGGATTGGAAAGTGGACCTAAGGTTGGTTCACACCAAATGCAGTCCAGCGGTTTTATTGGAGTCAAAAATGCATGAACAGTGTTTACCATGGATTCCAATTGCCTACGCCACCCCAGTGCAGTGTGTTCCAATACAGTCAACTGAAGGAGAACATGTCACATTTTTTCTCTATAAAACGCATCTGTAGCATGACAAATGCATTGAAAGAGCACCTGAACACCTCAGAAAGTTGAAAGCAGAGAGATTTTTTCAACTCAGAAATTGTGGTAAAACTGGCCTGCAGACTTGCACAAAATCTATACAGCAGCAGGTTTTTTGCCTGTTGACTAGCAACAGCGTTACCTGTGATGTTTAAAGCATTACAAAAAATGGCCTTTAATTCAAGGGGAACCGGCAGGAATTGGCATTGTTCTGGAGGACTTAAACCTGGCTGCTGACTTTTGGTCGAGGCTTCAACAGACCAAGTTCTAAGGCTGGCGCATTGTCACGGCAATGGGAGCCTTGTGGTGGCGCCACTGGAGGGTGGCTAAAGCTTCCACACAAGCCCTTTGTAACATTCTCCATAATGGGAGGTTGTTGTTTGATAAAACATTGGACAAAGCGAGTGACAGAAGAAATGGCCAGAGTGTGGCCACCGTGTAATAAAAGGAAGGAGCCGTCCTTTTGCTCAAGTCGGTTGATCTTCAGAAGGGTTCAGGAGGCCAAATCTTATAGGCCAGGATGAAATTTACCAGATCACAGTGAAGGGCAAGCAAACTTCTTGTTTACATGGAATTACTGCAAGATTACGTATAAGAATTATACTGCAACAAGTCCATAGAGCTGGTGCCACCAATGGAACAGATCTGGTGAGTTGTCTCCATTCTTTCTAGTACCCAAGGCATCAGGAGCTTTCCCTACTGTCTGTGTTTGAAGAAATCAAATAGGTACATACACAACAAAGGTTCAAGGTGGAGTCTGTGCAAACAATCATGGCGATAGTTCAGCATGAACACCGGTTAGAGTCAATCGACCTGGCTACCATATACAGTACTTCCATATATGTAACACCAGAGACATTTGGGATTTGCAGTGACTGGCTGTCATTTCCAGTTCGGGTGTTTGCCATGTTTAAAATTGGACCAGCACCAAGAAACTTTTTGAACATTTTGTTGTCTCCCCACAACAAAGACAGGTATGATAAAGCAAAACTCGAACTGGATCTTTTCTTAACGGATACAGCGGAAAAAGCTCTTCGACGCTCCTGCCATCGCACCTACATGAAAGCTAACAAACCCGACACCTTCCTTGCCCTTTCCCTCAAGAATCTAGACAAGCCCCACAAACCTATCCATCTAAAGAACGCCCCAGGGTCATTCACCAGTAATCCCGTCAAAGTCCTCCAACTATTCCATTCATGTTTATCTGAATTATATACTTCCTCTTCCCCCCTGATAATCCCTCCAAGACCTCTAACTTCCTGGACTCCATCAACCTCCCTGCACTCTCGGCCCAGATGGTTTCACAGCCACATATTATAAGCCCTTTATCGACACACTTGTCCCGTCCCTAACTAAAGCTTTAAACTCTATCCTTAAGAACTCAGCTTTCAACCCAGACTCCTTGCGAGCCTCAATTTCAATGATTCCCAAGCCCCTTTCTGACGACTCTTCATGGTCGAATTATTGCCCAATTTCAATCCTTAACAATGATATTAAGCTTCTGGCTAAGGTCCTTGCTACCCGCTTCAACACCTTAATAGGAACCTTAATTTATAAAGACCAAGTGGGCTTCATGCCCTCCAGACAGGCAGCTGACAACATACGCAGGACAATCCTCCTAACACATCTAGCCCGAACCCGATGTGCCTCCTTTCATTAGATATAAAGAAGGCGTTAAACAGCCTTTCATGGTCCTATCTTCATACAGTCTTAGAGAAATGGGGCTTTGGTCCACATTTTCTCAAATGGGTCTTTTCTCTTTATTCATGTCCCACCGCCCATGTTACCTATGCAGGCCATTCTTCGGACCCTTTCCCAATACAAAGGGGAACTCATCAGGGCTGCCCCCTCTTTCCCCTCTTATTCGCCCTAGCAATGGAACCACTAGCCCAGAAGATACGAGATGACCCAGATATTAAGGGGTTGGAGATTGCTGGACACAAACATAAACTCTGTCTATTTGCAGATGACATGCTTTTATTTCTCACATCTCCGCTTACCACAGTCCCCAACCTACTGGCTATCCTCTCTACATTTGCCTCTGTCTCTGGGCTTGTGGTCAATTCCCATAAATCAAAGCTCCTCAACATCTCCCTATCTGCTTACAATCCCACTTGCAGACTGCTCTCCCCTATCAATGGGCTACTCACTCCCTTACCTATCTGGGAATCAAACTGACCTCTGATCCTACTAACTTATATTCAGTCAACTACCCCCCTATGCTCCTCCATCTCACTAAACTCATGCTCTCCTGGTCCCCTCTCCCCCTATCGTGGCTAGGACATATTACAGCAACAAAAATGGTAATACTTCCAAAACTATTGTATCTCTTCAGAGTGCTCCCTATTTCCGTCCCAGCTCATTTTCTTCGCATCATTCATCGTAGGACTCTCAACTTTATATGGGGTAAAATTAGACCTAGAGTCAGCAAACGAGTACTTCACCTCATGAAACCACTTGGTGGGCTAGGCCTCCCTGCATATGCCAAATACTATCAAGCAGCCCAGATTGCTGCTTTAACAAAATATCACTCCACCAAAGAGACGCCCATATGGGTCTCCCTTGTGACCCCCTGTCAATAGCTAATCTTTTATGGCTACAGCCTAAAGATCGTAAACCTATACGCAATCCTATTACAAGACACTCACTTCAATTGTGGGACAGGCTCAAATTCAAATATAAATTACAGTCCCCCCATAATCCGCTTCTATCTTACCTACGTAACCCTTCATTTTACCCAGCTTGGTCTTCCCCCTCATCCTTCCACAAGTGGCAATTAGCTGGTCTCATCCGCGCCTATTCTTTTACCTCCCCCGATAAACACATTACATTTCCCACCCTATCTGAATCACATGACCTCCCACCCTCTGAACTTTTTCGATACCTACAACTTAAGCACTTCTTCACTCCTTGTCTCCGCTCCTCTCCCTCCACTCCACATAAAACGCTCTTCGAACATGCCTGCGATCGGGACCCCCACATGCACGGCCTGATCTCTCAACTATATTGCATCCTTCTCGATCCCCCTATACACTCTTCCCTCCCATATGTTAAAGACTGGGAGAAAGATTTAAACATCCAACTAGAAGACACGGAATGGAAGGAGATTTGGTTAGCCACCTCACAAAATGTGGTGGCTTCTGAAGCAAACTATAAGGTCCTCTTCCGCTGGTACCTAGTGCCTGCATGTATAGCGAAATATACTATTAACTACCCTTCAAATTGCTTCCAAGGTTTCCCAGATAGAGGCACCCACCTGCACATATGGTAGCAATGTCCAATAGTCCAGGAGTTCTGGAAGGACATTTTTCAAATTATCTCTACTCTCTTCGACCGTTCTCTGCAACCCTCACCCACTGCAGCCTTACTTAACGCTAAACCGCCCGATCTCACTAATAACCAATTTAAACTTTTCCTACAGGTAACAACGGCTGCAAAAAAACTATAGTGAAAGCCTGGAAAACTCCCCGACTCCCACTTATGGAAACCAAAAACAGGATTACAAACGCAATGATCCACACCAAAATTGAAGCCACCAGCCTCAATCGCATCCCTAAATTTGAACACCTATGGCAACCCTGGATTCACCACTTTCTCCCTCCTGACCTAGACACCAACCTCCTTCTTTGAAATCGATAATTCCTGATGGCATAACTCCTATTCACTTCTCTGGTCGCTGTATGGCCCCCTTCCGACAGCCAACCCTTCTCCCCCCCATCTCTTTTCCTTCTCTTTCCTCTTCCCTCCTCTCCCTCTGTTAGCCCTTTCCCCCACTTTTTTTTTCTAAAATGATGTACAGTTTACTCTCACCCGCAGGCTTGCTCTCCTATTGTCATGATAGCTCAGATTATACCTATCCTAGTGTCTTACTGTTAACGTTGTGGCATACCGGAAGTCCTTATTCAATCTTCAGTGTTTCTCTACAAACGCCTATAATTGCTCTTTTTTGTCTACCAATGATACTTACATTTTACTACCTGCTGGACTTCACTTTGATGAGTTCACTGTCCGTCCCCCCCATTTATGTTTGCCCTCTCTTGATAATTGTAAGCCGCAACCCTGCATGTTTCCTCAAGTTGATGTCTGACTGTACCTATACTGGGGCCTACGGCCAATTTTACTGGGTTAATGACGGTGATGACTGCTGTTTTACAAGAACAAGTTTTCAAAATAACTCTTCTTTTTCCCTTTATTGTCATTTTAACCGGCATCCGGGGTCATATCCATGTCAGTCTGTAGTTGAACTCCTTTGTACGTCCCAACGCCGAATGTTAATAGTTCTCTCCCGTTTGTATTTACCCCCCCTGCCTGTCACTTGAGTAGTTTCACTTCAGGTCGTCCATCATTTTACATTCATAGTAACCATCTGTTTTTTCTCGTTAATATCCGCAAACATCTCTTTGTGACTTCTAACTTATTCCTGAAGGCCATACGGTGTTGCAATTGTCATTCTGTGATCCTATCCATATTAGACTCGATAGTACTGTTATCCT
>BLSH010255450.1:1202330-1216052 GCA_018402905.1 Glandirana rugosa
TCGGTATATTGACAAGATTTTAGTAGAAGTTTGATCCCGTTCACGGGATGTTTTTTTACCCCTATCCCTTTTATTTAATTTTAGTTTATTTTTTTTCCCTTCCCCCCACCTACACCTCATCCTCGGATCTCCAACTGATCCGGCACTGGTACCGTCACATCCACATACTTCTTTTTTTGAATAGGCCTCAATACAAAAAAAAAACATGTTGGCTACCTCCTCCTACTCCTCTACCACCGCCACTTCCACCTACACTGCCATGGTCACGGCCTAGTCAACCTCTAGGCTCCTACTCCACATCCACCCCCCTTCCCTTTTTTTTATTTTGATTTTAATTTATTTCCCTATCCCCATTTTTTTGTAGGGCACTTGCCCTAGTTTGAAGATGATTTTAGAACAGTTATATGGCTTCTACCGTTAATTAATACTTTTCAGACACAGTTTGAAGATGATCCATTTTTGCATTTTTTATGTTTTTATTTTTTAAAAAATATTTAAAGTTATTTCCCTGTCCCCATTTCTTTGTAGGTCACTTGTCCCACCCTTACCCCCATTTCCTTCCTTTTGCAGCCCTCTAGGGCTTTCCAGGACTTTGTTACAGCCATTGTTGTGCCTAAAAGTTTGGGTCCCCATTGATTTCAATGTGGTTCAGTGTCCGTGCGATCGTTCGGGTTCCGTCCGGACCCGGACTTTGTCCCGAAGTTCGGCCGGACCAGCAGAACCCGAACTTCCAGAGGTTCGCTCAACTCTACTTATGACCTCTCAGCAGCCTCCACTGACAGGGATGATGGTATAGCGCAGGATGTCCCAGGTCCTTGAAGCACATCTGCCAGCAGCACACCACCAGCTGTAGACTATAGCTGGCAAATGTCTCTGTCCCATCTTCTTCAGCGAAAAAAAAATACAGCCACTGCCACCCACATGCCCAGCATCTAAATGCAAGCTTGTCAATGCTGCTGGCTCTACAACTCCTGCTTTTCCGTCTGGTGGATTCTGCCCCTTCCGTGAATTTGCAGAATGTGCTGTACCACAATGGCAGGTTCCCAGTCGCTATTTCTTTTCAACTAAGGCCATTCCAGCTCTCTACCATCACGTGGAAGGCAATGTTGTGGCATCGTTGGGCAAGGCAGTCAGCCACAAAGTCCACGTTACTGCTGACATGTGGTCCATCAAGCATGGGCAGGGACGATATATTTAGTTCACAGCAAACTGGGTAACTCTGCTTGCAACTTTGAAGGATACAGGGCAAGACTCAGTGCTGCAGCTTGTTGTACCCTCAATTTGGTGGCACAACATTTCCTACATAGGTACCCAGGGTTGGAAGATCTGCCAATGCTGGCTAGAAGAGTCTGTAGTCATTTCAGGCAGTCATACAGAGCCAGTGCTCGGTTGGGTGAAATTCAGTGGGGATTCTACCTGCCTGATTTATGACAAGTCTACCAGGTGGAACTCGACTTTGGCAATGCTGCAACGGCTGCACATGCAGCAATGGATCATCGAGTACTTGTGTGAGTATGTCAAAATGACAGGTTCAGGCCGCCTCTGCTTTTTTTTCCCCATGCCAATGGCTGCTCATAAAGGATGCATGCACTGTACTGTCACCATTAGAGGAGGCCACAAGGATGGTGAGTCGTGACAATGCGTGCATCGGTGACAGAATCCCTGCTGTGTTCCTGCTGGAGGAGACTCTGCGTGGCATTATGGATAGATCAATCGAGGCAGAGCAGCTGGAGGAAGAGGAGGACTTCCCTTTCTCTCAAGGCCCACTTTATTCAGACTCCATTGTACCTATGCCACAGAACACACAAGGGGAGAGAGAAGAGGAGGAGGAGGATTCTGGCAGTTTTGGAGGCATTGAAGCAGAGGAAGACATACGTCAAACAGTAAGAGATGGTTTTTCCATCCCCAGAACCCTTGGGAGTAGTACGTGGCTGGGAGAAGGCAGTTCCAGATACTATAAGCCTGAGTGACCCTGAGGAGTCTGCTTCTCATGCCTCTGAAAATTTGCGGTGCATGGGCTCCCTAATGTTTCAAAGCCTGCGAAAGGACCCAAAAATATGTGGCGTAAAGGAGGAGGATCACTATTGGTTGGCAACCCTCCTTGACCACCATTACAAGGAGGAAGTCTCAGAACTCATCCCTTCCCCACAGAGAGTGCAGAAGATGAAATCTCTTGAGGACACCTTAAAGAGGCATTTATCAAACCCTTTTCCTGACTCTGGTAGGTTACAGTGTCATGGAAAATGTAGTTTTGAGGCTTTTGTTGGTCAGGAGAGGTGCAGTGGAGAAGGTGGCCACCTAAATGATGCATTTCACAATATTTTAAGTCCTCGCTGCCCAGGGCTGTCAGCTTCCACATGCCATCGGCAGCGTCTGCATGACATGGTGGATGATTCTAGGAGCAAAAACAGAGGTGGAAAGCTTTCCAGTCGACGATCCACTGGCTTACTGGGTCATGAGAATAGACCACTGGCCAGAACTTTCCCAGTATGCAATTGAGCTGCTGGGCTTCCCTGCATCCAGCATGCTTTCCGAACGGGCATTCAGTGCTGCTGCAGGTTTTGTTACTGATAATAGAATGCGTCTGACCACAGACTCCGTGGACTGTCTGACATTTATCAAAATGAACCAGTCCTGGATTGCCAGCAGCTATAAAGCCCCTGATGTCGATGTCGCTCATTAAGTGTTTTTGGGATGTGGAATCTCTGCAGGACATTGTGGGTGTTTATTTAATTTGGAAGAATGTTTTTGGTGTAGGTTTTATGGGCACAATTGACACTCAAAGGCCAATTTTTCCACACCTGTTTGACAGGTGCATATTATTGCAATTTTTGACAGCAAGGCCAATGCTGTTTCATCAAGAGTACCTCTATAGGGCTACAGTGTGAAGGCGCCACTGACACCCAAAGACCAATTTTTACACACCTGTTTGACAGGTGCATATCATTGCAATTTTTGACAGCAAGGCAAGTTCTAGCTTTCATCAAGAGTACCTCAATAGGGTTATGGTGTGATGGCATCGCTGACACCCAAAGACCAATTTTTCCACACCTGTTTGACAGGTGCATATCATTGCAATCTTTGACAGCAAGGCCAGTTCTAGCTTTCATCAAGAATACCTCAATAGGGTTACGGTGTGAAAGGGCCATGGACACCCAAAGACTAATTTTTATGCAGCTGTTTGACAGGTGCATATCATTGCATATGTTGGCCAATTCTTGCTTTCATCAAGAGTACCTCCTATAGGGTTACGGTGTGAAGGTGCCACCGACACCTAAAAAACAATTTTTCCGCAACTCTTACTTCTATCGAAAGTCTGTGGAAGAGGCACCAGATTTTATCCAAAAAATCTCTTATCTTGTTCCCAGTGCACTACATTATGGCCTCATCATACAGACTGGCTCCCCAAGCTGTTGCTTACAAAATAAAGATAGCTTACAGGGAACATGCCGTTTTTTGGCTTTATAACTGCAATTATTGCTGCAGCAGCTTCTATACACAGCACAGATGTGTCACTTTACAGCAGTGGTTCTCAACTCCGGTCCTTGGGACCCACTAACAGGCCAGATTTTAAGTATTACCTTGGGGAGATGCAGACTAGAATACTGCAATCACTGAGCAGCAAATGTTATCCCCTGTGATGCATTTCAGTTATCCTGCAAACCTGGCCTGTTGGGGGGGCCCGAGGACCGGAGTTGAGAACCACTGCTTTACAGGTAGACTCCCAGGCGCTATATTGACAGGAATTTTTCATTTTTATGATTTCATTTTAAGCATCAATAAATCACTGCTCATTTAAAAATGACCTTTTTGTACAAACTAGTGCACGGTACCCAGTACCCAGTACCCGGACCCCCATAACTATTGTATGCCCAATTATTTGCATATACAGTGCCTTGCGAAAGTATTCAGCCCCCTTTGAACTTTGCGACCTTTTGCCACATTTCAGGCTTCAAACATAAAGATATAAAACTGTATTTTTTTTGTGAAGAATCAACAACAAGTGGGACATAATCATCAAGTGGAATGAAATTTATTGGATAGTTCAAACTTTTTTAACAAATAAAAAACTGAAAAATTGGGCGTGCAAAATTATTCAGCCCCCTTAAGTTAATACTTTGTAGCGCCACCTTTTGCTGCGATTACAGCTGTAAGTCGCTTGGGGTATGTCTCTATCAGTTTTGCACATCGAGAGACTGAAATTTTTGCCCATTCCTCCGTGCAAAACAGCTCGAGCTCAGTGAGGTTGGATGGAGAGCGTTTGTGAACAGCAGTTTTCAGTTCTTTCCACAGATTCTCGATTGGATTCAGGTCTGGACTTTGACTTAGCCATTCTAACATCTGGATATGTTTATTTGTGAACCATTCCATTGTAGATTTTGCTTTATGTTTTGGATCATTGTCTTGTTGGAAGACAAATCTCTGTCCCAGTCTCAGGTCTTTTGCAGACTCCATCAGGTTTCCTTCCAGAATGGTCCTGTATTTGGCTCCATCCATCTTCCCATCAATTTTGACCATCTTCCCTGTCCCTGCTGAAGAAAAGCAGGTCCAAACCATGATGCTGCCACCACCATGTTTGGCAGTGGGGATGGTGTGTTCAGGGTGATGAGCTGTGTTACTTTTACGCCAAACATAACGTTTTGCATTGTTGCCAAAAAGTTTGATTTTGGCTTCATCTGACCGGAGCACCTTCTTCCACATGTTTGGTGTGTCTCCCAGGTGGCTTGTGGCAAACTTTAAACTACACTTTTTATGGATATCTTTAAGAAATGGCTTTCTTCTTGCCACTCTTCCATAAAGGTCAGATTTGTGCAGTATACGACTGATTGTTGTCCTATGGACAGAGTCTCCCACCTCAGCTGTAGATCTCTGCAGTTCATCCAGAGTGATCATGGGCCTCTTGGCTGCATCTCTGATCAGTCTTCTCCTTGTCTGAGCTGAAAGTTTAGAGGGACAGCCAGGTCTTGGTAGATTTGCAGTGGTCTGATACTCCTTCCATTTCAATATTATTGCTTGCACAGTGCTCCTTGGGATGTTTAAAGCTTGGGAAATCTTTTTGTATCCAAATCCGGCTTTAAACTTCTCCACAACAGTATCTGGGACCTGCTTGGTGTGTTCCTTGTTCTTCATGATGCTCTCTGCGCTTTAAACGGACCTCTGAGACTATCACAGTGCAGGTGCATTTATATGGAGACTTGATTACACACAGGTGGATTCTATTTATTATCATTAGTCATTGAGGTCAACATTAGATCATTCAGAGATCCTCACTGAACTTCTGGAGAGAGTTTGCTGCACTGAAAGTAAAGGGGCTGAATAATTTTGCATGCCCAATTTTTCATTTTTTTATTTCTTAAAAAAGTTTGAAATATCCAATAAATTTCGTTCCACTTCATGATTGTGTCCCACTTGTTGTTGATTCTTCAAAAGTGGGCACTTTTGATTTTTACAGTTCTGGTCGGTTCTGGACAGGGGGTTGTTCATTGCTCATCCCCAGTCAAAATCATATCTCTTAGAGTGTTGCTATATAGGAGTATGACTTTTATTGACACTGGTTTCTTTTGTTCTTTTATATTGACATATTGCTATGATTTTGACAGCATCGCATTAGAGTGATGAAACGCATCAAGATAGAGCTTCCTGATGCTACAGGTGGACCGTAGAGGAGATCGCAGGACATGATGTACAGGAAGTATGGGGAAGGGGATTGGGACTTTTGGAACAGGCATGGACAGGCAAAGGACAGAGTTGTTTTGGAAGACAAAGAAACAACACTTGTTCTGAAAACAGGAGAAAGCAGTTGGACTCTAAGCAAAGAACCATGAAGAAGATTCCATCAATGGAAAGTTGACATGTACAATCTATTTTGGTCAAATATGTATGTATGTATCCGAATCTCTGAATGAAATAGTAATGAATTTCATTTAAATTAATTTAATTTCATTTTGTACATTCGTTTTCTAACAAATTCCAGATTTTCTGAACGATTCAAATTTGGATTGGTTGAAAAATGATTGACCAACTTTGAATCCTGTATGAAGAATAGCTGGTTATTATGGAACGGGTTGGGAAGCTGGCTGTCACATCCTTAATAACCGATGGCTCATTCGCTGTCAGCCTGGTATGGATTTTAAGTGGAACCCCACACTAAAATTTAAAAAAATGGCGTGGGGTCCCCCCAAAATCCATACCAGACCCTTGCTTGAGTATGCAGCCCAGCAGGCTAGGAAATTGGGGGAGGTGAGCGAGCGCCCCCCCGAACCATCAGTAGGCTTCCCCACTGACAGATGAATGTAAATAAGAATTCAGGCAATGAAAAATGCAGAAAAAAAACTGTGTGGAGTACCCCCAATCCATACCAGGCCCTTCCCTGCCTGCTCCTTAACCAGTTCCCTACCAGCCTATTGCAGAATGACATCCGGAAGGTGGCTCAGTTATCCTGACTGGGTGTCATACGATGTCCAGCAGGATAAGCCGTTTGTGTTCACCCCTGGGGGTGTCCAGCACAGTGATCGGTGGTGCTGTGTAATGCTCTGACACACCGCATGTCCAATTGTGGTAAAGAGCCTATGATGTAGGCTCTTAAACACATGATCAGCTGTGACCAATCACATCTGATCACAACCGTAACCAGGAAGTGCCGGTAATTGGCTTTTCTTGGTGCGTACTGACAGGGAGAGCCGATCAGTGCTCTCCTGACAGGGGGTGGTCTGCGCTGATAATCAGGGCATGGATTATCAGTGCAGCCCCCATCAGAGGTGTCCACCACAGATGATAATCAGTGCCCATCAGATGCCAATCAGTGCCCATCAAAATGCCAATCAGTGCCCATCAGAAACGCCAATCAGTACCCATCAGCAATGACTGTCAGTGCCTCCTCATCAGTGGTGCCTATCAGTACCCATCAGTGCCGCCTATCAGTGTCCATCATTGCTGCCTATCAATGTCCCCTATCAGTGCACATCAATGCTGCATATCAGTGCCGCCTATCAGTGTTGCATGTTAGTGCCTCCTCATCAGTGCCCATTAGTGCCACCTTATCAGTGCCACCTCATCAGTGCCCATCAGTGCTGCCTCATCAGTGCACGTCAGTGAAGGAGAAAACAAAATTTTATAACAAAGCAAACCTTTTTTTTCAAAAATATCAGTCTTTTTAAATTTGTTTAGAAAAAAATAAAAGCCCAGTGGTGATCAAACACCACCAAAAGAAATCTCTATTTGTAGTAAAAAAAATTATAAAAATTTAGTTTGGGTACAGCGTTGTATGACCGCATAATTGTCATTCAAAGTGTGACAGTTGGCCTGGGCAGGAAGGAGGTGAATGTGCCCTCTATTGAAGTGGTTAACAACAAGTTATTCTTCATGCAGACTTCAATTCATTTGATAATTTTTCAACTGATTCAAATCGCTCCGAATCTGGTAGAAAATTAGTGTAGCTCCCCCATAGTGATAGGTGCTGTGTATATAGGGTTTTTTGATAAGAGAGGCACATTTATCCAAGCCTGACTGTTGTGCAGGCCTGATTGTTTTGGTCCTGGGCTGGGAGTGGCTCAGGGAGGACTGGGTGGATCACAGATGGTATCATCAGGACCTCCCACTTCTTTCCAGAAGCTGATGGTGTTTTCTGGAAGGAGAGGTGGGAGGGGAGATGTAGCAATCTGGGGTGTTCTAAGGAGCCCTGACCAATCCTAGGACTGGATTGGCAGGGGGCAGGCCTCCTTAAATACCCAGGATCAGCCCAGTCTTGGAGGAGAGTATCAGGTGGAAGGGTGGAGATGTAGCAGAGGTTGCTGAGGCCTCACCTGGGAGCCCCCAGTCTGGGGGGGTGATCTTGAGGCCTGGTGACTTGGGTGCAGCCAGGAGGGGAAAAGAGATCCTGGAGCAGCACAAGGGAGCAGAGGAGCAACAGTGAGGCTACAGGAAAGGCTCTACAGGAAAGGATCCACCAGTGTTGTTGTTAGTGAGTGACCATTCTGGGAGCTTGAGAAGAGGACTGGAGCAGGCTGGGAGAAGACAGTGAAAAGGCTGTGGGGGTCAGAGAAGCCAGTGAGGGGAGTGGTGTCACTGGACAGTGGAGCAGGCTGGAGCAGCCAGGAGGGCTGAGGTGGCCTGAAAGAGGATGGACTGGGAGCAGCAGTCCATCAAACCCTGCTAGCACATTTGTTCTCAGCTACATGTACTCAGCTACACTTTGAGGGCTCGTGGCCTTTGCCTATAATGGGTGGTCTGGAGGTCCTACTGTCAGTAATGCAAGCCTCACCATGTGCTAGTTAGGGTGGAGGAAGACGTGATGGAGGTCTGATAAATATCCCTTCAGGCCTCATTTTAAGAAGCAAGTGTTGCGCAGGAGAGAAGCGTAGAAGTGTAATGGTCAGCAAGTGACAGTGCTGGAGGAAGAAGGAGTGTATATACAGAGGTCTATATAGAATGGTCTCGTTCCTAATTTCTTGGGGCATCCCAGAGTCCAACATCCCTACCCCATCTAAGTTCATCCCTTAAATAAAACAAGTATAATCAATGTGATGGCTCAATAGACAGTTCTCATGTGTCACAGTGTACCTGATGACCTGTGAGATGTGCTGCAAACTTCCTACACTTGCACATATGAATATTGAAAATAGGTTATAAAATACATGTAGCAAACATCATGTGCTGTTTAAAACAAATCAAAATAAGTGGATACAGTGCTAGAGTGGTAAGTGAAAACAGTGGAAAATGTTGCACAACTTGTGTGTTAATTATATGATTCAGACCCCCTCTGCTGGTGGAGGACTGTAATGTGTCTGATGTGCGAATCCCAAAGCAAGCTATATGTATATAGCAATAAAAATCATATAAATAAAACGAGTATAAAATGGATATAAAATGGATGATACAACATATAACGTGATAGTAAAATTCGTCACAATGGCACGGTGCGGCCATTGTGACGAACCACTTACCAGACTGGTGTTAGTACCACAGAAGCCACTATACTAAACAGCGGACCTGCATTTAGGGCTATGTCATCCACAGTCTTGGAAGTCCCGTAAGGCCGGGGAGGGCCTATAATCATCACCTAAAGGTGGGGTAGAGTTGCGGCCTTGTTACTCCCCCGTAAATAAAGAGGACATGGGAGGAGAGGCAGCGGAAGCCTGTGACCTGGCCAGGGACCTGACACCTGTAAGTACTGCCACGCAGGAGTCAGTTAAAGTCTCTGATGTGCCAGTCGGACCTGAGCCTCTTGCCATAGCCATTCAGAGAGAGCCGCTGCCAGAGAGAGAGAGACGCTATCTCAGGTGAGCTGGGTGTTGAAGGTGAGGACCGGGTCATAGATTTGGGCTCCCCCAGAATGCAGCATGAGTTGGGGTTATTAGAAGAGCTAGTTGAATGGTCTTCTCTGTGGTCAAGCTCAGAGGAAGAAGAGGAGTGGGAAACTGGGAAGTCAAGCAACCAGGAAACCCCTCTGATAACTGAACCAGAGCCCACAGTGACCCCTGAACCCCCTGCAGGAGCCCTAATCCATGTACAGCAGCTGTTTCTACGCAAGCCATCCACTACCCAGACCAGAGCACCCACCTACCAACAATGGGTGACAAGATCACCGGATACTGACGTTCTTCCCGAGAGTGGAAACCCCAGAGAGCTGTCAGGACTGTCTATTTTTCAAAGGGAAGTGCAACTGGGGGTGACCTTGGAGTGGGGTCTGGACTTCCCATATGTCCCACCTCAAATAATGGTCATCATGGAGAGTTCAAGAGAGCAATGAGATGATAACCTTGTTTGGGACTTCTTGCATGTTCCGTGGCCGCAGAGAGAGTCAGATAGTGTGTTGTGGACCCGTTTCATCAAGAAGGAGTGGCAGATTGGAAGGTCAATCTATGGAGACAGAGTGATAGTGATTAAAGTTACTACATCTCCAGGGAGACAGAAATAGGGGGCCGAAGACGATTTCCACCACCAGGAAGAGAAACTCCTTATTACTGACTTTAATCTCTTTCTGCTTCTGTAGTGAGATTTTAACTAGAGTTGAGTGGACACCTGGATGTTCGGGTTCGGCAGGTTCGGCCGAACTTCACGAAAAAGTTTGAGTTCGGTCCCGAACTTGACCCCGAATCTCATTGAAGTCAATGGTGACCCCAACTTTTGGGCACTAAAATGGCTCTAAAAAAAGTCCTGGAAAGGGCTAGAGGGCTGCAAAAGAAAGCAAAATGGGGATAAGAGTAGGACAAGTGCCCAGCAAACAAATTTGGATGGGAAATAGCTTAAAATCACAGCTTAAAAAATAAAAAATGGAGGAGGAGATGGATGTGGAGTAGGAGGTTGAGAAGGCCTCAAAAAAAGAATAAGTTCACTTAAGTATACCAATGGCTGTGTGAGGCCGGTATAAATGTCTATTCTGCACAAGGTACAGACAAGTCTTGTGGAATCCATGCCTGGTTCATTTTAATAAACTTTAGCTTGTCCACGTTGGCTGTGGACAGGCGGCTGCGCTTGTCTGTGATAACACCCCCTGCCGTGCTAAACACACGTTCAGACGATACACTGGCTGCAGGGCAGGCCAGCACCTCCAAGGCATAAAGGGCAAGCTCTGGCCATGTGCCCAATTTAGAGACCCAGAAGTTGAATGGGGCAGACCCATCAGTCAGTATGTGTAGGCGTGTGCTCACATAATGTTCCATTGAAATGCTGCCTCCTGCTAAGACATTGCCATCAGCTGGTGGTGCTGTTTGTTGTGGCCTGCTGCTGACAAAGCTTTTCCACATTTCGGCCATGCTAACCCTGCCTTCTGAGGTGCTGGCGGTGCCACATCTGCGTTGGCGACCTCTTCCTCCTCCTCTGCCTTGGCCTTGTGCTTCCACTGAGCCCCCGGTGTCATTTGGGAATGCCCTCAGCAGCGCGTCTACCAGCGTGCGCTTGTAGTCGCGCATCTTCCGATCACGCTCCAGTGAGGGAATTAAGGATGGCAACTCAGCAGTCAGTGCGCAGGCACTGCAACATGTAGTCACTCATGTGTGCTTGGCTGCCCAGAGGCAAAGACAAGCTGTCCTCTCAGGGAGGTGTATCATCTGTGTCTTCCGTATCCCCCCAGCCATGCTCCAGTGATGCCCACGAGCTGCGTTGGTCACCACCCTGCTGTGAACACGGTTCCTCCTCATCATCATCATCCTCGTCCTCCTCATCCTGCAGAACTGTGCCCTGGCTTGAAAATTTTTTACCAGGCTTATGCTGGTGCAGGAACCCACCCTCCGGGGCACTTGTAAATGACTGACCTGATAACCGTGGAAATTACCCCTCTTCCTCCTCCTCTTCCTCCTGTGCCACATCCTCTTCCATTATCGACCAAAGTGTTTTTTCAAGGAGACATAGAAGTAGGAAAATAACGCTGAGAACAGTGTCATCGGCACTGGCCATGTTGGAGGAATACTCGAAATACCGCAATATGGTACACAGGTCTCGCATGGAGGCCCACTTATTGGTGGTAAAGTGGTGCTGTTCCACAGAGTGACTGACCCGTGTGTGCTGCAGCTGAAACTCCACTATTGCCTGCTGCTGCTCACACAGTCTCTCCAGCATGTGCAAGGTGGAGTTCCACCTTGTGGGCACGTCACATAAGAGGCGGTGAGCGGGAAGGCCGAAGTTCCGCTGCAGCGCAGGCAGGCGAGCAGCAGCAGGGTGAGAACGCCGAAAGCGCGCACAGACGTCCCACACTTTCCGTAGCAGCTCTGACATATCCGGGTAGTTTTTTATACATTTCTGCACCACTAAATTCAGCACATGCGCCAGGCAAGGGATGTGAGTCAAACCGGCTAGGCCCAGAGCTGCTACGAGATTTCGCCCATTATCGCACACCACCAGGCCGGGCTTGAGGCTCAGTGGCAACAACCACTCATCGGTCTGTTGTTCAATGCCCGTCCACAGCTCCTGCGCAGTGTGGGGTTTATCCCCCAAACATATCAGTTTTAAAATAGCCTGCTGTCGTTTCCCCCCGGATGTGCTGAAGTTGGTGGTGAAGGTGTTACGCTGACCGGATGAGGAGGTGGTAGAGGAGGAGGAAGCGGAGTAGGAGGAGGAGGCATCAGGAGGCAACAAGAAATGCCCTGCAATCCTCGGTGGCGGAAGGACATGCGCCAAACTGCTATCCGCCTCAAGCCCACCCGCCACTACATTTGCCCAGTGTGCAGTTAGCGAGATATAGCATCCCTGCCCATACTTACTGGTCTACATATCAGTGGTTATGTGGACCTTGCCACAGATGGCGTTGCGCAGTGCACACTTGATCTTATCCCCGACTTGTTTGTGCAGGGAAGGGATGGCTCACCTGGAAAAGTAGTGGTGGCTGGGAACCACGTACTGTGGAACAGCCACCGCCATCAGGTTTTTGAAACTGTCCGTGTCCACCAAACGGAATGACAGCATTTCAAAGGCCAGGAATTTTGAAATGCTGGGTGGGTAGGGGGGTACTTCCTCTTTCTCTCCAGTGTTTGGGAGATGGAGAGCTGTAAGCTTCCATGGGACCATGGTGTGGAAATGCTTGGGGACGGTGGAGGACATGGTGGAGTTGCTGTCATATCGTCTGTTTGCTGGGTGGCAGGGGACACTGTCACGGTAGAGGTGGATGAAGAGGCCGAGGCAGCAGCAGAAGAGGAAGCAGGAGGAGGCTGAGACCTTTCTTGGATTTTGAGGTAATTATTCCAATGCAGCTTGTGCCTTGAATTTAGGTGCCTGATCATGCAGGTTGTGGTCAGGTTTAGAACATTTATGCTCTGGCTAAGGCTATCATTGCACAGCTTGCAAACCATTCGTGTCTTGTCGTCAGCACATTGTCTGAAGAACTGCCACGCGGGGGAACGCCTTTGAGCTGCCTTTGGTGTGCTAGGTCCCTGGGTGCTGTGGGTAGTAGCAGGCATACTGTCTAGGGGATGCTAGCTCCGCTTTTGCAACCTACTTCCTCTTTTGCTGTGCTGGTGCCTCTGTGCAACCACCACCTCTTCCTCCAAACTGCACACGTCACTCGCATGACCCTCAGTCCATGTGGGGTCTAGGACCTCATCATTCTCCTCCCCATCATCTTCCACCCTCCCTTCACCACTGCCCTCCTTGTCAGTCTGCACAATGAGGAAAGCTGCAGCAGTTGGCACCTGTGTTTCGTCATCATCTAAGACGTGCTGCGCTGGTGTTTCCATGTCCTCACCCTGCAGCAGAAGTGGTTGGGCATTGGTGCACTCAATGTCTTCCACTTCTGGGGCAGTGTTATGTGGATGGCCCACGGAAAGCACATCAGGAGAGTCATCAAAAGCATGAGAGTCTCTTGCATGACTTGGGGCTCAGACTGCTCGGCTAATTTACAAGGGGCTGAGGTGAAAGACAGATGGCCATGGGGTTCAGGTGCCAACTCTGAGCTTTCATCAAGGGACTGTTACGGAGGTCAAGGAAGTGTAACAGAGGGAGGGCCAGGGAACTACTTTCGAGTCTCAACCGTGGACTTGGGGTACCGGTAGACAGAAAGTGGAGTCGGGGAACATTTAATCGGCTCGTCAGACTCGGGGTTCAGTACGTTCTCTGAGAGTACGAAAACTACTGAGAGGACTACACGAAAGGCACCCGGTAGGTGTATTGTGACGGGGTCTTCACCTTCTGTAACTCACGTGGTTACGGGTTGGTGAAGACGACGTCCCACTCCTGTACCTTTGTGGTCGCGTCGTGCAGAATCTACTACTGCTTTGTGTCCACGGTTGACGA
>BLSH010255450.1:1216062-1238269 GCA_018402905.1 Glandirana rugosa
GATCGTGTGGTTTCCTACGAGTTTTCCTCAAGGGACCGTATTGTCACACCAGACGGAATGACAGCATTTCAAAGGCCAGGAATTGGGTAGGGGGATACTTCCTCTTTGTCTCCAGTGTTTGGGAGATGGAGAGCTGTAAGCTTCCATGGAAACGTGTGGAAATGCTTGGGGACGGTGGCGGACATGGTGGCATTGCTGTCACATCGTCTGTTTGCTGGGTGGCAGGTGACACTGACACTGTAGAGGTGGAGGAAGAGGCCGAGACAGCAGCAGAAGAGGAAGCAGGAGGAGCCCGAGACCTTTCTTGGATTTTGAGGTGCTTATTCCACTGCAGCTTGTGCTTTGCATGTAAATGCCTGGTCATGCAGGTTGTTCTCAGGTTTAGAACATTTATGCCTCGCTTCAGGCTCTGATTGCACAGCGTGCAAACCACTCGAGTCCTGTCGTCAGCACATTGTCTGAAGAACTGTTATGCCAGGGAACTCCTTTTGAGCATCCTTTGGTGTGCTAGGTCCCTGGGTGTGGTTGGTAGTAGCAGGCGTACTGTCTAGGGGACGGTCGTTCCGCTTTTGCAACCCGCTTCCTCTTTTGCTGTGCTGGTGCCTCTGTGCGACCACCCCCTCTTCCTCCAAAATGCACATGTCACTCGCATGACCTTCATTCCATATGGGGTCTATGCCACAAGAAAGCCACAGCAGTTGGCACCTGTGTTTCGCCATCATCAGAGACGTGCTGCGGTGGTGTTTCCATGTCCTCATCCTGAAACAGAAGTGGTTGGGCATCGGTGCACGGAAAGCACACCAGCAGAGTCATCAAAAAGCATAAGAGACTGCTGCATGACTTGGGGCTCAGACTGCTTGACTGATTTAGAAGGGGCTGAGGTGAAAGACAGAAGGCCATGGGGTTCAGGTGCCAACTCTGAGCTTTCAGCAAGGGACCGGGTGTGAGACAATGTGAAGGAACTGGAGGCATTGTCAGCCACCCAATCTACTATTGCCTGTACTTCTTCTGGCCTCACCATTCGTTGAGCGGCATTCGGGCCTACCACATAGTGTTGAAGGTTGTGTCGGCTACTCGCACCTGAGGAAGGTGTTTCACTTGTGCGTGTAGTTGGCACAGATCAACCACGACCACGTCCCTTATTTGACGCTCTCCTCATTCTGGATGCAAATGTACTATTTAGCACAAATGTTATTATTTTTTAAACCGGCAATGTGCAATTTTGTGCAAGAAATGCACAGCAAGGTGCAAATGTACTATGTAGCACTATTTATTATTCTTTTTTTTAAAACCAGCAATGTAGACACACTTTTTAATTTTGCGCAAGACATGCACAGAAAGGTGCAAATGTACTATGTAGCACAATTTATTAATAATAAAAAAGAAGAATAATAAATGATTATTCTTTTTTTTTTAAACCAGCAATGTAGACACACTTTTTAATTTTGTGCAAGAAATGCACAGCAAGGTGCAAATGTACTATGTAACACTATTCTATTTATTAATAATAAAAAAAAGAATAATAAATTATTATTCTTTTTTTTTTAAACCAGCAATGTAGACGCATTTTTTATTTTTGTGCAAGAAATAAACCGCAAGGTGCAAATGTACTATGTAGCACTATTTATTAAGAATAAAAAAGAGAATAATAAATTATTATTCTGTTTTTTAAAACCAGCAATGTAGACGCATTTTTTATTTTTGTGCAAGAAATGCACCGCTGGCCGCAAATGTAGTATTTAGAATATTTTTTTTTAAACCAGCAATGTAGATGCACTTTTTAAATTGTGCAAGAAATGCACAGCAAGGTGCAAATGTACTATGTAACACTATTCTATTTATTAATAATAAAAAAAAAGAATAATAAATTATTATTCTTTTTTTTTTAAACCAGCAATGTAGACACATTTTTTATTTTTGTGCAGGAAATACACCGCAAGGTGCAAATGTACTATGTAGCACTATTTATTAATAATAAAAAAAAGAATAATAAATTATTATTCTTTTTTTTTAAACCAGTAATGTAGACGCACTTTTTATTTTTGTGCAAGAAATGTAACGCTGGCCGCAAATGTAGTATTTAGAATATTTCTTTTTTCTAAACCAGCAATGTAGACGCACTTTTTATTTTTGTGCAAGAAATGCACCGATGGCCGCAAATGTAGTATTTAGAATATTTCTTTTTTTTTTAAACCAGAAATGTAGACGCACTTTTTATTTTTGTGCAAGAAATGCACAGCAAGGTGCAAATGTACTATGTAGCACTATTTATTATTAATAAAAAAAAGAATAATAAATTATTATTCTTTTTTTTTTAAACCAGCAATGTAGACGCATTTTTTATTTTTGTGCAAGAAATGCACCGCTGGCCGCAAATGTAGTATTTAGAATATTTTTTTTTTAAACCAGCAATGTAGACGCACTTTTTAATTTTGTGCAAGAAATGCCCCGCTGGCCGCAAATGAAATATTTTGCACAAAAAAAAAAATTAATTTGTCTAACTGCAATGGAAAAGCAGTATTTAAATATGCCAAAATGTTGACAACTAAACTAACAGAACACGATTAAAGGAGTGTCCCTGACACACAAGCAGTTGCAAGTGCCCACTTAACAAACAGAAAAATTGCTTAGGTTTTATATGAGGCACTTTGCTTAGCAAACAGAATGTACTCTAGCAAACAAAAATCTCCTCTAGCACCCACCCACCAATAAATTGCTGTTTTTAACAGATTTTCTAAAGCTAATCCGTCCCTCACACCAGCAGCAGCATCCTCTCCCTACACTAGAATGAGATAATTTTCGAAAGCTAATCTGTCCCTCACACCAGCAGCAACACCCTCTTACTACACTAGTATGAGATGATGTGACATGCAGCACTACGTGACTCCAGCTTATATAGAGGCTGGGTCACATGATGCACTGGCCAATCACAGCCATGCCATTAGTAGGCATGGCTGTGATGGCTTCTAAGGGCAAACGAGTGAAAAGCTTGTTGATTGGCTGCCCTGCAGCTATTCAATAAGCGTGAAAAAATACCCGAACCCCAAACCCGGAATTTTTCTCAAATGTCCGGGTTCAGGTTCAGGACACGAACACCGTTCGCTCAACTCTAATTATAACCCCTCACTGACAGGGCAGGTAGGATCTATATCCGTTGAGAGTCAACAACCTACCTACAATTATGTGGGTGGAGTACTTTTTTTCTGAGGAAAGTGCTCTCGTCCAGGAATGTATATTGTTTCTGTATGTGGCTAGTTGCAGGGATCTGTAGCTAGGAATGTATTATACTGTACAGTGTGAATAATTTACAGAGATGGTTTTGCTATATTTGTGTACTTAAATTATTTGTACAGTTCCCCATCCAAGTCTGTTCCCCTTTTCCCTTCCCATTTTTGGACTTTGAGATGCCCTTGCTCTTGGGCCCAGGAGCTATTTTTTCTACATTTTCAGTTGGGGACCAGCTGAAGTTTAGGGGGAGGGGCTGAGTGTAGCACACTGATAGTGATAGGTGCTGTGTAAATAGGGTTTTTTGGTAGGAGAGGCACATTTATCCAGGCAAGACTGTTGTGCAGGCCTGATTGTTTTGGTTCAGGGCTGGGAGTGGCTCAGGGAGGACTGGGTGGATCACAGATGCTCTCATCAGGACCTCCCACTTCTTTCCAGAAGGTGATGGTGTTTTCTGGAAGGAGAGGTGGGAGGGGAGGTGTAGCCCTCTGGGGTGTTCTAAGGAGCCCTGACCAATCCCCAGACTGGATTGGCAGGGGCAGGCTTCCTTAAATACCCAGGATCAGCCCAGTCTGGGAGGAGAGTATCGGGTGGAAAAGTGGAGATTTGGGGAGGTGACCTTAAGGCCTGATGGCTCGGGTGAAGCCAGGAGTAGAGAAGAGATCCTGGAGCACCACAAGGGATCAGAGGAGCAACTGAGAGGCTACAGGAAAGGCTCTTTAAAGGATCCACCAGTGTCGTTATTGGTGAGTGACCACCCTGGGAGCTTGAGAAGAGGACTGGAGCAGGCTGGGAGGAGACAGTGGACAGTCTGTGGAGGTCAGAGGAGCCAGTCAGGGGAGCGGTGTCACTGGGCAGTGCAGTGGGCCAGAGCAGCAAGGAGGGCTGAGGTGACCTGGAAGAGGATGGGCTGGGAGCAGTAGTTCATCAAACCCTGCTAGCACATTTGTACTCAGCTACACTTCAAGGGCCCATGGCCCTTGCCTGTAATGGCCGGTCTGGAGGTCCTGCTGTCAGTAATTCAGGTCTCACCATGTGCTAGTTAGGGTGGAGGAAGATGTAATGGAGGTCTGATAAATATCCCTTCAGCCCTCATTGGCAAGAAGCAGCGGCAGCAAGTCAATAAGGGGCACTTGGGCGTGGCCTCCCCGCCACTGACCCAAAAAAAAAAAGTCAGCCTGACCCCCTACAGGAGGCATTGGTATATTGACTTTTTTTTCTCGGCTCCTTGCTGTCTGCTGACAGCAAGTATTGAGTCGATTGGTCAGTCATAAAAGACTATGTAAGTGTGCTCAACAGGCGCACACACATAGTCTGATTGGCTGCCTGAGCCAGTGACTGACTGGCATTGGATGCTGTGGATGGGGGTGGGACTGTTGTGGATGTGCTGGCTGCGTGATTACTCACACAGGCGCAGCACTCCGCCGGGTTTCAGTCCCGACTCCCACGCTGCAGACCATCCACTCCAGCATGCTGTCCACAAGCCGAGTTCTGCACAGTGCAACCTGCCAGCCTGCTATTAGATTGGGTAAGTGCGGGACTTGTCCCAACTTTGGGGGGTCTGTCAGTGCCGCGAGCCCCTGTCTGAGGCTCTGTATGCTGCTATATGGTGACTCTGTATGCCCTATACGGTGGCTCTGTATACTCCTATCTGGAACTCTGTATACCCTATCTGGTGACTGTGTACCCCTATCTGGTGACTGCATACCCCTATCTGGGACTCTGTATACCCTTATCTGGGACTCTGTATACCCCTATTTGGACTCTGTATACCCCTATCTGGGTCTCTGTATACCCCTATCTGGGATTCTGTATACCCTATCTGGGACTCTGTATACCCCTATCTGGGACTCTGTATACCCCTATCTGGGACTCTGTATACCCTATCTGGGGTTCTGAATACCCTATCTGGGACTCTGTATACCCCTATCTGGGACTCTGTATACCCTATCTGGGGCTCTGTATACTGCGATATGGTGACTCTGTATACCCCTATCTGGTGCTATGTATGCTGCTATCTGGGGCTCTGTATACTGCTATATGGTGACTGTATACTGCTATCTGGGGCTCTGTATACTGCTATCTGGGGCTCTGTATACTGCTATATGGTGACTCTGTATACCCTATCTGTTGACTCTGTATACTGCTATATGGTGACTAATGTAAATAATATAACTGGGTACTAACATTTTTAGGTAAAGTTGATCCAAGGTGAATCCAATTGCCTCTCAGGGGATCAGGAAGGATTTTTTCCTCGTTATAGCAAATTGGATCATGCTTTGCAGGGTTTTTTTTTACTTCTTCTGGATCAACTGTGGGTGATGGACTTTATATGGGATTGTATGGTTATAAATAATTTTTCTATTTTTGTTTTGGTTGAAATAGATGGACTTGTGTCTTTTTTCAACCTGACTAACTATGTAACTATGACTCTGTATACTGCTGTATGGCAACTTTGTATACTGCTATATGGTGACTCTGTATACTGCTATCTGGTACTCTGTAAGTGTATACTGCTATCTGGTGACTCTGTATACCCCTATCTGGTGATGCTGTATACCCTATCTGGTGATGCTGGGCTGTATACATCTGACACAAGGGATGGAAACTATAAGGGGTAGGGCTTATGAGAAGTGGGAGGGGTCAAAAGTAAGGGCGGGATCTGGCACCCCCATCCTAAAATTTCACCAGCCGCGACTGGCAAGAAGTAAGTGTTGTGCAGGAGAGAAGCAAAGGGGTGTAACGGTCAGCAAGTGACAGTACTGGAGGAAGAAGGAGTGTATATACGGAGGTGTATATTAATGGTCCCATTCCTAATTTCTTGGGGCATCCCACAGTCATCCCTACCCCATCCAAGTTCATTCTCTCAATAAAACAACAAAAAAAACAAAGTACCGGCCTGTTCAGTGACTACGGATGAAAAGAAAATTGTGTGATTGAAGGCAGAGTGACAGGTGAACCACAACTACAGGCCACACCTAAGGGGACCATTGGCTACATTTATAAATTAAATGAAATTAAACAAAACTAAACAAATTTCAAAACTAATAAACAAAACGATATTAGTTACATAACAAATCTATCCAAAACTAGACAAGACACATTTTTATGTTCTACATATGTCTAATGCAAAATCCAAGATGAGTTGTGTTTAGTATACTTTTTACATACATATTGTACATGCTTATTTGCTAGGAAGATAGTCAGCTTGCGCATGTTGTAGGCACATTCTGTCATACTTTGCATGCAATGCATTGTTTATCCTGCAGTTGTATGTGCAGCTTTTCTGTTCAGTAAAGTGCAGTATTACACTACAGAGTTTTAATAGCTTCCTTGGCTTGTACTGCAAAGTAACCTTACTAGACACAAGCAAAACACCTGCAAGGCAACTATGCAACCCCATCTGATAGAACTGGCAGCAAAAAAGAATAACTAAATTACTCATCAAATCCAGACTACAATTGAGCTTGATATGCTTTACAAATCCCACACCCAAACATTATCCTGAACTATACTCTACAACTAATCACAGAAAAACGACTTACCTTCAACACACTACTCTCTGAGAATGACCTTTACTTTTCCAAGACTAAATGTGGAGGTACAATATTTACAACAAATAAACACATAATACAATAACAAAAACTCTATAGAGTTTGACATCTCCCTCTAAGCATTTGGGCTAATTGTCCCCCTCTTTCCCCTTTGTTACAGATTTCTTTAGATGACATCTAGATGGTCTCTGTGAATGCACACATGGATGTAGAGGCTGATGCTCTCTTTGTTTAACCACTTGCCGACCAGCCGCTGTCATTATACGGTGGCAGGTCTGCACGTTCCCGTGAATGGCCGTAGCTGTATGGTGGCCCTTTAAGTGACCATAGCAGGCGCTCACCCTCTACTGGGGATGCTGACGCGCATGCCTGGCGGCCACAATGTCCGCCGGCCACCCGCGATTGTGGGAACGAGAGGCAGAATGGGGAGCTGTTAGTGTAAACAAATAGATCCCCATTCTGTCAGGGAAGTAGAGAGAAATCTGCTGTTTTCAGTAATTAGGAACAGCTTTCTCTCCCTACTCCCTGTCAGTACACGGCCCCCACAGTTAGAAACACCACAGAGGGAACACATTTAACCCTTTGAGCGTCCCTAGTGTTAACCCCTTCCCTGCCAGTGACATTTATATAGTAATCAGTGTATTTTTATAACACTGATCTCTGTATAAATGTCAATGGTCACAAAAAAGCGTCAAAGAGTCCAATCTGTCCGCCGCAATGTCGTAGTCCCGCTAAAAATCGCTGATCACCGCCATCAAAATGCCATAAAGCTATTCTCTATTTTGTAGATGCTATAACTTTTTTGCAAACCAATCAATATACGCCTATTGCAATTTTTTTTTACCAAAAATATGTAGAAGAATACATATTGGCCTAAACTGATGAAGAAATTTGTTTTTTTTTGGATATCTATTATAGCAAAAAGTAAAAAAAAAATGTTTTTTTTCAAAATTGATGCTCTATGCTCTTATTTTGATTATAGCGCAAAAAATAAAAACTGCAGAGGTGATCAAATACCACCAAACGGAAGCTCTATTTGTGGGAAACAAAAGGACATCAATTTTGTTTGGGTACAACGTTGCATGACCGTTCAATTGTCAATTAAAGTTACGCACTGCAATATCGCAAAAAGTGCTCTGGTCAGGAAGGGGGTAAATCCTTCAGGGGCTGAAATGGTTAAGTATTGTGACCTTTGACTTGAAACATCTGATACAAAACTGTCCCTGCTGCTCTGGGTCTGTCTCTGATCCACATGATACTTCTTCATTGGTAGGTGTGATGACTACTTTCTGGCATTATTGTGTCTCCTTAGTATGTATCCATATAGTTTAAGTGATACACGTTTTACAGACTAATTGGGAATCTTTTCTTTTGAAGGGTCCTCTTTGTTTGGCAATAAAATGGACATTGCTATAGCCTGGGCCACGGGAGGGAAGTCAGGATTTCTGCCCCAGGACAAATGCCTTTTTGGCCAGAAGAGGCCATGGTCTAGGAGGCCAAACTCAGAACAAGCAAGGGATGCTCGCTTTTACAGGCCGGGCAGAGACTTTAGAAGAGGTTGGAAGAAGGGTCAGGCTTCTTTCCAGAGGCCCACCAAGAATACAGCTCCGGCTGGACGTGATTCTGCCAAGTCTTTTTGAGATGGGGCCTGCTCAGGCATGTCAGGTGGGGGCACGTCTGCTCCACTTTCGGCATGACTGGGTAGCCTCAATCTCGGATTACTGGACCATGAAGACAGTCTCCTCGGGTCACATCTGGTCCTTTGCAAACACTCCGATTCTAAGGTGTGTTCCCACAAACCTACCTCACTCAGAAGAAGCTGGTGCTGCTATCTTATGTGAAGTCACTAGTGGCTCAAGAGTCTGCAGTTCCGGTACAAGAAGCTGAAGAATTCCAAGGCATGTACTCCCCCCTCTTCCTAGTTCAAAAGAAAAATGGCTCTTGGTGCCTGGTGATAGACCTTACATATCTAAACAAATTCATCAAAAATGAAAAGTTCAAGGAGACCTTGTCTACAATCCAACAAGCTGTTTAACCAGGTGACTGGCTAGTCTCCATAGACTTAAAAGATGCATATATCACGTGCCAGTGGCAGAAGAATACCGCAAATATCTTCGGTTCATGGTCGGGCAGGAACATCTCCAGTTTACGTGCCTCCCCTTCGGGCTTTCAACCTCGCCTCAAGTTTTTTCAAAGGTCCTCTTAGTAGTTGCCCTCATCAGGACAAGTGCGGTGTGGCTGCATCATTATGTGGATGATCTCCTCTTGTTGGCCCAAGACAAGGAACAGTTACTCCAGCAGTGGACTCAAGTCATTTCCATGCTCGTAGAGTTTGACTGGTTACTGAACTTAGAAAAGAGCCACCTGGAGCCGACACAGCGCTTGATCTATCTAGGCGCTCAGTTCGACACACTCAAGGGCACTATCACCTTGCCCTTGGAGAAGATTCCCATAGTTCGGGAGAGAATACAGCTGGCACTAACTTCCTCATGACTGAAAGCATGACAATGCCTCAGGATAATAGGCACCATGGTTTCAACAGCCCCCCCTTGGTCAAAAGGGCACTTTGGCACCTGCGTCCCATTCAGATGGGATTCCTCCACCAAAGGAGCCATACACAGCCCATCCAATGCATCTACATAACCATGAGGATAGCCGAGAATAGCCGCTTCTGGTGGCCTGCTCAGGAACCTGCTCAGATACCACTCAATTGTCCCAGTGTCCTGGGTCACCATCACAACCGATGCCAGCAGGTCAGGCTGGGGGACGCATTGCAATTGGGAGATGGCCCAGGGCAAGTGGAACCTCAGTCCCTACATCCCAATGTCAAATATATTGGAGCTTTGGGCAGCTTTCCATGCTCTCAAAGCCTTTCACCATGTGAAACAGGGGAAATCTGTTATCTTACAAATGGACAACATCACAGCAGGGGGGGACCCGGAGTTTTCACCTTCTCCAGGAAGTAGAACCGATCATGACATGGGCCCAGAAGAATCTGGTGGACATCTCGGCGACCTATATCCCTGGGGCCCAGAACACCCAGGAGGACTTTCTGTCCCGTACTCGTCTGGACAACAATGAGTGGTCTCTCCGTGCAGAGACATTTGAATGGATCATGTCATTGGGGATCCTCCCCGGGGTCGACCTATTCACATCCTGGTGCAATTGCAAGCTCCCGAGGTTCTACACACGAAGTTGCTGCAGCCAAGCCTTTGGAGTGGATGCCCTAACAGAGCAGTGGCACTTCCACAGAGCATACACCTTTCCCCGTCCCAATCATGCTCAGGTTCCTGCAGAGACACCGGGCAGAAGCCATTGAGGTGGTAGTAATAGTGGCTTATTGGCCCAACAGGCCCTGGTTCCCCCTACTATCACAGCTCAGCTTCCGGCATCCGATCCCTCTCCCCCTCAGACCAGACCTTCTGTCACATGGGACAATTTTCCACCCGTGCCCAGCACGTCTACATCGTATGGCCTGGGGCTTGAGAGTGAAAGGCTTCAAACCTTAGGTTGTACGTCAAAAGTCATTTTTACTCTCATGAGCTCGAGGAGGGCAAGTACCAACAGGGTTTATGGAAGAATTTGGGCAAGATTTGTGGACTTTACATCCTCCAGTGGAAGTTCTTTTAGGGATCCGGAAAGTCTGTATTTTCTGGCCTGGATCTGTCGCTGTCCTCCTTAAGGGTCCAGGTATCAGGGTCAGCCTTCTTCGGTATCGCATGGGAATATCACCCCTTCATCCGGCAGTTCTTCAAGGGGGCAGTGAGGATCACACCTCACAGAAAGCCAAGGTTTCTGAAGTGGGACCTGCCTCTGGTACTAGACACTCTCTCAGAACTCAGTGCAGCATCAATAAAGGGTCTCTCAGTCAAGACCGCATTCTTGGTGGCAGTCACCTCAATTTTGGAGATTGGGGTCCTCGGTCACAAGGAGCCATTCCTGACCTTCTTCCTGAACCGGGTGGTTCTCATTCCCATGCTTGAATCAAACCCCAAGGTCACATCAGTCTTTCATGAGAACAAGGAGATCGTTCTCCCCACCTTCAAATCTCCGGAAGCCACTGAGGCACATCCCCTGGACGTGGGTGAGACGTTAAAAGAGTATCTTCGTGCGTCTGCCACTTCCAGACAGTCAGGTCATCTCTTTGTCATCTTCTCTGGGAAATATAGAGGGGGACAGGCCTCTTCAAGAACTATTGCATCCTGGATAGTCCAAGCTATCCAATGGGCCTACAGGGCAAAGGGGCTGACTCCTCCGGAGGCGGTGACGACACATTAAACCCATGGGGTTTCCACTTCCTGAGCAACCGCCCGCCACGTGGCGGCAGATGTCATTTGTAAGGCAGCCTCCTGGTCCTCTATTAATACGTTCATGGCGCATTATTACGTAGAACTTGCTTATCTGTCATCTGTGAATTTTGTTTTAAGAATCCAGTCGACATTGCAAATTAAAACCTTTTCTTTGTTCAGCAATCCCGCCCGTGTGGTTTTCTTTGGCTAGTTATTTCCCACACTGATCACCACTATAAACAAAAAAAGAAGCGACAATTTTGCAAAAAAACTGAAAATTTCCTATCGGATAGTTACCGTAATTTTCCTTTCCTGATGGACTCCATGGCAGCAGGAGTTCCCACCCATAGTTCTAGAGTCGGCTAGTTATGGAACACAGTAGCTGGGTGGAGGCTCAAGTTTATGGTTATGGGGTCCTATAGCATTGGAGAGGAGGCAGGTTAAATCCACATGTAGGCTGCCATGGAGTCCATCAGGAAAGGAAAATTACGGTAAGTATCCGATAGGAAATTTTCAGTTTTTTTGCAAAATTGTCACTCTTTTCTTGTTTATAGCGGTGATCAGAAGTGACGCAGAGGTGATCAAATGCCACCAAGAGAGAGCTCTATTTGTGGGAAAAAAGGACCCCAATTTTGTTTGGGCACAATGTCGCACAACTGCGCAACTGTCAGTTAAAGCGACGCAGTGCCGAATCACAAAAAGTGCTCTGGTCCTAACATGGGTAATCCTTCCGGGGCTGAAGTGATTAAACAGCAATAAAGTGAAACAGTTCATTAATTAATTAAAATATTTTGAGTCCTTCAAGATGCTTCCAATCACAGTGCTTCAAAGGGAAAATATGCCTAATAAGCTCACTCAAAAATGCACCACCACAGTGAGGGCAAGAATTCACACTCATCAACCACAAGTGGCCATGAAGGGCCTCATTCTAATCAATTCCAAAGAGATAATGGGTAATATAATGTAGTAGTTTATATTTAAAAATCACTAAAACAATGAAATATATATTGCACTTACAGTATCTCACAAAAGTAATCTTTTCATGTGAAAAGCAATTACACTTTGCTACAATGTAAAGTAGTGAGTGTACAGCTTGTAAAACAGTGTAAATTTGCTCTCCCCTCAAAATAACTCAACGCACAGCCATTAATGTCTAAACCGCTGGCAACAAAATTGAGTACATGCCCAATTTGGACATTTTCACTTAGGGGTGTATTCACTTTTGTTACCAGCAGTTTAGACAGTAATGGCTGTGTGTTGAGTTATTTTGAGGGGACAGAAAATTACATTGTTACTGGTACAAGCTCTACACTCACTACTTTAAGTGTAATTTCTTCAGTGTTGTCACATTAGAAAATATAATAAAATATTTACAAAATTTGAGGGGTGTACTCACTTTTGTGAGATACTGTATATTTACAGGTGCTTTTAGCTAAGCACCAACACCGCCTTGCTGAATGAAGCAACTCAGTCGAGCCCCATTAGATGCGATGTCAAGCGTGGCGACTGCGCAGCCTCAATGCATTTTGCAGGAAGCGCATCTTCAGGAATTAAGGGTTTCACTTTAGTGTTGTTTAACTGCTTCCCGACCGCATGCCGTCTTTTGATGGCGGCAGTCTGGCAGCTGTGCGTGAATCGTCGAAATTAGACGGCGATCGCGTGCACAGCTAGGGGGCGCGCGCGCGCACCCTCCAGCGCTGTCGCGATAGTCCCATTTGTTGCCGGACCGTTCAGTCAACATGAATAGACCAATGGATTTTGGTCTATTCATGTTGATGGACCGGCGAATAGGATTTCTTCCCCTACCTTTGAAATGTAAACACAGGTAGGGGAAGTGATGTCATCTCTCCTCTCTGCTTTCTTTTCCATTGCAGAGAGGAGAGAGAGACATCTAAAAATGTGAGTTGCACAAACAGCACACTGGCACCAGGTCACATAGGCACATTTAACCTTTGATCGGCCCCCTGATCACCCCCCAGTTAACCCTTTCACTCCCTGTCACCCCCTGTCACAGTATCATATAGTGCAGCGATCTGATTTTTACCGATCGCTGTACTTGTGACCCTTGTGACGCTAAATCAGTGTTAGGGTAGATAGTATTAGGCCTAGTTAGGTGTAAATACCCCCCCTTGCCCCCCCAATAAAGGTTTTAACCCCTTTATTGCCCCCTGTCACCTGTGATCACCGTATAAGTGGCACGGGTGACGCTAGCTAGCTAGATAGTTTTTTCCCCCATCAGATTACCCGCCGTATATTATTTTATATACCTTTTATAGGTTTTAACCCCCGATCACCTGGCAGTGAGCCCAGTTAGGTTTTAGCGTGTGTTAGGGTCAGCGTAAATACCAGGCAGGGCCAGTTAGCGAGGTACTCTGACACTATTATTGTAATATCTGATCAGATCAATATCTGCAACCTGATCAGATCTATATTAGTGTCCCCCTTAGATTTAGTGTTCAAAAAAACGCAGTGTTAGCGGGATCAGCCCAGATAACTGCTAACACCTGCGTTTAGCCTCTCTGCCCAGCCCAGCCCACCCAAGTGCAGGATCAATAGATCGCTGTCACTTACAAAACACAAAACACATATCTGCAGCCTTCGCAGAGATCATGCCCAATCCCTGCGAATTCTGACAGTGAATTTGGTAGCGACACAGGCTCTGACAACCAGGTGGACTTTTTTGCCTGTGAGTCTCACTTGTGTACCTATAGATTTAGAGGCCATGTCTAATCCGAGGTACACTAGTGAAGAGGCCTAGGCGATTGGGAGTATGACAGATGAGAGCGATGGGGAAGACTCACTGTCAGATTCAGACTCACCAATCGAGTTGATATTTGACAGCGGCTCCATGACAGATAGCTCTGACGATTGGGTGGTCCCTGCTAAGGTCAGGCGTACCAGATCCCATTTAGCTGGCGCTGAGGTGCAAGAACCGTAGGGCTCTCATATGGAGCAGAGACCCAGTACTAGCGCTGCTACCCCTTCTGGTGACCTGGCAAGCACCAACGGCCTAGTACATCCTGGTCATACAACCAGCACTGCAGTAACACTTGGAGACGTGGTGAGTCCCATAAGTGCAGTTCAAGCTGGTGTGGCTAGCTAGTAATGCCCCGCAGCCATGAAGATGAAGAACGCAGGCCCGCAGAGCCCATAGCGCCCTTCCTGACGCGCTTGCAAACCCTGATTGGCAACCCACCACTGATGCAGCGCCCGTAGTTCCCCCGTTCACTGCCCAACCCGGAATTCAGGTGAATACAGTTGATTTTAGGGCCATTGATTTTTTTCGCTGTATTTCACCGAAGATCTCTATAGATCTATTGTGGGCCAAAGCAATTTATACGCTGGTAAATACATCGCCGCTAATCCCCATTTGTCCTTTGCCAGAAATTGGAAACCAATTACGGTTTCCGAATTTAAGACCTTTTTGGGCCTCACCCTCAACATGGGCATACATCATCTACCTGAATTGCGGTTATATTGGTCCAATGACTCAATTCATCACATGTATGTCTACTCTGCTTCCATGGCCAGGACATAATACGAGCAGATTCTGCGGTTCATGCACTTCAGTGACAATCGACTCGATCGTCCATATGGAGACCCTGAATTTAACTGGCTCTACAAAATTTGGCCCCTCATAAACCACTTCAATCAGACGTTCGCAGCACATTTTGTTCCCAACCAAGTTGTGTGCGTGGACGAGTCCCTGATTAAATTTGCTGGCCGTCTTGTTTTCAAACAGTACGTCCCCCAACAAGCGCGCCAGATACGGGGTCAAGTTGTATAAGCTCTGTGACAGGCCCACAGGCTATACATGTAGTTTTATTGTTTATGAGGGCCTAGATAGCCGCATAGAGCCGGAAGGATGCCCAGACTACATGGGGAGTGCTGGCAAAATTGTGTGGAGCTTGGTGTCATCCTTATTCGGAAAAGGGGTACCATTTGTAAGTGGACAATTACTACACAAGCGTGCCACTTTTTAGTCACTTACTTGATCACCAAATTGGCGCATGTGGCACCGTGCAACCTAATCGCCGGGCTTCCCCCAACGGCTGGTAGATTCCTGACTTAGTCGGGGGGAGAGAGCCTGCTTGAGATGTGGTAATTTGCTTGCGATGAAGTGGAGGGATACAAAGGATGTTTTCATTCTTTCCTCCATTCATGCAGACACGGCTGTCCAAATTAGAAGGGCAACTGGTGTTGTGGAGAAACCCCTCTCCATCCACCAATATAACCTTAATATGGGAGGGGTGGACCTCAATGACCAGTTATTGGCGCCCTACTTAATTGCCCGTAAATCCAGACGCTGGTACAAAAAAGTGTCTATTTACTTCTTTCAATTGGCTTTGCTGAACGCTTTTGTGCTATACAAAGCATCAGGACGGACTGGACCTCTCCTGAAATTCCAGTAAGAGATCATCAGAGCCCTTCTGTATCCAGATGGCTCTGCACCCCAAGTTCCCAATCCACAAGCAGTGAGCCGGCTGCATGGACGGCATTATCTACATGCCATCCCTGGTACCCCTACCCAACGATACCCCAAAAAAAGATGTTGTGTCTGCCGACGACGCGGATACAGGCGTGACACCCGATATTGTTGCCCCACCTGTTTGGGCCAGCCTGGTCTCTGCATCAGTGACTGTTTCGAGCGCTACCATTCATTAGTTGAGTATTAGCGTAGGGAAAAGCACTACATAGAAATAGGACACACTTTCACAGGGTCTCCAAAGATGTCACCGCATTTTTGGAGACCCTAACCTTTACTGTTTATTGTTATTAAAAAAAAAGCGTACCAAAAAAATAAAATAAGATAAAAAAAAGTTACAAAAACCAAAAAAATGTAAAAATATAAAAACCGAAAACAGTTGTAAGTTTCTTGATTTTCTATCTCCATTTTCTCTCTATTCTCTTTCTATTGCTCTCTCTATTGTTGTTTATGCAAATCTGTAATGTTTTGTTGCGGTTTATTATAGTGGGGTTTTTTTGCAGGTATGCAATGATTTATGTAACATGTAATTTTTTTATTCTTAGCAGGAATATAATTGTTTTATGTGTTACTGTTTTTATTAATCTTTATTTCATTTTCAGGTACGCCAGCTGCAGAGCTGATTTATTTAGGGTGACAGCAATAGCGTTTGCTCCCACCATATATAAAGGAGCGACTCCAGTGCTGTTGGCGGTGATTTCACCACCACAGTTAAAAAAAGAGCAAATATACCGGAGCATAGGGGCAGTGGGTGGAAATTGGGGCGGATTGCCCCTGTGCTCCGGTATATTTTTTTTAAAAAGTGGCTATGCCCACCATTAGAAGTGGGAGGATGAAGGGAGGCTTTCTAATGGTGGGCATAACCACCGATTGATTCTTTTTTTCATGAAAAAAAGAACATTACAATATATGCCCAACAAGGACCAGCTACATACTAGTATGTTGCTGGTCTTCTCAGGCTCTCCTGTCCCACCGGGGAAAGTGAGAATGCAGCTGGTGGTTCCGCCAGCTTACCATAGAGCTGATTGAAGACTAGAATGGCTCCAATCATCTCCATGGCCTAAGAAACCGGAGGCTACGAGCATTTTGTGACTTCAGTTTCACCAGATATAAACAGAGCCATTGGGAAATTGGGGAAGCATCTTATCAAACCGATTTTGGTGTGGTCAGATGCTTTAAGGACTGGGGAAAGATCTAGAGTTTAGTAGACCCCAAAATGAAAAAAAAAATTACATGCGACAATACCTATTTTTATCATAGGGGATATTTAAAATCCCTGTGATAAAAATAAAAATGATAAAAAAAAGAAAAAGATGAAAGGGACAGTGTAAAAATAAAACAAAAAGCAAAATGAATAATAAAAAAAAAATGCACCCATGACCCCCGTGCACGCGCTCAAAGGTGGACGCAAGCGTCAGTTTCATGACGTATGTAAACAACAATTTCACCATGCATGTGAGGTATCACCGCGAATGTCAGATCGAGGGCAGTGATTCTAGCAGTAGACCTCCTCTGCAGATCTAAAGTGGTAACCTGTAAAGGCTTTTAAAGGCTTTTAAAAATGTATATAGTTTGTCACCGCTTTGCGGGTGTGCGTCATTTTTAAAGCATGTCATGTTTGGTGTCTATGCACTCGGCATGAGATCAACTTTTATATTTCACCAAACATTTGTGCAAAATAGTATGTTTTTGTGCATTAAAATTCAAAAAAGTGTTTTTTTCCCCAAAAATTGCGTTTGAAAAATCGCTGCGCAATTACTTTGTGAAAAAAAAAATTGTAACACCCACTATTTAAATCTATAGGGCCTCTGCTTTAAAATATATATATATATAATGTTTGGGGGTTCAAAGTCATTTTCTAGCAAAAAAAAAGGATTTTTTCATGTAAATAAAAAGTGTGAGAAAAGACTTGGTGGTTCAAGTGGTTAGAAGAGTGGGTGATGTTGGGCATAAAATGCCAGGACAGTTCAAAACCCCCCCAAATGACACCATTTTGGAAAGTAGACACCCCAAGCTATTTTCTGAGAGGCATGTTGAGTCAATGGAATATATTATTTGTTTTACTTTTCAAAGGTTTTATTAGTTTAAAACAGGTACAAAGGTATAAAGATACAAAGAGCCACATAAGTAGTAAAAAAAATCCTTGCAGGAACAGGTCTGAGGTTTAAGCAAACACTGTCACATATAACATATCTGCATACACTTACGAACCCAATTAAGCGGGCATAGTCAGATAAATGTAGAGCACCTAGAGGTGAAGTAGTTATTTAAGCCTGGAGAGACAAATGAGCAAGAGGTCGCCCATTAGTACAGACGCCCCAATGGGAACAATCTGCGCCTGGACCACTGGGCGATCGTAGAGTATATCACAATTCAAACTTCCCAGCCGGGGGTGGGCCCTAGCATGGGGTATATAAAATGACAATAGCAGAAACAGTGCGGTAGTAAACCTCTGGGGGGGGAGAGAGGGGCTAAAGTGGGGTGAATTCCAGAATGTGGGTGTGTAGCATACTCCAACCATCAGCTGGAGAACATATATATATAGTGGAGAGCAGGCCTGATCATACCAAGCATGGTGGTGTGGCAAACTAAACTAGAACTAAGGAAAATATGAAAGGGAAGAAAGGAGAAGAGAGCATAGGAAAGGGAAGGAGAGGAGGGAAACAGAGAGGAAGTATGGGGAAGAGGAGAGAAAGAGAGAAGGGGGGGTGTGGGTGGAGGAGAGGGGGTGTCCCGGGAAGACTTTACAGCTCACATCAGGGGCACTGCAAAAGGCAATATGTGGTTGAGGTTGAGAGCTAGGTTGTTGACGGGGTTGATAATGATCAAGGGGGTAAGAAAGCTGTAGTCGAAGTTGGATGGAAGAAAGTGTTCCATCCAGGGTTTCCACAATCTCTCTTGGGGCACAGTTTTGTCCATGATGATGGCTTCTACTCTGGCATGGATCATAGCTCTTGTGACCCTGTTTTTGACTTCAGTGATGTTGAGGAGTGGAGTTTTCCATGCCTTCGCTATCATTTGTTTCGCCACCATCGTAACCTGCAGGAGAAGTTTATATTGGGTCTTAGAGATGCTGTCCGTTTTTTTGTTCAGGAGGGCAACCAACGGTTCGGGGGAGAGGGAGAATTTAAACAATAGTGATAGAATTTGAAAGATTTGCTCCCAGAAAGCTACTACCAAAGGGCATGACCACCAAATATGAAGTTGAGTACCTCCTGCAAAGCAGCCTCGGAAGCAGAGAGGGGAGTAGGCTGGGATGTACTTTGCGATAAGGGCAGGGACAAGGTACCATCTCATGAGTACCTTGTAGTTGGTTTCGACAGCTACTATGGATTGGGAGGATGATTTGGTAGCCTCCAAAATGTCGGTCCACTCTTTGGGGTCTAAATGTATCTCTAGGTCTTTCTCCCAGTTGATGATATAGGTTGTAGAAGAGGGAGGCAGGGGGTCCAAGATTTGGTCATAAAGAGAAGAGATCAGACCTTTTGTTTGTGGATCTTTGTGACACGTGTGTTCGAAGGGAGATAGGGCAGGTAGTGAGGGGTCTCTGCGTAGGCATGGAGAAAAAAAGTGTTTAAGTTGAAGGTATCTAAAGATCTCAGAGCTAGGTATGTCATGTGCTTCGCGTAAGGCTGGGAAAGATTTAAATGAGTCAGGCATGGTAAGTGAGAGAGCTCAGAAAAGCTGAGATCTGGTCCAGTTGCTGAAGGAGTTTGGGGAGACCCATGCTGGGTAGAAGGCTGGGTTTTTCAGGAAAGAGAGCATGGGGTTATGTGGAGATTGCAGGCCATATTTGGACTTTAGGTTGTCCCACAGGTGCAGACTGTGTGCAGTCACAGGGTTTTCTATGTGCCTGAGGTCTTTTGGTTTCAGCCAGAGCAGGTTTGCTACGAAGAGGGGATCACAATCCACCGATTCCAAGGATACCCATAACGGGGTCTCCTTGGTGGCGTGGTACTTAGGGAGTTGAGCTAACTGGGCTGCTTGGTAATACTTAAGAAAGTTTGGGACGCAGAGGCTTCCCTTCAGTTTAGGAGAAAAGAGGATATACTTCTGTAGTCTTGGTCTAGTCTTCCCCCAAATAAATTGAAACACACGTCGCTGTAGTATGCACAGAAAGTGGGAAGGGACGTTGATAGGTAGTACCCTAAAAAGGTACAAAATCTTAGGTAGGATGGTCATCTTGACCACGGTAATCCTGCCCAGCCAGGCAAGTGGAAGCTTAGACCAGGACTCCATAAGGATAGTCAGGTGTTTTAACATTGGGATGTAGTTAGCTGAATACAGGCCGGCATTATCTGCTGTGAGATGGATCCCTAGGTAGGGGATGCTGCTCGTGGACCAAGAGAAAGGAAGTATCTGTTGAAGTTGGGTTAGGAGTGGGGGGTCAATAGAGACATTTAAGGCCTTAGATTTACGGGGATTTACGACCAAACCCGAGACCTTGCCAAACTCTTCTAAGGTTTTGAGGAGTTTTGGGGATGAAGTTATAGGGGCCGTCAGGAATAGCAATATATCATCCGCAAATATGCTCAGCTTATGGTGGTGACCACCTAGTTCAATACCTTTAATATTGGGGTTGGACCTGATCTTTTGGGCTAGGGGCTCGATTGCAAGGGCAAAGAGGAGTGAGGAGAGTGGGCACCCCTGGCGCGTACCTCTGTTTACCGGGAAGGGGTCAGATTTAAAGCCTGCATATTTAATGCTTGCTGAGGGAGAGAGATAGAGGGAAGAGACCCATGAGAGGAAATGGGGGCCAAGAATGTTAGGTAGGACCACAATAGCGTGTCAAACGTCTTTCTTATGTCGAGCGAGAGAAAGCAACTAGGTATCCTGCGTTTCTTGGTGACATGCGTCAGAATGACTGCCCTTCTGATACCGTCTCCAGCTTGTCTGGAGGCGATAAATCCCACTTGGTCCCTATGTACCAAGGACCCAATAATCGGATTCAGGCGAGAGGCCTAAATTTTGGCTAACAATTTGATATCCAGATTTAGCAATGAAATTGGGCGGAAGTTGGTCCAAGAGGAATCGTCTGATTGGGACTTAGGAAGCATGGAGACGGTAGCGGAGAGGGATTCTGGCTTAAAGTTGTTTCCCTCAAGTATACTGTTAAAAGCAGACGTTAGCATAGGGGAGAGTAAGTCATAAAAGTGTTTGTAATAGTTGGCTGTAAAGCCATCAGGGCCTGGTCGTTTATTAGAGGGCAGGGTCTTGATGGCTGCTGTCACTTCGGTTTCAGTAATTGGGCTCTCGAGGGTAGCCCTTTGGGTGGCGGATAAGGAGGGAAGGGAGATGTCAGAGAAAAACGAGGCAGCCTGTGTCTCGTCAAAGATTGAGTGGGCGGAATAGAGGTCACCAAGGTGCCTGCGAAAGTGAGCTACTATCTTCACAGGGTTACTGGTGTTAGAATTGTGGGACACCTTGAGTCTAATGGGCTTGTAGGGTTGGTCTAATCTACGAAGGGAGAGGGCTAGGAAGGTGTCTGGCTTATTGTTCTTCATGTATAGTTTATGTCTCGAATGTCTCAAGGTCTTGTCGGCCGACTCAGATAGGAAGAGGTCCAGATCGAGCTTCGCTTGGTCTAGGGCTTGTCTATGGGAGGGTGTGGGGTCATTCTGGAAGGTTGCGTGGGCCTCACAGAAGCGATCATCGAGAAGTTTATGTTTCGCCCGCCTGTCTTTCTTGAGGTAAGATGCCTTACTTATAAGCACGCCTCTGAGGACGGCTTTGTGTGCCTCCCAGAGGGTCAGGGGAGCGATGTCGCCGGAGGAGTTATTAGAGATGTATTCTCTGAGAGCTAATGATATATCTGTCCTATGAGAGGGATTGGAGAGGATAGAGTCATTGAGGCTCCACGTTTTATCTATCTGTTTCGGAATCAGAGAGGTCAAGGAGGTGATGACAGCGTCGTGGTCTGACCAGGGGCAGGGGGCAATGATGGAGGAGATAAGAGAAGGTGTGGAACATGTATCGACCAAAATGTGGTCTATACGGGAAAGAACTTTATGGGGGTGGGAATAATGGGTAAATTGTCTGCGAGTTGGGTTAGATTCCCTCCAGGTGTCAATAAGTGATTGGGATGATAGCAGATAACTAAAAGACACTTTTTAGGACTGACGTTTGGTGTGATAGGGGTCTTGTCGAGGAAGGGGTAAATGGTTTGGTTGGAGTCCCCGCCAAGTACAAGAGTGCCCTGTCTGTGATGAGCTATAACTAGTGTTGAGCAAACCCGGATTGTAACGTTCGGGTCCGTACCGAACTTTCGGGTGTCCGTGGCACGGACCCGGACCCGGACATTTCAAAAATCGTTCGGGTTCGGTCCGGGGTTCTGCTATTTGCCTGGGCTTGCAATGTTAGGCCCAAACGAGTTGTGATCAATATCGAGTAGTGTCTGTCCCGTGAGAACATGAACCGCCCCTGAGGTTGGTTTGGTAAATGGGGAAGGAGCTGTTCTGGGGATAGTGTGGTTTGCAGTCAGGATTTTTCACAGAAAATCAATAGACGATAGTAGGGTTAGTGAATAACTGTGGACCTCCCTTAGATTGGGTTGAGCGTCTGTTAAATGGGTAATAAGGGTGGGGGTATTTCAAGAAAGGGCATATCTGGTGTAAAACCAGCTATGTACAAGGTGTGGAAGAGAATAGAGGAGG
>BLSH010255450.1:1247656-1260201 GCA_018402905.1 Glandirana rugosa
TATTGTACGTGTGTTCAACTGTGTTTCCTCAAACTTATCGATAACCATCCATTGGTAGGAGTGCACACTAGACAAACAAACATTAATTATACACACATATTTTCCAGTTACTCAAAGACCTGAAGACTGTCTGGGAACGTAGAAAGTACGAGTGGAGGTCCTGAAGAGGACTCGGTCCCGTCTTATGTCATGTAAGTTAATAGGTATCCGTTACGAAGTTTTCGAGTATGTCTAATGGTCAAATCTCAATTTGTCTTCCACTCCACTATCTTAATAACGAGAGTGAGACTACAAGCGTTACTATGTGGTGTACACGCCACGTTATTGGTAAACGTATACGTACGTACTGGATACATACGTTAACGTGTACTCGTCCTGGTGCCTCCCTGAAATGTAAAAAATAAAATAATAAATAAAATAAAAGTAAAAAAATGTGACAAAGACAAGACAATGTAGGGAACACTATCGTACCCATTACTTTTCATGTGAAATAACTCTCTAGACCCCAGATAATCTGGGGGTCTAGAGAGGAGACCAGAGTTTTCGTAGTAGTGTTCTTCTCCCCCACCCCCGCCCATGTCTACATGGATGTAACAGAACAGAAACAGTGTAAAAAAATGAAAATAAAATAAATAATAAAATAAAAAATGTAAAGTCCCTCCGTGGTCCTGCTCATGTGCAATTGCATACATAGGTCATGCATGCATATGCAAATGGTTATTGCACCGCACATGTGGTGTATCATTGCGAACATCAGAGTGAGAGCAATAATTCTATCACCTCACCTTCTGTTTAACTCTAAACTGGTAATCTGTATGAGCTTTTGAAGCATTGCCTATGGATAATTGAATGTACTGTATTCTGCCCTGGCTCAGGAGAAGTCCTGGAGGTGAGCATGAAAGATGCAAGGGTCTGTCAGAAGTCCAGAAACTCATTGACCTTTTATACACACATATTAATTACAAACAAACAGATCACACGTGAGGATGGTTACCTACCAATAGCTATTCAAACTCCTTTGTGTCAACTTGTGTGCATGTTATCAGGCCAAAATCACCAGGGTATGTAAACTTTTAAGGAGGGTCATTTTGGTAGTTTCTGTTGTCATTATGATTTAAAAAGAGTAAACACAGTTGATTGATAATAAATGGCTTCAGCTACACACTAACCATGAGTGAAAGAAATGTTTTTGTGTTATCATTCATATTCTCTGAAAAATGGCCAAGAAATCATAAATTCTGGCAGGGTATGTAAAATTATGAGCACAACTGTATATACAGGTGTGTGGGGGGGGGGAGGGGCTGAGTGCGTACAGGTGGGATGGCCGGAAGTCCTGGAGGCGAGCATGGGAGGAGGTAAAGGGAGCTAGAGAGCAGGAGGACTTGGGAGAAAAAAGGAGAAAGGTTAGGTTGATATTTTGAGACTAGGTCAGTGATGTAACTGGGGAAAAGTTGTAGGTGGCTTTATAAATTATTTTTAGTATTTTGAATTTAATTTGTTTGGTGAGGGGAAGCCAGTGGAGGGATCAGCAGAGAGGGGTAGTAGACACTTAGCAGTTGGTAACATGGATGAGTCCAGGATTACACCTTGCACCTTGGCATGTGGGGAAGGGATGATAGTCAACATCAGCATGTCTCCATTCTAAAAGTTTCAAAATGCTAAATCTGCATGTTCATAAAGCTATTGATAAGGCTATATGTCTCGGCCCTTAATCATAGGTGCTGTATTTCTTCATCATTACTCGGGCATGCACATCTTGAGACTTAACATCTTTGGTATCTATTTACTCAACCCAGCTACATCTTTTATATTTTATCAAAAAAGTGGGTATTGGGTTTATGTGCACTAAAATGAATTTGTATGTATTTTAAAATGTAGATTCGATAAGAGGTCATGTAATTATTGTGTGGCATAAAAAATAGAACTTCCACTATTTTTTACAGGGCATTTGCATTTGGAAAATAATATTTTGGTGGTTTCAAATAATCTTTGGCCTAAAATGTGCATTTTAACATGTGTGCAAAAAACAAAAACATGGTTCCAGTAGTGAAAGGGCTACAGAGAAACAGTTTTTTATATTTATAATAATTTAAATACATTGTTCACTTTGCACGGGAATATGCCCCAGATCTTAGTGAATGTGGGGAAGTTTCACTTTGCAAAGAATATATACCCCATCGCATGCAAAGAAAATTTTAAAAAACATGCAATTTGCTTGCACATCATTGGGTGATGGACGTCAGTAGAGATTTGGCACATTCATTAAGCTCTGAAACAAATTTTCTTGCAAAGTGCAACTTCCCTTGCAAAGTGAACAATCTGTTTGCTGTGAGTAAATTCAAGCTCTTTGCCACCTGCCATTCAAGGCAGAGTGACAGTGCCTCCTGACAGACCTTCCCCTATAGCAAGGTATACTAACCGATCTACACCCTCTATCTGACTCTCCACTTCCAGAGTATCCAGAGCAAGCTCGGTGTTGGAATCTCTGCTCCACTAGAGCACAGAATGAGGGCTCCTATGGAGCAGGTATGAGGTGATGGAGTGCAGAAGTGTACCTTTCTAAGGGCTGGGCAATGTGACAGTATCCCTTTAAATTGTTTGCGTTATTGAGATGGTTTGATATGTACTGATGAAGTTTACCAGCTACCATTTTGGTCCTAAAGTTCTCAGTTGATAAGAAGGCTGATAAAATATACTGTACATAGCCAAACATCTTTGTTTCACGTTCTTTTAAGTTTGACACTACTGTATAACTTTGGAGTTCTTGTTATAAGCACACAAGAGAGTATTCTAACTCATTTTAATTTGTCCTCAATAAAACATAAGAAATGTGTTTTGCATTTGTCAGATATTTATGCTGGCACAAAATTGTCCTGATTTTTTAAAGGCAAATTCCTACTTGAGATTCAACTAGACAGAATTTTTTTGTCACACAGGGAACACCTCCAGTAAAATATCACTAGTATCACTTTAATTCCTACCTGGTCTGTATTTTACTGACTTGATCAGTTAAAAAAACGTTTAAGCCAATCGCTGCAAATAAATAAATAAATAAATGGTCCATTAAGGATTTCTGCAGTCCTATTTTAGGGTGACAGCATTCTTGTTTTATATATATATATATATATATATATACATACATATACACAGTATGGTGAGTGAGAGTTGCCACCCTAAGAATATAAATTAATTACTGACAGGATAAAAAGAAAAATATGAGGGAAAAAAATAATAGAAGCACTAAATTAATACAGCCACCACATCTAATGACTGGTAAACTGCAATATTTTTTTGTCACACAGGGAACACCTCCAGTAAAATATCACTAGTATCACTTTAATTCCCACCTGGTCTGTATTTTACTGACTTGATCAGTTAAAAAAACGTTTAAGCCAATCACTGCAAATAAATAAATAAATAAATGGTCCATTAAGGATTTCTGCAGTCCTATTTTAGGGTGACAGCATTCTTGTTTTATATATATATATATATATATATATATACATACATATACACAGTATGGTGAGTGAGAGTTGCCACCCTAAGAATATAAATTAATTACTGACAGGATAAAAAGAAAAATATGAGTGAAAAAAATAATAGAAGCACTAAATTAATACAGCCACCACATCTAATGACTGGTAAACTGCAATATATTACATTTTTGTTTTAAAGTTTAAATACTGTACACTTTAGGCAAGGATTTTTTTTTTTTTACCAAATAATGGTATACATATATAATTACGAAAGAATAATAGTAAACTATTTTAAATCAACTAATTGATAGAGCTGCCATTTTTTTTTCTTCTGAGATAAAATGGTGAAAATAGAACTTTCATTTTAGACCAAATCTGTTGGAGTTTGTAAGAAGTTAAACCTGCTTGACACTTGTATTTATTCAACCTAGTTAACTATGTAATGGAGCGTTTCAAAAGAACACCATAATTTATTGAACTGCTATTAAAGTATGTGCCCATATTGATTTCTGACAAAATGAAAGTAAAAAAAAAAAAAAAATACTCCTCTGTCATTTTCTTTTCTATGTTTGCAAAATGTAATAAAAGTGGAAATGAGTTGGTTAGAAATAACAAATTCCATTACAACCAAAATTGGGACTTAATAAGCTGGAATACATTTATTTATCTAGCCTCTTTTTACACGACATGGAAAATAGGATTACATAAGGTACAATAATGTATATTTTATCTACATCATCTAATTAATTAAATGGTTCATGAGTAGCAAAATCACAATTCTTATTAATAAAGGAATATTGGGTAAAAGCTGTTCTCCTGCATAGCCTTATCAGAAAAAAATATTTGCATATCCCCACCTGTGATGGTTAGGTAATAACTACCTGCCACAAATCAAAATTATGAATTTTGTACGCCTAACAAAACCACAGGAGAAATTATACCTCAGACATTCCATAGTAATTGCAGGTAAGCTGTTTAGTGCTATCCACTTATTCTGCATGACATGTTTAAAACAGCAACAGTTGTCAATAACCAAGATGCAGAATTTAATTTTATATTTCTACCTAGGTTCTAATATTTACCACATTTTTTCCCCTTTTTTATGATATATATTTATCTGAAAATAAATTAGTATAGTTTTATTGTTTGTAGGTATTCTGATATGTTTAACCAGTTGTGTACACTGGGCATACTTCACATGTTGACAAAACTTTATAGAGGTACAGAGGCATACTGCATGCAGTTTGCCCTGCCCTTCTGCACTGCTTCCGCTCTGCCCTTATGTTTTTCAGCAATCCCTGAGTGGGCAGTTCTCTTGTAAATATAGCAGCTGTAATAGCTGCTGCTGTGAGAAAGCAGAATGTCTCATACAGTGCAGTGTTTATAAGCACTGTTCAGACATGGGACATAGACAGATAAAAAGTGATATTGTTATTTTTGTATTTATTCTGATTTATGCCTCTGCAGATTAACCACTTAAGGACCGGAAGGATTTACCCACTTCCTGACCAAGCCAGTTTTTGCGATACATCACTGCGTCGCTTTAACTGACAACTGCACGGTCATGCAACATTGTACCCAAACAAAACTGATGTCCTTTTTTTCCCACAAATAGAGCTTTCTTTTTGTGGTATTTTATCACCTCTGCATTTTTTATTTTTTGCGCTATAAACAACAAAAGAACAACAATTTTGAAAGAAAACAATATTTTTTATGTTTTGCTATAATACATATCAAAAAATACATGTAAAAAAAAACAAATTTCTTCCTCCGTTTAGGTATATGTATTCTGCTACATATTTTTGGTAGAAAAAAATTGCAATAAGCGTATATTGATTGGTTTGCACAAAAGTTATAGCGTCTGCAAAATAGAGAATAGATTTATGGCATTTTTATTATTTTTTTAGTTTTTACTAATAATGGTGGCGATCTGCGATTTTTTATTGGAACTGCAACATTGCAGCGAACAGATCGGATGCTTTTGACACTTTTTTGGGACCAATGACATTTATACAGCGATCAAAGCTAAAAATAGCCACTGATTAATGTATAAATGTCATTGCCAGGGAAGGGGTTAACACTAGGGGGCGATCAAGGGATTAAGTGTTTCCTAGGGAGGTGTTTCTAACTATGGCGGGAGTGTACTACCTGGAAGTAGAGAGAGAATTCTGTTCCAGATTACTAGGAACAGCAGGTCTCTCTCCACTTCCCTGTCAGAATGGGGATCTGTTTGTTTACATTAACAGATCCTTGTTCTGGCTCTCTGTGGAGTGATCACGGGTGGCTGGCGGACATTGCGTACAATGACAGTGATTCATGGGAACGTACCGACCTGCCACAGTAAAATGATGGCAGCTGGTTGGCAAGTGGTTAAAGAAATGAGCTTCAATCTGCATATGATGCCACCCATTATTAACTCTTAGTTTAAAGTGGTTCTAAAGGCAGAAAGTCTGGAGTCTCTCCCTCTTGATTGGCTGAGACACAGCAGCAGGTGCCATTGGCTCCTACTGCTGTCAATCAAAGTCAGTGAGACAATGAGGAGATAGAGGGGGTGGGACTGAGCCATGGCTCCGTGTCTGAATGGACACGCAGAGCAGCAGCTAAGCTCGGGTTCCCCCATAGCAAGCTGCTTGCTGTGGGGGCACTCGGCAGGAGGGAGGGGCCAAGACAGTCAACGAGGGACCAGAGAAGAGGAGGATCTGGCCTGCTCTGTGCACAGAGCAGGTGAGTATGACATGTTTGTTATTTTTAAACAAAAATAAATGAGACTTTAGTATCACTTTAACCTAACCAGCCCTAACTAATTCCTACTTTCACTTCTCCCCTCTAACTAATATTTTTCTCTGATTATTTTTTTAAATTTATTATTTAATAATCATTAATTAAACTTTTAGTTGTATACATTTTTTATGTCAAATGTTTAATGTTTTTTGTTCTATAGATTGCATAAAAAAGATCATTTTTTCAGAACAGAGGGCTCCATTCACAAAGCAATATTTTCTTCTTTAAAATTTATGGTAAAATAGCTCATAGCATGTTTCAAATTTTTTTTGCAATTCACAAAAAAACCCCAAAAACACTACTAAAATACTGCATTATCTCACGAAACCATGTAGTAATTTATCTCATGCAATATCCAGTTGGTTGGAAACAATGGGAAAGAATTAGAACCCTTTTATTGCTCATAAAGAAGTAAAATGGTTTAAAACCACAGAAATATGCCAACTCACTAAATCAGAGCAGTTCCTGCAGCATATGTAATAATGAAAAAGAAAAAAGGTATTTGGAATATCAAAGGTTTCAAGGTTTCACAAGACACAGGTGGGGTATCAAAAACAACTAAGTTAGATTAAGTAAATACAAAATATCTTTATAAATGTCAATTATTGAATGAAAATAGTATTTAAAAAATCACACACATATAAATACCATTCTTCTACAACGTTGTCTTTTTTAGGCCTCCTACACACAAGCGTTATTACAGCCGCTTTTAGGAGTTTCAGGCATTTTTTTTTACAGCTTAAGAACGCCTCACCATGATATTCTATGGCCTCATACACACACACATGTGTTTAGGAGCTGTAAGTGGCATAGGTGTTTTTAAGCTCCAAAAAACCCAGGACCAGTGTATTCTGAGGCGCGGCACTAGAGCTGTAAAAAGTCCTGACACCGGTAAAAGCTGCTAAATGCATCTTAACGCTCAATACAGCCACGCTGAGCCTCATCAGTAGAGTTGAGCGAACCCAAACTGTAAAGTTCGGGTTCGTACCAGACTTTAGGGTGTCCGTGCCCCAAACCCGGACATTTGAGAAAAAGTCTGGGTTCGGGTATTTTTTCCCACCTTTTGAGTAGCTGCAGGCTGGCATGGCTGTGATTGGCCAGTGCATAATGTCACCCAGACTCTATATAAGCTGGAGTCACGTAGTGCTGCATGTCACATCATCTCATACTAGTGTAGGGAGAGGATGCTGCTGCTGTGAGGGACAGATTAGCTTTAGAAAATCATCTCATACTAGTGTAGGGAGAGGATGCTGCTGCTGCTGCTGTGAGGGACAGATTCGTTTTAGAAAATCTGTTAAAAACAGCGATTTATTGGTGGGTGGGTACTAAAGGAGATTTTTGTTTGCAAGAGTACATTTTGTTTGCTAAGCAAAGTGCCTCATATAAAACCTAAGCAATTTTTCTGTTTGTTAGGTGGGCGTCTGCAGCCATTTTTGCAAGTGCAGTGCACTTGCAACTGCTTGTGTGTCAGGGGCACTACTTTAATTGTGTTCTGTTAGTTCAGTTGGCAATGTTTTGGCATATTTAAATACTGCTTTTACATTGCAGTTAGACAAATTAAAACATTTTTTTTTGTGCAAAATATTACATTTGCGGGCAGCGGTGCATTTCTTGCACAATAAAAAAGTGCGCCTACATTGCTGGTTTAAAAAAAAATATTCTAAATACTAGATTTGCGGCCAGCGGTGCATTTCTTGCACAAAAATAAAAAGTGCGTCTACATTGCTGGTTTAAAAGAAAAAATATTCTAAATACTACATTTGTGACCAGCGGTGCATTTCTTGCACAAAAATAAAAAGTGCGTCTACATTGCTGGTTTAAAAAAAAAAATTCTAAATACTACATTTGCGGCCAACGGTGCATTTCTTGCACAAAAATAAAAAGTGCACCTACATTGCTAGTTTAAAAAAAATATTCTAAATACTACATTTGCGGCCAGCAGTGCATTTCTTGCACAAAAATAAAAAGTGCGTCTACATTGCTGGTTAAAAAAAAAATATTCTAAATACTAGATTCGCGGCCAGCAGTGCATTTCTTGCACAAAAATAAAAAGTGTGTCTACATTGCTGGTTTAAAAAAAATATTCTAAATACTACATTTGCGGCCAGCGGTGCATTTCTTGCACAAAAATAAAAAGTACGTCTACATTGCTGGTTTAAAAAAAAAATTATTCTAAATACTACATTTGCGGGCAGCGGTGCATTTCTTGCATAAAAATAAAAAGTGCATCTACAATGCTGGTTTTAAAAAAAAAATATTCTAAATACTACATTTGCAGCCAGCGGTGCATTTCTTGCACAAAAATAAAAAGTGCGTCTACATTGCTGGTTTAAAAAAAAGAATAATAAATAGTGCTACATAGTACATTTGCACATTGCTGTGCATTTCTTGCACAAAATTAAAAAGTGCGTCGACATTGCTGATTTAAAATAAAAATAAAAACAGTGCTAAATAGTACATTTGCACCTTGCTGTGCATTTCTTGCACAAAATTAAAAAGTGCGTCTACATTGCTGGTTTAAAAAAAAATAAAAAATAGTGCTACATAGTACATTTGCACCTTGCTGTGCATTTCTTGCACAAAATTAAAAAGTGCGTCTACATTGCCGGTTTAAAAAATAATATAAATTTGTGTTAAATAGTACATTTGCGTCCAGAATGAGGAGAGCGTCAAATAAGGGACGTGGTCGTGGTGCAGCTGGTGCTGCTGGTGTTGGTGGTATTGGTTAAGCTCCTGTTGCAAGGAGAGGACGTGGTCGATCTGTGCCAGCTACACGCACTAGTGAAACACCTTCCTCAGGTGCGAGTAGCCGACAGAAACTTCAACGTTATATGGTAGGCCTGAATGGTGAGGCCAGAACAAGTACAGGCGATAGTAGATTGGGTGGCTGACAAAGCCTCCAGTTCCTTCACATTGTCTCCCACCCGGTCCCTTGCTGAAAGCTCAGAGTTGGCACCTGAACCCCATAGCCATCTGTCTTCCACCTCAGCCCCTTGTAAATCAGCCAAGCAGTCTGAGCCCCAAGTCATGCAGCAGTTTCTTATGCTTTTTGATGACTCTGCTGGTGTGCTTTCCGTGGGCCATCCACATAGCGCTGCCCCAGAAGTGGAAGACATTGAGTGCACCGATGCCCAACCACTTCTGTTTCAGGATGAGGACATGGAAACACCACCGCAGCACGTCTCTGATGATGATGAAACACAGGGGCAACTGCTGCAGCTTTCTACAGTGTGCAGACTGACAAGGAGGGCAGTGGTGAAGTGTGGGTGGAAGATGATGTGGAGGATGATGAGGTCACAGACCCCACATGGAATGAAGGTCATGCAAGTGACGTGTGCAGTTTGGAGGAAGAAGTGGTGGTCGCACAGAGGCACCAGCACAGCAAAAGAGGAAGCAGGTTGCAAAAGCGGAGCGACCATCCCCTAGAAAGTATGCCTGCTACTACCCACCGCACCCAGGGACCTAGCACACCAAAGGCAGCTCAAACGAGTTCCCTGGCGTGGCAGTTCTTCGGACAATGTGCTGACGACAAGACACAAGTGGTTTTCAGGCTGTGCAATCAGAGCCTGAAGCGAGGCATAAATGTCCTAAACCTGAGTACAGCCTGCATGACCAGGCATCTACATGCAAAGCATGAGCTGCAGTGGAATAAGCACCTCAAAATCCAAGAAAGGTCTCGGGCTCCTCCTGCTTCCTCTTCTGCTGCTGCCTCAGCCTCTTACTCCACCTCTACAGTGCCAATGTCACCTGCCACCCAGCAAACAGATGATGTGACAGCAACGCCATCATGTCCGCCACCGTCCCCAAGTGTTTCCACACCATGGTCCCACGGAAGCTTACAGCTGTCCATCTCCCAAACACTGGAGAGAAAGAGGAAGTACCCCCCTACGCACTCCCTGGCCCTGAATGCCAGCATTTCAAAATTCCTGACCTTTGAAATGCTGTCATTCCGTCTGGTGGACACGGACAGCTTTAAAAACATGATGGCGGTGGCTGTCCCACAGTACGTGGTTCCCAGCCACCACTACTTTTCCAGGTGAGCCATCCCTTCCCTACACAAACAAGTCAGGGACAAGATCAAGTGTGCACTGCGCAACGCCATCTGTGGCAAGGTCCACATAACCACTGATACGTGGACCAGTAAGCACGGGCAGGGACGCTATATCTCACTAACTGCACACTTGGCAAATGTAGTGGTGGGTGGGCCTGAGGCGGATAGCAGTTTGGCGCATGTCCTTCCACCACCGAGGATTGCAGGGCATTTCTCTTTGCCTCCTGTTGCCTCCTCCTCCTACTCCGCTACCTCCTCCTCTACCACCTCCTCATTCGGTCAGCGTAACACCTTCACCACCAACTTCAGCACATCCAGGGGGAAACGACAGCAGGCTGTTATAAAACTGATATGTTTAGGGGATAAACCCCACACTGCGCAGGAGCTGTGGACGGGCATTGAACAACGGACTGATGAGTGGTTGTTGCCACTGAGCCTCAAGCCCGGCCTGGTGGTGTGTGATAATGGGCGAAATCTCATAGCAGCTCTGGGCCTAGACGGTTTGACGCACATCCCTTACCTGGCACATGTGCTGAATTTGGTGGTGCAGAAATTTCTAAAAAACTACCTGGATGTGTCAGAGCTGCTGCAGAAAGTGCGGTCCGTCTGTGCGCGCTTTTGGCGTTCTCACCCTGCTGCTGCTCGCCTGTCTGCGCTGAACTTCAGCCTTCCCACTCACCACCTCCTATGCGACTTGCCCACAAGTTGGAACTCCACCTTGCACATGCTGGAGAGACTGTGCCAGCAGCAGCAGGCAATAGTGGAGTTTCAGCTGCAGCACACACAGGTCAGTCGCTCTGTGGAACAGCACCACTTCACCACCAATGAGTGGGCCTCCATGCGAGACCTGTGTACCATATTGCGGTGTTTTGAGTACTCCACCAACATGGCCAGTGCCGATGATACTGTTCTCAGCGTTACTATCCCACTTCTATGCCTCCTTGAAAAAACACTTTGGGCAATGGTGGAAGAAGATGTGGCACAGGAGGAAGAGGAGGAAGAAGAGGGGTAATTTCCACGGTTATCAGGCCAGTCATTCACAAGTGGCTCTGAAGGTGGGTTCCTGCACCAGCATAGGCCAGGTAAAACATTTTCAAGCCAGGGCAACAGTTCTGGAGGATGAGGAGGACGAGGATGATGATGAGGATGAGGAGGAGGAACCGTGTTCACAGCAGGGTGGCACCCAATGCAGCTCGTGGGCATCACTGGAGCATGGCTGGGGGGATACGGAGGACACAGATGATACACCTCCCACAGAGGACAGCTTGTCTTTGCCTCTAGGCAGCCTGGCACACATGAGCAATTACATGCTGCAGTGCTTGCGCAACGACAGCTAAGATGTCCACATTGTAACTTGTGCTGATTACTGGGTGGCCATCCTGCTGGATCCCCGTTACAAGGACAATGTGCCATCCTTAATTCCCTCAATGGAGCGTGATCGGAAGATGCGCAACTACAAGCGCACGCTGGTAGACGCACTGCTGAGGGCATTCCCAAAAATGACACCGATGGCTCAGTGGAAGCACAAGGCAAAGGCAGAGGAGGAGGAAGAGGTCGCCAATGCAGCTGTGGCACCACCAGCACCTCAAAAGGCAGGGTTAGCATGGCCGAAATTTTGGAAAAGCTTTGTCAGCAGCACGCCACAACAAACAGCACAACCAGTCTTAGCAGGAGGCAGCATTTCAGCAACATGGTGGAACAGTATGTGAGCACACGCCTACACATACTGACTGATGGGTCTGCCCCATTCAACTTCTGGGTCTCCAAATTGGCCACATGGCCTGAGCTTCCCCTTTATTCCTTGGAGGTGCTGGCCTGCCCTGCAGCCAGTGTATTGTCTGAACGTGTGTTTAGCATGGCAGGGGGCGTTATCACAGACAAGCGCAGCCGCCTGTCCGCAGCCAACGTGGACAAGCTAACGTTTATTAAAATGAACCAGGCATGGATCCCACAAGACTTGTCTGTACCTTGTGCAGAATAAACATTTATACCGGCCTCACACAGCCATTGGTATACTTAAGTGAACTTATTCTTTTTTTTATTTTTTTTTATAGATCATAAGTCTTTATTGGAATTTGTAATAGGAGAAACATGAAAAATAAACCATGGTTGAAAAAGTGAACCCGTGCTAGAACATCTCTGGGTTTGTCTGCAGATAGTGATCTTTTTTTTTTTTAATACGTCTCAATATTTTGGGGGCTACCCCAATTAGAAAAAAAAACAAACAAACAAAAAAC
>BLSH010255450.1:1260211-1271780 GCA_018402905.1 Glandirana rugosa
GTTGGTACCAAATAAAAAGTACAAAGAGGATAATGTTTAAGGTTATTTCTGAATACTAGATATTTTTTTTTATTTTTTTTCTCCTTGGAGGTGCTGGCCTGCCCTGCAGCCAGTGTATTGTCTGAACGTGTGTTTAGCATGGCAGGGGGCGTTATCACAGACAAGCGCAGCCGCCTGTCCGCAGCCAACGTGGACAAGCTAACGTTTATTAAAATGAACCAGGCATGGATCCCACAAGACTTGTCTGTACCTTGTGCAGAATAAACATTTATACCGGCCTCACACAGCCATTGGTATACTTAAGTGAACTTATTCTTTTTTTTATTTTTTTTTATAGATCATAAGTCTTTATTGGAATTTGTAATAGGAGAAACATGAAAAATAAACCATGGTTGAAAAAGTGAACCCGTGCTAGAACATCTCTGGGTTTGTCTGCAGATAGTGATCTTTTTTTTTTTTAATACGTCTCAATATTTTGGGGGCTACCCCAATTAGAAAAAAAAAAACCAAACAAACAAAAAATAGTGTTGGCTACCTCCTCCACCGCCACTTCCGCCTACACTGCCATGGTCACTGACTCCTCAACCCCCTACTCCACATCCACCTCCTCCTCCATTTTTTATTGTTTTATGTGATTTTAAGTTATTTCCCTATCAACATTTGTTTGCAGGGCACTTGTCCTACTCTTATCCCCATGTTGCTTCCTTTTGCAGCCCTCTAGCCCTTTCCAGGACTTTTTTAGAGCCATTTTAGCGCCCAAAAGTTCGGGTCACCATTGACTTTAATGGGGTTTGGGGTCAAGTTCGGGGCCGAACTCGAACTTTTTCACGAAGTTCGGCTGAACACGCCGAACCCGAACATTCAGGTGTCCGCTCAACTCTAGAGGTGGCTAAAAGCTGGGTGAAAAGATCCAAGGCTTCCTTATCACTAGACAAGGCATCTAAGGTGTCAATAACATCACCGTCAAAATTCAGATCAATGTCAGTATGGGCGGAAGAACAAGTTTCGATGGGAAGGTACATAGAATGTGTGACTTTATTTTCTTTGATATGGTAATATCTTTGTAAAATTAAATTCCTAACAAAGCTGTTGAGATCTTTAAATAAAAGAAAGGGATTTGGTCGGTTAGTGGGGGCAAAATTTAGCCCACTACTGAGAAGTGTCAGCTCAGCCTGAGAAAGCGTGTAGGATGACAAATTATAAATTGTTACCGCTTGCGGAACTTCGGTGTGTGAGGATTTGGGTTTAGATCGTACTCCTCTTCACCCTCTCCTGTGAATTTTCTTTTTTTGGACAGAGTCAGAGGAGGACTGCCCACTAAAAAAGTGGGCCCATTGAATACATCTGTGGTACAACTGTTACCCCCAAACATGTTACTGCTGGGTGAAGGAACAGCTGGCGAAAGAGGCACAATGTGGGTGATCCCTGCCTTGTAGGTGGCAGCTGGCAAAGTGGTGATTGTTGGCGGGCCCTCCGGGGAGATCTAAAACAAGAGTCTGAAGTCGACTCACCATGATAACTGGCCTGAGTAGGCTGGTGACAGCCTGATGGTTGAGAATGGTTAGAAGAACCCTGTGCTCTAGCAACGGATGGATGAGAAGTGTGATTGGAGTGCTGGGGAGCTGTGAAAGGTCTGTCATAAAATTGATTCAATGTTATCAAAGTACTGGATTTCGGTTGAGGTTTGGGTTTTGATATGGCTGGTTTGGAATGGTAGATTTGCCAAATAAAAAAGTGTTTTTAATATTACACTTAGAGGCACCTCTCCCCTTGTATAGCTAGAGTAGAGACAGTTCAGATAGTGTCAGTGTAGTGATGGTTGAACACCGTATATTTGATTGCATTACTGCCAGTTTAACACCATATAGTTCTGTGCGCGTTACTGCCAGTTTAACGCCATATAGTTCTGTGCGCGTTATGCCAGTTTAATACCATTTACTTCTGTGTGCTTTACTGCCAGTTTAACGCCATATAGTATGGTGTGCGTTACTGCCAGTTTAACGCCATATAGTTTTGTGTGTTACTGCCAGTTTAACGCCATTTACTTCTGTGTGCGTTACTGCCAGTTTAATGCCATTTACTTCTGTGTGCATTACTGATAGCTTAACGCCATATAGTTTTGTGTGCGTTACTGCCAGTTTAATGCCATATAGTTTTGTGCATTGCTGTCAGTTTAACGCCATTTACTTCTGTGTGTGTTACTGCCAGTTTAACGCCATAGTTCTGTGTGCATTGCTGCAAGTTTAACGCCATTTACTTCTGTGTGTGTTACTGCCTGTTTAACGCCATAAAGTTTTGTGCATTACTGCAAGTTTAAGGTTATATAGTTTTGTGTGCGTTACTGCCAGTTTATCACCATATAGTTTTGTGCATTGCTGCCAGTATAACGCCATATAGTTTTGTGCATTACTGCCAGTTTAATGAAATTTACTTCTGTGTGCGTTACTGCCAGTTTAACGCCATTTACTTCTGTGTGCGTTACTGACAGCCATATAGTTTTGTGTGTGTTACTGCCAGTTTAACGCTATATAGTTTTGTGCGTTACTGCCAGTTTAACGCCATTTACTTCTGTGTGTGTTACTGCCAGTTTAACGCCATAAAGTTCTGTGTGCATCACTGCAAGTTTAACGCCATTTACTTCTGTGTATGTTACTGCCAGTTGAACGCCATTTATTTCTGTGTGTGTTACTGCCTGTTTAACGCCATAAAGTTTTGTGCATTACTGCAAGTTTAAGGTTATGCAGTTTTGTGTGCGTTACTACCAGTTTAACGCCATATAGTTTTGTGCATTGCTGCCAGTTTAACGCCATATAGTTTTGTGCATTACTGCCAGTTTAATGCCATTTACTTCTGTGTACGTTACTGCCAGTTTAACGCCATTTACTTCTGTGTACGTTACTGACAGCCATATAGTTTTGTGTGTGTTACTGCCAGATTAACGCCATATAGTTTTGTGCATTACTGCCAGTTTAACGCCATTTACTTCTGTGTGCTTTAGTGCCAGTTTAACACCATATAGTTCTGTGTGTGTGTTACTGTAAGCTTAACACCATTTATGTCTGTGTATGTTACTGCCAGTTTAATGCCATTTACTTCTGTGTGCGTTACTGCAAGTTTAACACCATATAGTTTTCTGTGCGTTACTGCCAGTTTAACGCCATATAGTTTTGTGTGTGTTACTGCCAGTTTAACGGCATTTACTTCTGTGTGCGTTACTGCCAGTTTAACGTCATATAGTTTGGTGTGCGTTACTGCCAGTTTAATGCCATATAGTTTTGTGCGTTACTGACATTTTAATGGCATTTACTTCTGTGTGCGTTACTGCCAGTTTAACACCATTTACTTCTGTGTGCATTACTGCCATTTTCACGCCATTTACTTCTATGTACATTACTGCTAGTTTAACATCATATAGTTTTGTGCGTTACTGCCTGTTTAACGCCATATAGTTTTGTGCGTTACTGCCAGTTTACTTCTGTGTGCGTTACTTCTAGTTTAACGCCATATAGTTCCGTGTGTGTTACTACCAGTTTAACACCATATAGTTTTGTGTGTTACTGTCAGTTTAACAATATTTACCTCTATGTGCGTTACTGCCAGCTTGATGCCATTTACTTCTGTGTGCTATATTATAATAAAACAATTGGTGCAAAGTATTTGAGAACTATATTGCTGCTAGCACAAAGAGATAATCCAACCTAATCTCCAGTAATCAAGCTCATATAAAGGTGCAGCACAGAACAACCACTCCAAAGTCCAAATATAATGAGTTAAACTCAAAAAAATCCAATCTGCAAATTCCTGAATAGGCAAAAGTCCCAAGAGTGAGAAAATAGAGGAGAGTCCATGTAGAGGATGAATTTGAACGCCAATGTGCGTCCCCTTCACCACTCACATGTCATAGGTAATAACAGGCACGGGTACACATTATCCAAGAGTCTGTGACAAACGTTGAGTACAGTCCCCTTCGCAGCCCAGTACACAGGCAGGTGACACAAAACAGCAGCCTCGTCCCTGCACGTGTTCCGTTGTAAAGCTTCCTCAGCGTGTTTTAATCATCATTAAAGCTCCTTATTTATACATCAAAGAGCACTTAGATTTGTTTTTCTGTTCTTGGGGTCTTTATCTGCTATATGGAGAAGTATATACCTACAGCTATGGATCCCTGGTGATCAGCCCTACCTGGGCAAAAAAGGGTACCTGCGCTTTTGACTACCTGAGAGATCAGGGGTCAACACGTGAAGGTGAGCGAAGCGAGTGGTGTGTTGGTGAAGGGCATGCACAATGGTGTTCAGATTCATCCTCTACATGGACCCTCCTCTATTTTCTCACTCTTGGGACATTTTGCCTATTCAGGAATTTGCAGATTGGATTTTTTTGAGTTTAACTCATTATATTTGGACTTTAGAGTGGTTGTTTTACTTCTGTGTGCGTTACTGCCAGCTCAACGTCATATAGTTTTGTGCGTTACTGTACGTTTGACATGTTATATTGCAGTATATTATAGTGTATCTGTGGAGTGTGTCAAATTAAAGTGCACCAAACACCACTTTACACTGATTAAAGTGCATCTACGTACAGATTGCCACTTCTTCTTTACATTTGCTAATAAGCACTGCCCCCCCCTCCCAATAATGTCTGGGAGGACAACAAGGAGAGGCAGACATTCCCTTGGCACTGTAAGGGGGCCAGCTACAAATGTATCCACAGGCAAAGGTGGACGTGGTGGTCAGTCCTCAGGCAGGGCATCATTTCCTCTGTTTAGTTAGTTTGGCCGTGCTTTCCAGCCACAGCACGCAGAGGAGGTGGTGGACTGGCTTACTAAATCTTCCTCATCCTCCTCATCCTCTGTCAGGCAAACAGAGACAAGTGTGCAGTCCCTTGCTCTTGCCAGAGTGGATAAACCCGCCTCCTTGTCCACATATATTTCTGCGCCCCAACATCAGCCATGGAGGAGTCAGCTGAGTTATTTGATCACAGCGTCAGCCACTTGATTCTTGATGATGCCCAGCCATTACTGGATTCAGATGTTGGTTCTGAGGTTGTGGATGGCAGAAACATGAGCCTAGAGAGAGGGAAGAACACAGGTAGACCAATTGGCATTCATGTTCCCAGCCGCAGCATATTGCCAAGTTGTCTCCAGTAGTAATGATGATGATGAAGATGTAGGAGATGCAAATGATGATGATGATGAGGTCACTGATGCGACTTGGGTGCCATATAGAGCAGAGGAGGAAACTGAAGGTGAGGCGGCACAATCCCAAGGAGGCCAACATCAAGAAGGAGTAGAGAGCAGTCACCCTATTCCATCGCATTCTGCAGCTGTTATCTCCCGGCCTACTTCCCAAACTGCTGTCTAGGCCTTTTTCAGCACATCTGCAGCAGATCGCACTGTTGTTATCTGCAAACTGTGTCTCAGGCACATCAAACGTGGCAAACACCCCAGCCATTTGGGTACAACATGCTTAACAAGGCATTTAAAGTCCAGTCACTCAGCTTGTTGGCAAGAGCACCTAAAATCCACACAAAAGGAGCACAAATCTGTCCCTCCTCCTCCTCCTTACACACTTTAGTCTGCCCCTGCTATACCGAGTCATTACCTCTCAGCAGCCTCCACTGACAGGGATGATGATATAGCCCAGGGTGTCCCTGGTCCTACCAGCACATCTGCCAGCAGCACACCACCAGCTGTAGACTGTAGCCGGCTAATTTCTCTGCCCCATCTGCTGCAGCAGAAAAAAAAATACAGTCCCTGCCACCCACATGCCCAGCGTCTAAGTGCAAGCTTGTCAAAGCTGTTGGCTCTCCAACTTCTGCCTTTCAGCCTGGTGGATTCTGCACCCTTCCGTGAATTTGCACAATGTGCTGTACCACAATGGCAGGTTTCCTGTCGCTACTACTTTTCACGTAAGGCCGTTCCATCTCTCTACCATCATGTGGAAGGGAATGTTCTGGCATCGTTGGTGGTCCAGCAAACATGGGCAGGGACAATATATTTCGTTCACAGCACACTGGGTAACGCTGCTTGCAACTCAAAGGGATGCAGCACAGGGCTCAGTGATGCAGCTTGTTGTGCCACCACGTCTCCATACAGCTGGTGGTGATGATGCCAGATCTGTGAGCTCTACCCCTCCTCCTCCTCCGCCACCTCCATGCCCTCCTCTGCAGAATTGTCCTATGAACATCAGGTACCCCCTAAGCGTTCAAAGGGCTATTCTATGAGTCAGGCTAAAAGGTGCCATGCAGTGCTTCAGCTGGTGTGTCTAGGGGACAGGAACCGCACCAGAGCAGAGATTCTTGCAGCTCTGCAGGGACAGGCCCAGAGGTGGTTCACACCATGCCAGCTGGAGCCAGGAATGGTGGTGTGCGATGATCGCTCAAACCTCCTGTCCACCCTTAGACAGGGAAAGTTGACACATGTGCCATGCTTGGCACATGTCTTCAATTTGGTGGTGCAGCGTTTCCTAAATATGTACCCAGGGTTGGAAGATGTGCTAAAGCTGGCCAGAAGAGTCTGCAGCCATTTTAGGCGGTCATACACAGCCAGTGCTCAATTGGCTGAAATTCCACCTGCCCATAAACTGCCTGACTTGTGACATGCCCACCAGGTGAAACTCAACTTTAGCAATGCTGCAGCGGCTATACATGCATCAGAGGGCCGTCAATGAGTACCTGTGCAAGTACAACACAACTACAGTCTCAGGCCGCCAATGGCTGATCATTAAGGATGCATGCACTGTACTGTCTCCATTTGAGGAAGCCACAAGGATGGTGAGCCGTGACAGTGCTTGCATCAGTGACACAATCCCTGTTGTGTTCCTGCTGGAGCACACTCTGCATGGCATTATAGACAGGGCACTGGAGGCAGAGCAGCAGATGGAAGAGGAAGACTTCCTTTCCTCTCAAGGCCCACTTTATCCAGTCACCATCATTCCTATGTCACAGAACACACAGGAGGAGAGAGGGGAGGAGAATGAGGAGGAGGATTCTGGCACTTTTGTAGGCTTTGAAGAAGAACTTTCCAACCCCAGGACCCTTGGGAGTAGTACTTGGCTGGGAGGAGGAAGTTCCAGATGCTGTCATCCTGAGTGACCCCGAGAAGACTACTTCTCAAGCCTCTGCAAATTTGAGGCGCATGGGCGACCTCTTGCTTCAAAGCCTGCGAAAGGACCCAAGAATACGTAGCATAAAGAAGAAGGATCATTACTGGTTGGCAACCCTCTTTGACCGCTGGTATAAGGGGAAGGTCTCAGAACTCATCCCCGCACAGAGAGTGCAGAAGATAAAATCTCTTGAAGACACATTAAAGAGGATTTTATTGAACATTTTTTCCGACTCCAGTAGGTTACAGTGTCGTGGAAAACATAGTTTTGAGTCTTCTGTTGGTCAAGAGAGAAGCATTGGAGAAGGCGTCCGCCTAAGTGAGGCATTTCGGAATTTTTTTAGTCCTCGCCGCCCAGGGCTGTCAGCTTCCACATCCCATCGGCAACATCTGCATCACATGGTGGACGATTACCTCGGGCCAGAGATGGAGAGCTTTCCAGTTGACGATCCACTGGCTTACTGGGTCATGAGAATAGACCACTGGCCAGAACTTGCCCAGTATGCTATTGAGTTGTTGGGCTGAACTGCATCCAGCTTGCTTTCAAAATGGGCATTCAGTGCTGCAGGAGGTATCATTACTGATCATAGAATGTGTCTGTCCACAAACTCCGTGGACCATTTGACTTTTATCAAAATGAATCGGTCCTGGATTACCAGCTATGAAGCCCCTGATGCTGCTGTCACTGATTAAGTTTTTTTTGGGATGCGGAATCTCTGCAGGACTTCAAGACTGCCTAGCTTTGAGGGTGTTCAATCCTTTCATCTGGAAGGATGTTTTCGGTATAGGTTTCATGGGCACAATTAACACCCAAAGACAAATTGTTCAGCACCTGTTTGACAGGTGCATATCATTGCAATTTTTTTTTCCTTCATCAAGAGCACCTCTATAGGGTTACGGTGGGAAGGCGCCACCGACACCTGTTTGACCAGTGCATATCATTGCAATTTTTTACAGCAAGACCAATTCTTGCTTTTATCAAGAGTACCTCTATAGGGTTATGGTGGGAAGGCACCACCGACACCCAAAGCTCAATTTTTCCGCACCCATTACTTTTATCCAAAGTCAAAGTGAGACCAGAATTTATCCAAAAAATCCCTAATTTTGTTCCCAGTGCACTACATTGTGGCCTCATCACATGCACTGGCTCCTCAGCTGTTGCAGAACAAAATAAAGGCAGCTTGCAGAGAAACATTTTTTGGCTTTATAAATGCAATTATTGCTGCAGCCTATTCTAGACATGGTACAGATCTGCCACTTTACAGTTAGACTAAGGGGTACCCCCAGGCACTATATTGGAAGGAATTTTTCATTTTTATGCTTTCACTTAAAAAAAAGAAAATCACTGCTCATTTAAAAATTACGTTTTTTACAAACTTTTTTTTCATTGAGACATGTCCCCCAGGGCAGGACCCCGACCCCTATAACCATTGTATGCCCAATTACTTGCATATAAGCCTTCAAAATGGGAACTTTTGACTTTTGACTTTCGGGTCCCATTGACTTTAATGTGGTGCTTTATTCACCACCAAATTATTCAGGTAAGGGAAGTTTGGGTGGCAGTGAAGAGGCGGGCTGGAGTGTAGCAAGAGTGGGAGCTGGAGTCTGGACAGGTGCAGGGGAAGCAGGCAGACAAGACTTAAACGTGGCACAAAGTTCATCTAGCTTAGCGTCCAGAGAAGCAAAATGCTGTTCATGAGCTCCAATCAATTGTCCTTGGCATGAAATTGCCTTAATAATCTCAGCAGGGTCCACTCTCATTATGGCCCATTTGTAATGTAAGGTACCTGTGATAGGTAGTGTCCGAAGTGGAACTTGAGCACTGAGGATTCAGGTGAAAGCGTAGTCAGACAGGTCAGGTCGGCAACAGATCGGTATCCGGTACAAAATCGGTACCCAGAGAGTGGTCAGGCGGGCAGAGGTCCTATACGAACTGGCAGTGAAGTACCAAATCAGCAGGCTGGAGAGTAGTCAAGGATTCAGGCAGAAGTTCATACATGTGAATCAGAACAATCAAACCACCCAGGGAGCAAGTCCAACAAACAGGCACTGAGTAACAGGAAGTGCTGCTATTTATGGGCTGCTTGATTAAACATTGTCCGCAGCATGACAGCAGGTGTGGCTAGTGAGTCTAAGGTAGTGCATCAAGTGGGGAGAACATTGCATAAACTCTAGAACTCCACTGTGGCACAACAGGTAAGGCTGCAGCTGTGTGACCAGGGACATCCTGGTTCAATGACACCCAGGTACATGACATAAGGCTGTGGGCAATTCAGTTATAAAATCTGCAGGAAAATGTTCACAATGTGTGCTTGTGCTCTCAGCAATCAGAGACAGCAAATAACTAAATTATTTGTAAAGTCTAAGAGCAGAGGTAAGATTATTGCAGGCTGCCCCGGAGTCATTAGTAAAATGTAAGCTAGGGGGCATCTGTTGCATTGACATTTCTACTGTGTTTAGAATTGGACATGTTGTGGCCACTTATAGGCTCAGGGTAAGAGGCAAGGCCTTGGGCATTCACAAATGGACAGCTGGTAGCAGGTCATGATGGGATGACTGGAGGAGACCAAATTCACTTTAGAGGGGGAGCAGTAACACATCAGCAGATCAGCAGCTAGGAAATGCATTCTCCATTCTGAATAGTGGAAGAGAAAATGTAGTGTGCATGAAAATATCCCAGCTCAGCTCAATGACGTTGGCACATGCAAGTACACTGTATACCTCCTAAACCATGCAGGTTTAGGAGATATGCAGGGAACCTACAAGTAAGCCTTATTATAGGCTTACCTGTAGGTTAAAGTGGTTGTCTAGAGTTGAAAACACTTTAATTTGAGCCCAAAAAATGTGATATGTGTACCAACATCAGAGATAAAAATGTTATTCCCAAAAATCTGAGGATAACATTAGTATTCTACACTCACACAGCAAGAAACACCAAATATCACAGAATAAATCAATAGGAGAAACTCCTGACTAGTGTAATTCCTATATATTCCAAGAAATGCAGTATCTGTGTATTTATGTGTAGGAGGACTCCACATGCAGCAGCCCTGTGTCTCACAAGGTAGAAATTCAAATCCCAAACATGTCACTTCATGTAGAGATGTTGTTTGCTCTCTCTATGTTGTTAAACATAACTCCTGACTCAGGGCCTTACCTAAATTATGTCTAAATGTAGTATTTACGTGTAGGAGGGTTCACCACCATTGCAAAATTTGGCAAATACACTATCTAGGCAAAAGTATTGGGACACCTGCCTTTACACGCACATGAACTTTAATTGCAGTCTCAGTCCGTAGGGTTCAATATTGAGTTGCCCCATCCTTTGCAGCTGTAACAGCTTAAATTCTTCTGGGAAGGCTGTACACAAGGTTTAGGAGCGTGTCTATGGGAATGTTTGACCATTCTTCCAGAACTACATTTGTAAGGTCAGGCACTGATGTGGACGAGAAGGCCAGGCTCACAGTCTCCACTCTAATTCAGCCAAAAGGTGTTCTATTGGGTTGAGGTCTGGACTCTGTGCAGGCCAGTTAAGTTTCTCCACCCCAAACTTGTTCACCCATGTCTTTAGGCACCTTGCTTTGTGCACTGGTGTGCAGTCATGTTGGAACAGGAAGGAGCCATCCCCAAACTCTTCCCACAATGTTGGGAGCATGAAAGGCCCATCAAAATCCTCAGCACCAGGCCATTAATCTGGCCCTAATAGGACTCCAAAAGCCAGGCTTAAGACGACAGAGCCAAATAGCTGTAATTAGGAAAAAAAAAAACCTGAGCAGAAATGTAGAGGGGAATCTTAATTGAAGGAAAATTTTTCATTGAGTCTTAAATGAAGAAAACAGAAGAACTAGCAAAATGAAGAAAGTCATAGGAAATGACGTCCATCCTCCTAGGACACCAGCAAAACCTTGAGGCATGCTGGCAATGGGGGGAAGTTGTCCTGGGCTGGCCTGCAGTCCTACAGTTTTTTTATTTTGTTTGCCAGTGTCCAGGCCTCCTGTAGGTGTTAGTATACAGACAACTATACCTATAAGTGACCAGAAATTACAAAAAAAAATTTACAATGTGGATATTTTTTTGAAAAAGATTCAGCGTTGCTAATCTGTATAAGTGGAACAATATGATAATCTATTCCATTTGTTTTGTGAAGTGGAATTGATTGTACACATCACATGTTAGTTAAGGTGAAGTGTTTTGTTTACCTTATCTAATAGTATAACAAGGTGAATATGTCTAATCGTTGCGACTTAGAAAAAGTTTTTTTATAGGTGTAACATTTAAAAAAAAACATTAAAGACCAGTGAATATCCATATCAACAGACATATGATTGTGGATGTCCTCCGGACCTGTGACCGTTTGTTTTATTTTTTTGACATCCTGACGTCCGGTCGGGTCCTGTTGAAGGGGGGTAACGGTCGTACGGAGTTCCAAAACGACCACAGGATCCTCCTACCTGCAGTAAAGGATAC
>BLSH010255450.1:1295163-1316059 GCA_018402905.1 Glandirana rugosa
TTACGCTGGGAAAAGCAGTGATCTTAAAAATGCAAAACATATTCATTTTATTTAGAACTTGCTCTGCATTCAATGTATTTCATGGTTAGACACTTTATTTGAAGAAAATAATCATTATTTGTGAACAGCAGGTTATATATTTAGCTGTGCATGCTTGCATTCCTTTCCTCCATCAGAGCTTAGGCAGAGTAATATGGGGCCTGTGTAGTGTGCTGTTATTTAATGTAGAATATGTATGTGCTCATGAAGGAGAAAATCTTAAAAATAAAACTTCTTCCAATGCTGTTTCTAAACTTTTCTTGTGTTTTGGTCAAACTTTTTTGTGCTTCTTTTTATAAGGAATTATAGCATAGACTTAAGCTGGCTGAACAAAATGCATGGCCAGTTGAACCACTAGCCAACTACGCTATAGCTGAATAATGGCTACAGCATGGCCAGATAGTTCTGGGGGGCCATCATATGATGGCCTCCCGTGATCGTTCCGGCTGCGGGGCGCGGGCAGAACGCTCTGGGATCAGAGTGTCAGTAGGACACTGCTGATCACAGATTGAGGTAAAGAGCCAATCAGCGGCTCTTTACCATAGGATCAGCTGTGTCCAATCACAGCTGATCACGGATGTAAATAGAAGCTGGTTATCGGGACACCTTTCCTTATGCTGACAGCATGAGGAGAGGAGAAGAGAACCATTAACCGGCTTCTCTAAAAGGGCCATCTACACTGATAATCAGGGCACTTATTATATGTGTCCTGATTATCAGTGCAGTCCCAACAATGCTGCCAATCTGTGCCTACCAGTGCTGCCAATCTGTTTCCACCAGTGCTATCAATAAGTGCCCACCAGTTCTGCCAATCAGTGCCCATCAGTGCCTCCGCATCAGTGTCACCTATAAGTGTTGCCTACCAGTGCCCATCAGTGCCGCCTATCAGTGCCACCTATCAGTGCTGCCTATCAGTGCCCATCAGTGCCACCTATCACTGCCCATCATAGTTACATAGTTATTCAGGTTGAAAAAAGTCAATCTAGTTTAAACAATTAACTAGATCAGCGTCACCTATCAGTGCCCTTCAGTGCCGCCTATCAGTGCAGCCTCATCAGTGCCCACCAGTGTCTCCTCATCAGTGCCCACCAGTGCCACCTCATCACTGCCCATCAGTGCAGCCTATCAGTGCCCATCAATGCCCATCAGCACCACCTCATCAGTGCCTATCAGTATAGCCTATCAGTGCAGCCTATCAGTGCCCATCAATGCCATCAGTGCCACCTTATCAGTGTCACCTCATCAGTGCAGCATATCAGTGCCCATCAGTGCAGCCTCATCAGCATACATTTAAATTTTTGGTCTTTTTTCATTTATTTAGCAACAAATAAAAAACCCAATTGTGATTAAATATCACCAAAAGAAAGCTCTATTTGTGTGAAAAAAAGATAAACATTTTGTTTGAGTACAGTGTTGCACGGCCACGCAATTGTCATTCAAAGTGCGACAGCGCTGAAAGCTGAAAATTGGCCTAGGCATGAAGAGGGTAAAAGTGCCTAGTAGACAAGTGGTTAAAGACAGCCATAGATGGATCGAATCTGTTCAGCAGGGACCAGCCAAGATCCGATCCATCTATGGGAAGGCTGGTTGTACTAAAGTTGATCCACCGATTGAGCTCAGTACAACCAGGCTGCCAGATTTGTGGTTTTATGTTTTTTATTTTTATTTCATTTCAGGTACTTATATAGCGCTGTCAATTTACGTTTTGCTGTGACAGTGTGTTGGAGCATTGCAGTCTAGGATCAGTATAGTGGCATTGTAGTCAGTCTATGTGTGGGGCTGAGCTGTCTCCCAGGCCTTGCTCCAAAGCAAGGTAGCTGGTGATATATCTCACTGCTGGTGGCTTGCTGCACTCCATCTTGTTACTTTTTACATTCTGAGGCTTGATAATAGCTGTAGTGGCAGTAAATTTAGGGAGTGCAGGTCAGATCTGAAATTACTGGTGTTTTCCTCCACCATAGCCAGGCCACACACCAACCCCCAATCTCTTGATCTGCCAGCTTATCTCTAGTTTGTAGTGTCCTCTTCTGCTTGGGGTTGCCCCTTTGGGTCATAAGGAGAAATTTAAAAAATGGTGCATCTTAATTTGAGCTGGTTGCAAATCTTAGTATCATATTGAGATGCATGGTGGTAGGAATTTTTTGTGACATCCTGTCAGTGACATTATGTGGTCTGCTGAATGGTTTTCGGAACCTTCACTGACATGCCACTGAAGATTTATAGACCCTACTCTGAATATGATTGTATATGAATGTAAAATACATTTTACAACTTACTCGTGTTGTATAACTAAAGACACTTATTTACTACCGTTGGATAATTTTTATCTAGACACATGGATTGATAAATCAGAGGTTGAGAACTTCACAAAGGAAAAACATCAGAATGCAAATGTAACATTACGCTGGAGGTAACTAGAGCCAAACAATAAGCAGTTTTAGTAGGTGTATATAGACCTGCAATCAACAGCATTTAAACAGACCCTGTCCACAGACTATTTACTTTACCAAAAATGTTTCTATAAGATTATATGTTATTTTCCTGTAAAAGCCTTCCTTATGTAGGCAACCAAAAGCCCTGAGAATGCCACTTGGTGTCCCAATCTCAAGAGTGATATCAGCAGCCCCAATTGATTTATAGCTGTTAGTCAAGTGCCACTCCATAGTGTTCCCCTTAGCTTCTTCCCTGGCAGCTACATAAAAAGTTATGAATGAAGGTAAAGGGTAGAAGAGGCTATTCCATTGGCAAAGTCAATTTTCACTTTGAAAAGTGTATGTTCACATTACAAAATGAATGATAAATAAGGAGTTCACTTTGAATACCTCACTGAGTTACAATGCATCAGTAGTAATGGTGTATCCCACCTTATAGCTTATTATAAAGAACTATATCATTAGCACCAATATGCTTGGACCTACAAATGAAGTATATTTTCCAAATTAAACTGTGCTCTTAAATGTTAGCCACCCATAGTGGATATACGGTAAGAAATCAACTGGCAAGACAAAATCGATCTGTATAGACTGCCTCAACGATTAATAAAAACATTCTTTAATATTACACCTAATGAAAACCTGCATATATAAAATGCCAAAAGTATGCAACCCTGATATGGCACCACTTGATCTCATTGCAGTTAGCAAATACAAATTTACCTCAAGACCAGATATTAGAAGGAGTGGCACAGCACAGCATTATACAGTATTTATAAATTATATAGGGTCTGGGATAAAAAGTACAATTTCAGTCTTTGCAGATGACACCAAGCTAGGCAGTGGAATAACATCCTTAGAGGATGTCTCCAACATACAAGTAGGCCTCAATGAACTATTTAATTGGGCAACTATGTGACAAATGCGATTTAATGTTGATAAATGTAAAGTTATGCACTTGCATGCATTATACACACTAGGGGGAGTACAGCTGGGGGAATCAATGGCGGAGAAGGATCTGGGTGTTCTGGTAGATCATGAGCTTGTGAACAAAATTCCATCAAAGAAGCTAGAGGGAAAAGGGGAGGGGCTACGGGATTTTAATGGTACCATAATAAGCTTACAAAGTCAAATTTAGTAAAAACAGATTTTTTATTGAATGCGTAACATACAACAATAGTATTAAAATATTTTTTTTACAAGTTTACATATCCATCCCAGTGGAGAGAGATAGCGTGTACTAGAACAAATAACATATGTTAATATATATCTCTGTTAAATCCATTGTGTCCTAGGACAATAACATCACATTATAATCACCTCAAGAGCGTACATTTATCATGTCATGCCAATTGCCTACCTGTGAAGCCTGACCCAGTCATCAGAGCTCTCTGGCCAAATGATGTTCCGCGGGGTGAGCATGGGAGGATACACTAATAGAATAATAATGAACATATTTAATTGGTATTAAAGATAACAACAATTCTCTGATCTCAATTGCTGTTAATCAGGGGAATACTCATCCTCATTTTGATATATCTAAATGTTGTAGTAATATCCTGTTTTGTATAACATATATTTTTTATTGTATTTTATGATATTATTTTTATATCTATTTAGTACAGACTTGCTTTCTCATAAACAAAGAAATTATTGCAAAAAAAAAGGACGCGCTGAATGACTGGTAAATATAGGAACATCTCATTTCCACTAAATACATATACAGGTAACCATTATGAGTATTTACGTTATACATGTCTGGATGACATGGATAATCATTGGTTAATTTTATGGGCTAATTCCTGCACTCTGTTTTATCCACTTTTATAGACTACAAACAGAAGCCTATAAAATCAAGTATAAACGCCGGTTTATGGTTGTGACCTCTGACAAGATCCTACCAGTAAGTGCATTTGATGTGATACTGAACTGCTATTTTGTTAACATAAAATGAAGTAGTGCATGTGTGTATGTATGTACGGGCACATGTATGCATGTATATATATATATATATATATATATATATATATATATATATATATATATATATATACATGCACTGTTGATATGGGACCTTGCATATGTATCTTCAACATGGTTTTACTTCCTCTCCTCTTAGGACCAACAGCGTTGAGGCACTACTGGTGCAACATACGCTGGTTTTTGTATTATCCTCCTATTGCCGCAGTATACCCTTGGTACGGTGGTTCACTATGGATTGGTGATCTGCTAGTGCACTCTACCTTTGAAGTAAGATAAATAGGTATGTCAATGCTATTTGCTACTCTTTGTCTTACACCTTTGAATGCATGAAGGGAAGTCTGTACTAAATAGATTTATACAATTATAATATATATATAATATATAATACAATTAAAAATATATGTTATACAAAACAGGATATTACTACAACATTTAGATATATCAAAATGAGGATTAGTATTCCCCTGATTAACAGCAATTGAGATCAGAGAATTGTTGTTCTCTTTAATACCAATTAATTATGTTCATTATTATTCTATTAGTGTATCCTCCCATGCGCGCCCCGCGGAATATCATTTGGCCAGAGAGCTCTGGTGACTGGGTCGGGCTTCACAGGTAGGCAATTGGCATGACATGATAAATGTACGCTCTTGAGTGATGCAATGCGGGAACCGGCTCTGTAATCGCGTCAGTTCCCGCATCGCATTAGTGTGAACCCGGCCTCAGGGGGGATATGATCAATATGTATAAATACATATGTGGTCTATATAGTGAACTTGATGCTGAGTTATTCACTTTAAGGTCAGTACAGAGGACATGGGGCACTTTTTATGTCTGGAGGAAAAGAAATTGAATCTCCAAATACGAAAAGGTTTCTTCATAGTAAGAGCTGTGAAAATGTGGAGAAGATAATATAACTGGATACTAACATTTATAGGTAAAGTTGATCCAGGGAATATCTGATTGCCTCTTGGGGGATCACAAAAGAACAAATTGGATGCTGCTTTCCTGGGGTGTTTTGCCTTCCTCTGGATCACCTGTGGGCATAGGATTGGGTATATAGGGTTGTATAATTGTTTTCCCCTTTTATTGGTTGAACTATATGGACTAACTATGTAACCACATGTACTGAAAGGAGTGAGACGTAATGTGCATCCTAACATGTTAACATGCTCATGAATGCATGCATATAAGAGTTAGGCTTAATGTACAAGGTATGTTGTTTAACCTCCCCTGAAAGATTTTAATTTGACAGCTAGAAACCGACATTTAAAACATCCCTTTAGCCACATATATGTTACCGCGATTAGGTACGTTTACAAGCTGTTACAGGCATTTAGCGTTTCAAATGTCTCTGAACATCAATCCTGAATGCATTTTTTTGCTTTCCAAAAAATGCTTCTAAACTCATCTGTGTAGAAACAACTATAAACGACCCTGTGTACATGTACTGATAAGATAACACAGTGAAGGGTTCAGGGGCAGTTGAAAAAAATGCCACACTGCCCCTAAACCTCCGTTTACCAGCAGCAGTGTACATGAGGCCTTAAATGCTAAGTTCACCTTTTCAGGAACAATTTCACTTTTTAAATTAAATAGAATCCTTTTGTAATATAATTTCTGGCCCAACAATCACAATGTTCCTATATCTCACGTATCTAATCTACAAAGAGTTTGAAATTTCATGTTTCTGTCTTGAGTTCTTTCTTTCTGCTTGCATCTCTTCCTGTAGGTCAACTCTCATCATTCACTGTGTTTTTTCATCACAGAAAAGGATGTGGTAGGGCGTGTATTACCCCTCCGGACCACACTTACTTCATTACTATGCCACCACCTACTTCTTCCCTTAAGGGGACCATACACATTACAATCTGATTGTACAATCTCCTTTGGATCTACCATCAGCTATGTAGTGCAAGGGCCTGTCTTCTTTGATACATATTAATAGATGATTCAGTTGGGTCCTCCTATTCCGTAGTTCTGGTATATCTAAAGGAAATTGTGCAATCACATCGTATATGGCCATCATTATACAAGTATATAGGAAGGAGTGGATGGAGACACTCAGCTGTCAGGCACCGTTCACATATTTACACTTATTTCCACTCATCATGCACAGGGCAGCCTATTCACTTGAATGAGCTGCTCTATATGCAGCAATTGCCTCAAAGAATCTCCAGAACTTTTTTTTTAGAGTGGAACATGGTGCTTTTTTACCATGCTTTTTGGCTGCTTGTTTCTGCAATGTACAGCAAAGCATGCATTTTCTGTGCAGTTTGCCATGCATTTGGAAAGACACAGATGTGAATGGTGCCTCGTTGTTTTTGTATAAGCGCACCAATTTCACTTTCAGACTCCATTCACCCCTAGAGTAGTGGGAGCGCATATTTTTTGGCTTGTTTTTCTACTGACACACATAGGGTAGCCTGTTGATTTCAATGGGCTGCTCTACATGTGATAAGGTAGCTAATGGGACATTTTGGTGTTATGTGAGTTTCACATTTTTTACTGTGTGTAATTTTAGGTGTATAAAGGTGGCCATACACTATACAGTTTGATTGTGCAATCTCTGTACCATTTCCTTTAGATTTACCAAATCTATAGAATAGAATGAATAACCTATCTATCTATTCACTCTGTATCCAATGAGGCAGGCCCTTGCACTACATCAGGGGTGTCCAGCCCATGAACCGCATGCAGCCCCAGGGAGGTTTAGCATGTGGCCTGGGCCCATCTGGGGGGATGCTGGGGTAGCCAGCAAATGCACCCATGGAGAGATGCCGAGGATATGTGCAAACATAGTTAATGGATAAAGGGTGTGTGGTAATGAGGTCAGCTGGTAAACAACTTCATGTGGCAGGAACTGGTTTCTCCATCCAAAATCTACAAAAGAGCAAGTGATGAAGCTTTCTAAGAATTACAGGAAGGGCTAAGGTAAGTCCTTGTTCTCAAAATCAAAGAACATTTTTATTTTTCTGTAAGTACATTAATGGTATTCTGGTACACAGGGGAGCTGGAATTTAGAAAAAAGGTGAACTTAGCCTGTAAGCTAGTTTAAAAATATACCTTTCAGTAGACACAAGGATGTACACTAGCAATGGCCATGAATGGTGTTAGAGGTGTTAACCCTTAAGTTGGCAAAACATTTTTAAAACATTTTTTCATATGCTAGATGTGCATTTCTGGCTTGAAAATGATTTACCCCAAAAACATTATATAATTTCTGACTGCAAAAGGCTTGAATAAACAGAATAAAAAAGATAATAGTTGCACATTTTTATGCTGTATAATATTTGCGCAGCTGCTTTTTGAACGATAACAAATGCACTCAATTTAATTTTAAGTGCACACAGACCCAATATGAGTAAATAGATACCAAACATGTCAAGCTATAAAACACTGTGAGCCCATTAAATGGTATGAGAATGTGACACCAAAATTTGTCCATAGTTTAGAGTTAAAGTGATTGTAAAGTCTTGTTTTTTTAATGTCATACTTACTTCCTCTGTGTAGTTGGTTTTGCACAGAGCAGCCTGGATCCTCCTCTTCTCGGGTTCCTCTTCACTGCTCCTGGCCTCTCCCTCCTATCGATTTCCCCCACAGTCAGCAGATTGCTATGGGGGCACCCGAGCCGAGTCAGAGCTCTGTGTATCCATTCCGATACGGAGGCCTGGCCCCGCCCCATCTAGTGATTGGCTAACTAACTTTGATTGACAGCCGCAGGAGCCAATGGCACCACTGCTGTGTCTTAGCCAATCAGAAGGAGTACTAAGACACTCATAGACATTGCTGGAGAGAGATGGGGCTCAGGTAAGTAATTAGGGGGTGCTGGGGAGGCTGCTACACACAGAAAGTTTTTTTATCTTAATGCATAGAATGCACTAAGATACAAAAAACTTCTGCCTTTACAACTATTTTAAACATAAATAATTCTGTAGAAGTATTCCTTCCATTCTGGTGTGCACAACAAATTGTAATGTCTTATGTAATTGTCATTTGTGGATCTATGTGCACCCTAAATGTGATTTTGTGCTCATATTTGTGTGTAGGGGGTAAGGGGTGGTGGGATTTTATTTTGTTTTATTTCATTATATTTTCATTTTCATTATATTTTAATTTTTTTAACACCTTTGTATGTTTATTAAACAATATTGCTATCACAAGGGGGATAAGAAGCATATACAGTATACAATTTAGGAGTTCCGACTGCGCTGATCTACATGCTTGTTCCAAGTCAGCATTGAAGCCAGAGACAGCCAGGCAGCTAGCATTTTCAAAATGTCAGAGTCAGCAATGGCAATCTAGTTATTTATTTTAGTTCATGTTTCATATAGCATGATGGCATCCTAGACTGTGAGTACTGATAGTCTGGACACATCTGGGGTCCCTTGACACGCTGTGTGACATCTCTGGTTTGTATTATTTGCAGTAGCTGTGTTGACTTTAATAAAATCCTTCCACTTTATCGAGCTCAGTTCTAGAGCTACTTGGTATGCTTACAAACAGGTCGCAGGATGTTAAACTACTTTATATTCTGATGTGGTTAATGTTTCATTTGCATGGTACCTTGCTAAGTAGAAGTGAAAATGATTAACAACATATTGTGCTACAATAAATATTTTATTGAAGGTATTATCTGTGTAATTTGCAAGTTTGATTTTCTCCAGGAATTAGTTTAAAGCCTGGAAGCTAGATTTTTTTCTCATTTGGCAATTGCATATATTTTTAATAATGTGCGATGTGCCCTCCATGCAACAAATCAATAGCTTTTTGCAGAAACTATGTTTAGCGTTCCCTTTTGCTTAATGACTGTAAATCAGCATATGCATTTTTGAAAGGTTGCAATTGGGCTGTATTGTCTAAGTCATAAAGATGTTAGAGTATGTGTCCCCTTTTAAAAAATTATAGCCCATCACACACCAGGGTTTTTGTAATAAGAATGCGGGTTTTATTTACATTTTTCTCCATTATGGCTAATGATGTCACTTATCTGAATTTGTATTTACCACATTCTCTACCAGTCAGTTTTTTTTTGTTTTCCATTCCGGCACGCTACGGTAATGAAGAAATATAACAGCAATTTTTCTCCTCCCCAGTGCTCCAATTCAAGTGTTCACTAAACTCACAGTGAATTAAAAGTGATAAATTATAAACTCCCCTAAGACCATGGAGTGATTTACAGGATAGATTTTTGCCAGTCTCCTGTCTTAACAATTACTGCTTTGTGTATTTTTTGCTCCCTGAATTTTCGTTTTGGTCATAGCCAAGTTCATTGTTTGCTATGGAACTAGTCATACTGCCTCTTGGAAATTAAGTTATGTTAATACAAAATGAAGAAAAATATAGCCGTCGTTATTTTGAATTTTATGACCAACAAATTTGCAATTATCATAAGTATTTCCAAACACAACAAAGGCAATATACACACCATATGGTAATATATATCTTGCAGGGATATCCAATGTAGCATTTATTTCTTAGAGTTACAAGCTTAACATTTCTTATTTGTTGGGAATGCAAGTTATGATGATGACGAATGATTATTGGTGTAAATTAAGTGAAAAAGATGTTCCATTAAACTAAGCATTCACATTTGGCATCTGAGTAATTATTGTAAAGTTTACTTGATAGTGATTTTTGATGTTAGTTTTACATATTTACATTATTGCTTTGCTATATTTTTGATGATTGCATTTCTTAGGCAGAGTTGTAGATTCTTTCTATAGCAATTGTCAAGTCAGAAATTACCATCAGAAAGATTGTTCAATGACCATTGGGAGAAAATAATTACAGGAAAGGTCACATGATAAGCATGGAAAGCGCTAAGAGTAGTAGTCAGACTTTCACTCCACTATGCTACTAAACATTAGGCACAACAGAAATGCTAATATATAGTAGCTTATAGAGCCTAGAGGGCTCCCAGAGATGAAGATTAATTTAGGTAAGTCAAATTGGAGATACATTCTGAGTAAATGACTCCTTCCTTTTTGAAGAAACACAAGCTTATTACATTGTCTGACATCATCATTCATTAATTATAGGATTAAACAGGGAAAAAGAGTCTAAAGAGATCTTCGCTTTCTTTTTTTTTTTTACATGGACATGAAGTAGCAACAGGGAAAGTAATTTGCACATAGAATGATGGTATAGAAAAACAAAACCAAAGAAAATTCCCAGCTCAACTCAGCAACCAGTCTGCTACCAACCAAATTATCCTGTCTAACAGTTTGCGGTAAAAACAGAGGTTTAGTTAGCACACATTTGCAAATACCTGTGTAAGCTTCAAGAGGCATTCCAAGGCACCCCATTTTTCTGCAGTCCTAATTCTTGTAAATTTATGACAGCCTCCATAGTAGAAGCACATGTATTCTAATGGATAGATGGATAGATGGAGTGTAGGTGAGCCTGGAGGTAGCCCACCCCTCCTTAAAGGCACAGGGGCACACTGGACACCCAGCACATAGCACACTGGCAGCAAAGGTGTCCAGTGTGTCCCCTCACCAATATTACATCAGTAACAATCAAATGGCCCCTGCTCCCACCTATAACTGGCCTTCACAGCAAGGAGAACATGGAAGGGCAGCACATGCAAAGCAAAACCAATCCTTTAAGGAGGTGTGGGCTATCTCCAGGCTCACCTACCCTCGACCTATCCATTAGAATGCATATGCTTCTGCTATGGAGGCTCTCATAAATTTACAAGAATTAGGACTGCAGACAAAATGGGGTGCCTTGGAGTGGCTCTGCAGCTTACACATGTATTTGCAAATGTGTGCTAACTAAACCCCTGTTTTTACCGCAAACTGTTAGACAGGTTAATTTGGTTGGTAGCAGACTGGTTGTGAAATAGTTTTGCATGTGTTGCCCTTCCATGTGCTCCTTGCTGTGAAGGCTAGTTATAGGTGGGGGCAGGGGCCATTTGTTTGTTAGTATAGAGCAGCCCTATGCGAATGGGTATATAAATAATATCTAAACACACGACCAAAAAGGGAAAATATGTCAGCTTACCAATATTTAGATGTGATAGATGTGTTAGCTTTCATTCTTTTTAGGCTTTTTTCCTTAACCTGGTGATCCTGCCAGCAATACATTTCCTGTTCATAGGTTTGCACAGCCTATTGCATTAGGGTGTGCACCCCAAAGCTTAAACACGTGTGTGTGTGTGTGTGTGTATACTGTAGATATATATATATATATATATATATATATATATATATATATAGTATCTCACAAAGTAAGTACACCCCTCACATTTTCGTAAATACTTTATTATATCCTTTCACGTGACAACACTGAAGAAATGACACTTTGCTACAATGTAAAGTACTGACTGTACAGCTTGTATAATAGTGTAAATTTGCTGTCCCCTCAAAATAACTCAACACACAGCCAATAATGTCTAAACCGCTGGCAACAAAAGTGAGTACACCCCTAAGTGAGAATGTCCAAATCGGGCCAAATTAGCCATTTTCCCTCCCCAGTGTCATGTGACTCATTATTGTTACAAGGTCTCGCGTGTGAATGGGGACCAAGTGTGTTAAATTTGGTGTTATCGCTCTCACTCTCTCATACTGGTCACTGGAAGTTCAACATGGCACCTCATGGCAAAGAACTCTCTGAGGATCTGAAAAAAAGGATTGTTGTGCTACATAAAGATGGCCAAGGCTATGAGAAAATTGGCAAGACCCTGAAACTGAGCTTCAGCACGGTGGCCAAGATCATTAACAGGACAGGTTCCACTCAAAACAGGCTTCGCCATGGTCGACAAAAGAAGTTGAGTGCACATGCTCAGCGTCATATCCAGAGGTTATTTTTAAGAAATAGACATATGAGTGTTACCAGCAATGTTGCAGAGGTTGAAGGGGTTGGGGATCAGCTTGTCAGTGCTCAGACCATACGTTGCACACTGCATCAAATTGGTCTGCATGGCTGTCATCTCAGAAGGAAGCACAAGAAAGCCCGCAAACAGTTTGCTGAAGATAAGCAGACTAAGGACATGGATTACTGGAACCATGTCCTGTGGTCTGATGAGACCAAGATAAATTTATTTGGTTCAGATGGTGTCAAGCGTGTGTGGCAGCAACCAGGTGAGGAGTACAAAGACATGTGTGTCTTGGCTACAGTCAAGCATGGTTGTGGGAGTGTCATCGTCTGGGGCTGCATGAGTGCTGCCGGCACTGGGGAACTACAGTTCATTGAGGGAATCATGAATGCCAACATGTACTGTGACATACTAAAGCAGAGCATGATCCCCTCCCTTCAGAAACTGGGTCACAGGGCAGTATTCCAACATGATAATGACCCCAAATACACCTCCAAGACAACCAATGCCTTGCTAAAGAAACTGAGGATAAAGGTGATGGACTGGCCAAGCATGTCTCCAGACCTAAACCCTATTGAGCATCTGTGGGGCATCCTCAAATGGAAGGTGGAGGAGCACAAGGTCTCTAACATCCACCAGCTCCTTGATGTTGTCATGGAGAAATGGAAGAGTACTCCAGTGGCAACCTGTGAAGCTCTGGTGAACTCCATGCCCAAGAAGGTTAAGGCAGTGCTGGAAAATAATGGTGGCCATACAAAATATTGACACTTTGGGCCCAATTTGGACATTTTCAATTAGGGGTGTACTCACTTTTGTTGCCAGCGGTTTAGACATTAATGGCTGTGTGTTGAGTTATTTTGAGGGGACAGCAAATGTACACTGTTATACAAGCTGTACACTCACTACTTTATATTGTAGCAAACCGTAATTTCTTCAGTGTTGTCACATGAAAAGATATGATGAAGTGAATGATGGCACTCTGCAAACGCCCCCCAACTGTGTGCAGTGTGGAGTTCAAAGGGTTAAAGCAGGTGGTGTGGAGGCAATACAACGCCTCTTCACCATCTCTCAAATGCTCTTTGAAGAGCGATTCGCAAACAGATCAATCAAAGAATTTGTGAATGAGCCTCTACATATTCCAGTGTCCACAGTGCCCCCTCCTTTACATCAGAGTCAACAGCATTCCCCCTTATACCAGAGTGAATAGCGTTACATCTTATATCACAGTTCCCCCCTAAAATCAGGTTTCCCAGAGAACCTCCCTTACATCAGAGTCCCCAGAGTTCCCCTCTACACTGGGAAATCTGATGTAAAGAATTCTGTGGACTGGTGTAAAGGGGAACTTTGATCCCCAGAGTCACCACTTACATCAGAGTCCCCATTTATATACAGTGTAAGGGGGGACTCTGGGAACTCTGATGTAAGGGGGGACTCAGGTGATCAGAGACCCCTTACATCAGAATCCCCCTTTATATACAATGTAAGGGGTAACTCTAACACACCAGGGGATCTCTGGGGACTGTAATGTAAGGGGGGGTCTCTGATGTAAGGGGGTCTCTGGTTACCATAGGGTCCCTTACATCAGAGTCACCTTTATATATACTGTAAGGGGGATTCTAACACAAAGGGTATCTCTGCAGACTGTAATGTATGGGGGCCTCTGATGCGTGGTGGTCTCTGGTTACCACAGGGTCCACAGAGATCCCACTTACATTAGAGTTCCTGTTTACCCCAGCGTCTGATGAGTTCCCCTTTAAGCCAGTGTGCCAGACAATAAGTATTTCTAGAAGGGGGTCAGGTCAGCAATAGTATCCCCCTCACAGTACAGAGTCTTTTGCTTTATATGACCAGCCCAACCCCCTCCCTCGTATGTGTGAGCATTGCCCTCCCCTCTATGGGACTACAAATCCCAGCATAGCAGGCTGGGCTCTCATTTCTTAGCTGCTCCCAAGTGCCCCACACACAATATGACTGAGAATGACTGCACTGCACACTCTCTCCCTGCTTGCTGCACATACACTGCCACTGCGAGGGTCTATGCAACCATCCCCCCTACCAGTGACACGTTCTGAGTCCCAAGTCTCGGCGGGTCTCCCTCACCACAGCTGGTTCCATTGTCAGCAGGGCGGAAGTCGGGAGGTGGGGCACTCAGAGGCGCAGCAAGGAGGATTAAATTACATCCTCCTCCTCTGCCGGGGACGAACCAGGAAATCAATCATTCTCTCGGTGGTGGACACAGGGCAGTGGTGGGCTGCAGCAGCCCCACTGTGGCAGGGGGCAGGACATGTTTAGCAGATAAAAACATTGGGGTTAATCCAGCCCCAATGCTGCTCCAATATGACAGAACAAACACCGGCTACAGCATCCCTTACAGCAGTGATATTCAGCTGTCAGGGATGCTGTAGCCAGAACTTTAGAGGTAGCATCGGAAAATGCGGCTACCTGCCTGCTTACTCTATGGCCAGGGGCTGCACTCACAGGAATTACACAGCCAACCAAGAAATAGTCCCACTCGCAGCGCTGCCTTTGTCAAAGGTGCCAAAATAGAGATCCCGCACATTCTGCCAGCAAAAAAGCCCTGGGTGTGTCTGATGTGCCTGGACATTAGGGTGTGTCCAGGCACACCCGGAAATACCCTGTACGCATGCCTATGGGGCGAGGTGTCCTGAAGTTCATAGAGGTACCATAGACAGGACTTTTACCACTGCTTTCGTGAACATTGCAGAATGCCAGGACAGTGCTGGATTTCTGTCAGAATCAATAGGGTTTTTTTTTTTGCTCCAATTTACAAGATATTGTCAGGAAGACGCTATCAGAAGACAGAATAATAGCGGCAGACAAATCCCTTTTCCCCAAATCTCTGTAAGAAGAGGCACATTAGTGCGTGCTAATGTGCAAACGCTTATGCGCATGTGCAGGGGAACCAATATGCACTGGAATGTGACCAAATATGTGCAAGTGCGCACAAATGTGACAGATCATGACAGATAAGGGCGCCAAATGGGCTATTTAAGCTGGATCAGCACCCAGGATCAGGGCTGTCTCGTCTATAGCATTCTGTGATTGTCCTGTTCCCTGTTATCTGCATCTTCTCTTGAAATACTGACCCAGCTTGTTTCTGACTATTCCTGTTCTCCATCTTCATTGACCCTGACTTGTTCTTTGACCATTCTCCTGACTCTGCATCTGTACTTGATCTGATCGTTCTGTGTATGACCTGGCTTGTCTGACTCTGCTTATGTTCGGATCTATTCGGAGCTACCAATTTGCTAGCACCTGTCCATCCACCACTGGGAGCCTGCTCTATGGCATAATTACCAGCCTGTTTCTGCCTACGGGAGATCCGCTGCCATCTGGCATACTACTCCTCCAGCAACAAGCATGTCTACCGGCACTCGTACGATTCTGCACTCCTGCCCGGAGTCAGAGCTGTAAGAGAGGCCTTCCTCTGCATAGACCAGGCTCTACCCACCAGGTATGGGACAGATATAACAAAACACTTTCATTGGTATATTTAACAGACCAAATGCAGCAAATAAGAGAAATTCATTGTTAGGATTTGCATATATTTTAAAGAAATATTAAACCTAAAAGCAAACATTTATTATATTGCAGCTTACCAATTCTTAGATGTGATGGCTGTATTGGTTTCCCTTTTTAAGCTTTCGTTCTTCTATTCACATCTGGCAATCTAGCCAGTAAGTTTGTTGTTTTTCAACAGAAAAGCTCTCTTGCAGTTACAAGGATTAGACAAACCATGTAACACGGACAAAGGTGCTTACAATGATCGACTTTTATTTATTTATGTAAAGCCTTTATCCAAAAATGAAAAAAAAAAAACCTGTTTGCTGTAACTGATTTTAAAATTTTGGCTGGCATTCAGCTTTAACCACTTCAATACTATGCACTTAGAACACTTTACTACCAGACCAATTTTCAGTTTTCAGTGCTGTTGCGCTTTGAATGACAATTGCGCGGTCGTGCGACGCTGTACCCAAACAAAATTTTTATCATTTTGTTCCCACAAATAGAGCTTTCTTTTGGTGGTATTTGATCACCCCTGCGGTTTTTATTTTTTGCGCTACAAATAAAAAAAGACTGAAAATTTTGAAAAAAAAAAAATTCTCTATTTTTGTCACAAAACTTTGTAAATAAGTACATTTTCTCCATCACAGGTGGGCACTGATGAGGCTACACTGACGGGCACTGATGTGGCAGTACTGATTGGCACTGATGTGGCAGTACTGATTGGCACTGATGAGGCGGCACTGATGAGGTGGCACTTATATGCAGCGATGATGAGCACTGTTAGGCGGCACTGATAAGCAGCACTGATGGGTACTGAGAGGTGGCACTGATATACAGCACTGATGGGCACTGACGGACACTGCTAAGCGGCACTGATGGGCACTAATAGACAGCACTGATTGGCACTCATAGGCGGCACTGGGCACTGATAGGTGGCACTGATGGGCACTGATAGGTGGGCACTGGTAGGTGGCAATGGTGGGCACTGATATGTGGCACTGGTATGCATTGATAGGGGCACTGGTGGGCACTGATAGGGGCACTGGTGGGCATATACATTGATAGGGGGCTCATTCCCTGGTGGTGTAGGGTGGCATCTGAAGGTGGCACTGAGTGAAGGTGGCACGGAGCAGTATGTCACTTACCTGGTGGTCTAGGGGGGTCTCCCTGGTGGTCCAGATCGGCTCCCTGGTGGTCCCTTGTCGGCTCCCTGGTGGTCCTGGGTAGGCACATCCCTGGTGGTCCCTGGGCAGGCTCCCTGGTGGTCTGGGTGGCGATCCGAGGGAGGGCTGTGCTGATAAATCATCAGCACAAACCCTCCCTGTCAGGGATGCAGCCGATCGGCTCTCCCCTCATCAGGTAGTAGACCTGGGTACAGGAAAGCCGATAAACGGCTTTCCTGTATTACACTGTGACCAGCCGTGATTGGTCACGGCTGGTCACATGGTAAAGTGATCGAAGCACTTTACCGAGATCGGCATTGCGGGGGGTCAGACTGACCTCCCACCCACACTAAGCCACTTCCCGGCCGTCATTTTGCATACGGCGGTCGGGAAGTGGTTAAAGAGGAAGTAAACCCAGATGGGGTTTACTTCTTCTACATGCCCCAGTAATGCAGAAGCATAGTAGTTCATTATGTGCCACTTACCTGCAAACAAAGCCTGCGATGTCCAGCGCTGTCCCCTGTGCTGTCGGCGACCATCTTCAACCCCTCTTCTATCTGGGGCCACAACTGTCCGGAGTCGCGTGACGTCACTCTTGCGCATGCACGCGGGAGCCGCCAGTCACGGCACGATCGCAGTGAAGGAACGGCACAGAGGCTGTTTCTTCACTGCGCATGTGCCGACATGACGCCGGCACAGCAAATACACGGCATATCTCCTGAACTTTACAGGGCACCTACAGGTAAGCCTTATCACAGGCTTACCTGTAGGTTAAAGTGGTTTTTACGAGTTGACAACCACTTTAATTTATTACTGTATTATTTTTTTGTTTAATGCATTTTTATTGATTTTTGTTTAGGTCGTAGAAGTTCAAAAAGAAAACAGCATAACATGACCTTATAGGATACCCTTGACATTACATTACATAAGAGTATATAACCTCATAACTATAAAATTGTATTACGAGTCATGTAACCACAGGGGGGAGTGGGGTAGTTAGAGGGTGAAAAAGAGAGAGAGTAGTAGTGAGAGTATTAGAGAAAAGGGGGGAAAAGGGAGGAAGAGGAGAGGGAAGGAAGGAAAAGAAAAGCGGATGTGCCTCAAAGGTTGAATGCAGAAACATTGGCGTGTAGTGCCATCTTGCTAAAAGCTTGTAATTGACTTCAGCAATTTTGGAAGAGATGGATGAGGTAAGGGCAAGCTTGAGGATGGTGGAGAGTCATTAAGAGGGTGATGTAGATCTTTTTCCCAGTTAAGTAAGAATGCTGGCCACTTTGTCGTAGAGAGTGAGAGCAGGGCTTGGTAAAATTGGGATACCGGCCGCCTTAGGGACTGGTCAAAGGCCATGATATGTTCCACAGGGGATAGGTCAGTTATGGCACGCAGAGGTTTGGGTAGCGATCCAACAAATGCTTTAAGTTGTCAGTATCTTCATCTGTCCACGTGTGAGGCCAAGGCAGGGTCCAGCATGGAGCTCAATGGACGTATACCCGAAGACGTAGCTATGTGATGTAGGAGCAAGGGATTATGAGAGAACTGGACTTTTAAATTTGGGTCTTGTTTCCCTGGCAAGAAGAATGAATGGCCTGTAATTTGCATTAGAGGTGAGTTGTGTGTCCACCTTTTTTTTCTTACACAGCGAGTCCCAGAGTGCAAGTGTGGATCTCGTGAGTGGCGAGGTGTGTTCAGTGAGGTCATGATGTGTCCGAGGAATCCATATTAGAGGCCAAAGATTAGTACCACTGAGTTCCTGTTCCAACTGGACCCATAGCTTGGAGTTAGTATGATATTTCCTGTAGGATATCCTTGACAGTATACAGGATAGAAAGTAACCCTTAGGGTCAGGGAGGGCCAAGCCGCCTTCTGACTTGGGCTTAATCAGTCTTTGTTTAGCAATCCAGGGACGCTTGCAATTCCAGACACATTTGCTCAACAGTGAGCTGAGGGTGCTGAAAAACCCTGGGCAAACCCTGTATGGGATCATCTGAAATAGAAAGAGCAGCCTGGGCAACACATTCATCTTGAAAATATTAATCCTCCCCAGCCAGGAGTGGGCTAGGGAGGACCACCTGTGAAGGTCAGAGCATATGGAGTTTAGGAGGGGAATGTAATTGGCTCGAAACAGGGATGTTAGATTTGGGGTGAGGTGAATGCCCAAATATTTCAAGGAGTGGGGTTGCCAAGTAAAAGGGAAAGACGATTTAAGTGAGATCGTCAAATTATGGGGGACTGATATATTGAGTATTTCAGATTTAGATAAATTAATTTTGAAATTAGAGATGGAGCCAAATGATGAGAAAGCAGACATGAGGTTGGGGAGAGAAAATACTAGGTTGTTGGATGTAGAATAAGATATTGTCGGCATACACCGCGTATTTGTGTTCTGTAGGAGCTACTTTGACACCGTGAATGTTGGGGTTATGATGGATTGTGGACAGAAAGGGTTCTAAGGATAGGGCGAATAAGATCGGGGAAAGTGGACACCCCTGCCTAGTCCCATTATACAGTGTGAATGGGTTGCTTAAAGTGCCGTTGATACGTAGTTGGGCAGTGGGGGAGTTATTTAAAGCTGAAATTCTTTGCATAATATGAGGGCCAATACCTAGAAACGACAGCGTGGCCATAAGGTATTCCCAGTCCACCCTGTCAAACGCTTATTCAGCGTCTGTAGAGAGCAACAGGGTGGGTCGGGAAGTCACACGTACATGCGAAATTAGGGAAAGTGTATGTAGAGAGTTATCTTGCGCTTCCCTACCGGGGATGAATCCGGTCTGGTCACACGAGACCCCCTGGGGGATAAAATGGAGGAGCCTATTCGCAATCATTTTGGCATATAACTTTGCATCGATATTAAGCAAAGAGATCGGCCAAAAACTGCCACATAGACTTGGATCCTTTCCAGGCTTAGGGAGAACGGTGATGTGTGCATGGAGCGTTTTTGGTCTCAAGGTATCTCCGTCAGACACTGAATTGGCGTAGAGCAGCAGGCGAGGAAGTAAAATATCTGAGAATGTGCAATAATAAGCTACCGAAAACCCATCAGGGCCTTGCCTGCAGGCATGGATTTAAGGGTAGAGCTTAGTTCCGAAGACGTAACATCTTCCTCCAATGCCTTGAGAGAAGAAAGAGGGAGAGAGGGAAGGTTAGCCTGGCAAAGATATTCTTGAATCACTTGAATTCTTTTGGCTATGAAGGAAGCAGTTTTTATTTGGGGCAGGGATCTGGCCAGATATCGGCTAAGCTTATTACTCCATTCGTAGATACGTTGTGAAATTAGAATGAAGTGTTTCTTTTGGTCATCGTGGAAGATGGATTTAAGTTCTTCTCTCTTTGATGTTAGGGAGTGGAACAGGGCTGGAGATTGTTGGACTTTATGGCGGTTTTCAAGTTTGGTTATTTCTAACAGAAGTTGAGACTGTTGTTGTTATCTCTCTTTTTTTTTACGTGAGCCCAATTCAATGAGTTTCCCTCAAATGTAGGCCTTGTGGGCCTCCCACAGGGCTCCTGGGGAAATCTTGGGGTCAGTGTTTTCTTTGAAGTTAGTGTTGAGCGAACCCGGACTGTAACGTTCGGGTCCGTACCGAACTTTAGGGTGTCCGTGGCACGGACCCGGACCCGGACATTTCAAAAATCGTTCGGGTTCGGTCGCTTGCAATGTCAGGCCCAAGCGAGTTGTGATTGAAGTTTCTTTTGTGACTGGGGTTCTAAAGGGGTCCTCGGGACACCCTCCGGGTGTTCCGGATGTAAACTCCCTTTGAGTAACTTAACCCGAGTGCATTTTTTTTTCTCTCTATTGTTGTTGTCAGAGTTGAAGACAATCTTTATTGGTTTGAACTTTTGGCGGTATTTCAGGTTGTTAGAGGTCGGGACAAGGTGAGGGATTGTAGTTTCTCTCTTCTTGAATTTAGGTAGAAGGTGCTACTGGTTTT
>BLSH010255450.1:1316069-1351015 GCA_018402905.1 Glandirana rugosa
GTGTGACATATTACCCTGATCCGTCCCCACAGGTGAAAGGGGCTAGAATAAGCGGGATAGGAATCTTGGGAAAGACAGGTGTTAGGTAGTATTGGGGTTGTAAGTGCCACAGTTTCATCCAGGATGTCTTGTGTTTATGCACCACATACGGCTGTTATAGAATAAGATGTAGGTTGTTGGATCATAAAGGGAGGGGTTGGAGTACAGACGAAAGAGTAGTAAACCGAGGTAGAGATTAAAGTTTTAATTAAATAGATTTAGACTTTATAAGTTATATAGTCAGGGGGTATTAAACTGCTAGGAGGGGAATGTAATTGGCTCGAAACAGGGATGTTAGATTTGGGGTGAGGTGAATGCCCAAATATTTCAAGGAGTGGGGTTGCCAAGTAAAAGGGAAAGACAATTTAAGTGAGATCGTCAAATTATGGGGGACTGATATATTGAATATTTCAGATTTAGATAAATTAATTTTGAAATTAGAGATGGAGCCAAATGATGAGAAAGCAGACATGAGGTTGGGGAGGGAAATACTAGGTTGTTGGATGTAGAATAAGATATTGTCGGCATACACCACGTATTTGTGTTCTGTAGGACCTACTTTGACACCGTGAATGTTGGGGTTATGATGGATTGTGGACAGAAAGGGTTCTAAGGATAGGGCGAATAAGATCGGGGAAAGTGGACACCCCTGCCTAGTCCCATTATACAGTGTGAATGGGTTCCTTAAAGTGCCGTTGATACGTAGTTGGGCAGTGGGGGAGTTATATAAAGCTGAAATTCTTTGCATCATATGAGGGCCAATACCTAGAAACGACAGTGTGGCCATAAGGTATTCCCAGTCCACCCTGTCAAACGCTTATTCAGCGTCTGTAGAGAGCAACAGGGTGGGTCGGGAAGTCACACTTACATGCGAAATTAGGGAAAGTGTACGTAGAGAGTTATCTTGCTCTTCCCTACCGGGGATGAATCCGGTCTGGTCACACGAGACCCCCTGGGGGAAAAAAGGGAGGAGCCTATTCACAATCATTTTGGCATATAACTTTGCATCGATATTAAGCAAAGAGATCGGCCGAAAACTGCCACATAGACTTGGATCCTTTCCAGGCTTAGGGAGAACGGTGATGTGTGCATGGAGCGTTTTTGGTCTCAAGGTATCTCCGTCAAACACTGAATTGGCATAGAGCAGCAGGTGAGGAAGTAAAATATCTGAGAATGTGCAATAATAAGCTACCGAAAACCCATCAGGGCCTTGCCTGCAGGCATGGATTTAAGGGTAGAGCTTAGTTCCGAAGACGTAACGTCTTCCTCCAATGCCTTGAGAGAAAAAAGAGGGAGAGAGGGAAGGTTAGCCTGGCAAAGATATTCTTGAATCGCTTGAATTCTTTTGGCTATGAAGGAAGCAGTTTTTATTTGGTGCAGGGATCTGGCCAGATATCGGCTAAGCTTATTACTCCATTCGTAGATACGTTGTGAAATTAGAATGAAGTGTTTCTTTTGGTCATCGTGGAAGATGAATTTAAGTTCTTCTCTTTTTAATGTTAAGGAGTGGAACAGGGCTGGAGATTGTTGGACTTTATGGCGGTTTTCAAGTTTGGTTATTTCTAACAGAAGTTGAGACTGTTGTTGTTATCTCTTTTTTTTTACGTGAGTCCAATTCAATGAGTTTCCCTCGAATGTAGGCCTTGTGGGCCTCCCACAGGGCTCCTGGGGAAATCTTGGGGTCAGTGTTTTCTTTGAAGTATGACATCAGTTCCTCTGTAATCAACTTCCTATCAGGTTCTTCTGAGAGGAAGGATTCATTCAATTTCCAATTGTTAGGTTTTACGGGCAATGAGGGGATTCGTAAACTGAGACTAACTGGAGCGTGATCTGAGATTGTCGTGGTTTCAATTTTAGAGTGGCGGATAAGGTTACTGTGGTGGTAATTTAGGACAATATATAATCTATCCTAGAGTAGGAATTGTGTAAAGGGGAAAAATGGGTAAAATCTTTAACATTAGGGTGCATTATTCTCCAGGTGTCAATGAGCTGAGCTTCATGTAACCGTTTGCGGATAAGGGCTAAGCGCTTGTAGGAGAGGCACGATTTACCCTGGGAAGTGTCAAGGATAGGTTCAAGTGGTGTATTTATGTCACCTGCTAGTACAATGCATCCGTGGGTGAACTCCCAATTTAGAGAGAATTTCAGCTACAAACCTAGTTTGGTCTTGATTAGGTGCGTATATGTTAGATAGCGTGCATGGAAGTTGCCCAGGCTGCCCCTTAGGAATAGGAATCTACCGTATACATCAGCGAGCATATTGTCAATTGTAAAGGAGAAACCCAATGGCAAGCCCTTTGGCCTTATTTATGTCTAACAGGCTATAGTAGCACGTGGGAAATTCAGGTGAGTGTAGCCTGACATGGGTGGAGTGTGTTAGGTGGGTTACTTGGAGATAAATAATATCGCCCTTAAGGCACTTCATTTTGCGAAAGAGAGTGTGCCATTCACCTGGGGAGTGAAGTCCCCGCACATTGAGGGATATTACGTTAAGGGATGCCATTGAGACAGTCTGAAAGTCACCTTGTTGTCCAGCCTGGGCAGGTCGTGAGAGCAGTAGAAGGGAAAGCAAGTGAGCAGAACAAAGACAAAAGAATAAGAAGTAAAGGGACAGAGTGGGGGGAGCAGGTAGGGGAGCAGATACACAGTATGGAGCCATAACTTTGGCGTATACAAAGGTTTGCACGCAAGACATTGCAGTGCTGGTGCGGAGAAGCCAGTCCGGATCTGCGCGTCCACAGGCGGCCCCTGAAGAGGGGAGGCCACCGGTGAGCACAGAGCCGTACGGCCCCCCGCAATGAGGGGGTTACGGCGCAAGGTCGTCAGGTGGTGAAGCATCAAAGTAAGGGGGTTCGGAAGCCCTGAGCTCCGCCGCATGCACCATGTGTCTCAGAGCCCAGAAAGGGAAATAGTAATACATGAAAGTAAAACATTGCAAAACGTAAAACGTATAACTTATAACCTCCACAGCCTAAGGTGGTGAGCAGTTCAAGGGGGCCCGACATGTTGTAGGCTGTGAGGTCGGAGATAGGTACCAAAGTGATCTCGTCGGGGACTGGGGAACTGGCATGTGGGAGAAAACCGGTGCTCAAACAACGAGAGCAACAGAGAGTAACATAACGGGACAAAAGCATAGTCAAACTCACATAGGATTTCTCGTCCAGAGGAAACGGATAGGTAGGGAGTGAAAGCCAGGTAGATGGTGGTCCTAGTATGATAGATTTCTATGCATAGGAAATAGGTGGTTGCAGCAGAGGTGTTCATGTCCATGCAAAAGGCCTCCAGGTCCTCTGGAAAGCACAGGATAACCGTCTTGCCATCCCTATTTGCAATCAGGCAGGCTGGGAAGCCCCATTTGTATGTGATGGCGTTAGCTCTCAGCTTGTCTGTGAGGGGCTTCAAAGTGCGACGGCAGTCCAATGTCTCCTTAGCCAGGTTGGGAAAGAAGGAGAGGTGTACCCTGTCAAATTCCAACTAAGTGGCTTCTCTAGCCTTCTGCATGATGAGCTTTTCATTGAAGAAATGGACCCGACAGATGACATCTCGGGGTTTCTCAGAGGACATGTTGCGAGGGCGGAGGGCACGATGTACCCTGTCCAGTCTGAGAGGGTGGGTTGCAGGATTCCCGAGAAGGGTGTTGAAAATGTCCTGGACTGAGGCCTGAAGATCCTCATCCCTAGTGGCTTCGGGGGGCCCACAGATCCTAATATTGTTCCTCCGATTCCTATTTTCTTGGTCCTCTATTCTGTAGAGGGCCATCCTGTGTGCAATGGCGAGGGAACGAGTGCGGGCCTGCAGGTCTCTGATGGCCATAACGTGTCTATCCAAGCGGAGCTCAGACTCCTCGACTCGGTAGAGCACTTGCATGAGGTCGGGGCGGACCGCCGATACCTCTATTTTGATGGCTCTCTCTAGTTCGTGTAGCATCGAAGCCAATTCTGTTTTGGTGGGGAGGCCGCTTACCAGCGCTGCTACCTCCGAGCGTCATGGCGAGGTGTCCCTACTCTCGGAGCATATGGAGGAGGACGGAGACTGGAACCCGATGGAAGGTCGCAGGCGAGGGGGGAGTCGACAGCATGTGACGAGTGGCCTAGTCCGTCCGCCTCCAAGGAATCCTCAGGTTCAGCTGCTAAAAACTGCTTAATAGAGTTGCTGGGTGTGTTTTTCGTTGGTAGGGACTTGCCAGTCCATTTTCCCATGCTGAGGGTTGAAGAGTTGCCTGTGTAGCTGTCTTTAATCATGCTGAAAATCGGTGCTAGCAGTGGAGCTCACAGGAGACACGCCCTCACAGTTCCATGCGTAGACCATGCCCCCAATTTATTACTGTATTTAAATTCACTAGTACTTCACCTCCCCCCCAACTGACAATGCTGCTGTCACGAACCTGGTGGTGGAGTCTATCTTGTGCAGGGAACAACCGCTCTTGTGCACCCGATTCAAGGACCCCTGGTAGAGTGGACAGAGGTCCAAGAGTGCGGGATGGCACGAGGGCTGGATGGTCACTGATGATGTTGTGATACTCCAGAAGGACGTGCAGGTAGAAGGATGGTAGTGCGGGCTGGGTTGGCAACAGGCAGGCAGGAAGGTACAAAAGGATTAGGCAAACGGGTAGTCAAGTTCAAGCAAGGTTCGTTGACGGGCGGGCAGCAGAAGTACAAGGGAGCAGACAATCAGATGGTCGTGGATAGCCGGGGTCGGTGCAGGCAGCGGAACAGCAGGTCAGGACAATGCCGGGTCAACAGGAAGCAGAACAAACACAGGAACGGGAAGTAGGAGCTGAGGTTCACAGGTCACGGACGCTGTAGAACAAGCAGCACTTGTTGGTGGGATCACAGGGCTTAAATGGCACCGTTTGGCGCAGTTTCCGGCGCGTGCGCGCGCACAGGCGCACCACCGCGGAAATAGCCAGAATCCACTGGTAGAAGGTTCCTTCTCTAACAGCTGCTGTTCTACTCTTCCCCCTGTGCTCCTTCATACAGAATGGCATATATAATAATAAATGAGCTGTATTGCTGGCCAGATCACCAGGGGAAAACAGAAGGAAAAAGCCTAAAAAGAAAACTGATACAGCCACTGCATCTAATGACTAGTAAACTGTAATATATTACATTTTTGGTTTTGGGTTTAATACAGTTTTAAATGTTATGTATTGTAAGCCATTTTGCATTCTTAAGAAAATTGGTTATATATTTACTTTCTGTGCACCATAAAGTATCCATCCCATTTATATCTCCTGCTGCATAAACAACCATTGACAGCATCATTGTTTGCTACTAGCTAACATGTTTCCCTTAAGACTTGATCAAGTTGTTATGTATATTCTTAACTTGCTCATAAACCCATAAACATATTTTATCTTATGCCATATTTGTGGCTGGTTGGTGCCATGCTGCATTTCAGGATGAGTCCAGAAGTTGTACGCTTAATGAAAATAAATTTAGAGTGAGAAGCTTCACTTTCAGTTTCAATAATACTTTTTGTTTCTAACATCCCCTGGTAGTTGTTATGATTATGTACTATCTTGCAAAACAATAATAGTGTCAACGTATAATTCTATATTTCATGAAAATCTAAGCTGCAATAGATCACCTGAGTAGACCCATAGAGCTATTGTATCTTTTCTTTGCAGAAACAAGTTTCTACTTCCCCTCAAACAAATTTATGTCCACAAGTAGTAATCAGTGCTCTTTAAACATATAATACATACAGTATATATAAAAAAGTATACCTGGATTGAAATATCACAATTTATCATTTTATATTTCTTTGCGTTTTTATACAGCAATTTGTTCATTGCAAACAATTCATTTTATTATGCTTTTTAGGTGTTAAGAATTTTGTGTTGATATGAAGTATACATAGATGTGATCAGCTAATGTAAGTAATTTCATTTATTGATTAAAAATGTAGTTGAATATGAGGACAGTCGTATCCTTTTGCATTATATTATTATGTGGCGCTAGCTTAGCAAGATCATAGTAGACATATGCAATTTGTTTCGGTTCGAATGTAAATTCGGACAAATTTTTGGTTATTCAGAGATCCGGATGTATCCAAATCTCTGAATTAAATAGTGAGAAATGTTGTTCAAATTATGTTAATTCTGTTTAGTTTATTCATTTTCTAACTAATTCCAAATTTTCAGAACGATTCAAATTCAGAATGGACGAAAAATGGATCGGTCGATGACGTCAGCAGGTGATGTCACTGACTGGGGCATGCTGGGACAATTATGTCACAAGGAGGCACGTGGGAGCCTTTTTTCTTTTTACGAGTTCAGCGGTGCAGCGGGCGGCATGATTGACGATGGATCTACACTGAGAGACATTTTTTACATTTTTTTAAATAAAGGAATTGTTAAAAACTAATGTACTGTCTTTACTCACTTTTTACACTTTTTTGGGTGAATGGGTACTATGTATCCCATACTCATTTTAATAGGGGGATCTGGGGCCCCCTTGCTAAATGGGGATCCAGATTCCGATAAGCCCCCCGCCCGCAGACCCCCCTCACAACCACAGCCCAGAGTTGTGGGGAAGAGGCTATTGTCCCCATCAACATGAAGACAGAGTGCTTTGGGGTGGGGGGGTGGAGCCCCTCTCCCCTAAAGCACCCCCCCATGTTGAGGGCATGTGGTATGGTTCAGGAGAGGGGGGCGCCCGCTCGCCTCGCTCCTTTCCTTACTTGCCAGGCTGCATTTTCAGTTAAGGGTCTGGTATGAATTTTGGGGGTCCATGCTGATTTTTTTAAACTTCCCTTAAAATCTGTCATTCTTTTGTTTGCATTTCAGCTCTCAGCGGGGAAGCCCGCTGATAGCTGATGAGTCATAGGTTGTTAAGGATGCTGCAGCCCACGCCTTAACATCTAGCTATTCACACAGAAATTAAATTGGTCGATCATTTTTCGACCAATCCAAATTTGAATGGTTTTTCGAAAATGTAGAATTCATCAGAAAATTAATAAACATAACGAAAACAAAACTAAACTAAATTAATTTTGAAACGGGGCGTGGCCAAGACCGGCATGTGAACAGGAGTGTTTCACAGAGCTCCCGCTGGTTACCCTTCAACGATCCTGTTCCCGGCATAGCAGAGATGACCTTCGGGCACCAAGAGACCCCTTAAGACATCGTGACACCTTGGCCATCCTCATACTGCGAGTTACCATGATGGTTACACGGAAAAGCAAAGATGAAATACAGCGTGCAGAGACTCAACATGGCGCCGGCCCGGGCCTCCAGCAGCGCACACCACGTGTAAAGGAAACCGTGAGTAAGGCATCCAAAGCGCACAAGCCTCTCACAGGAGATCCCCCTAAGGACATGCACTTCTACACACAGAAGCTTACGAGCTCCCAGGCCCAAATGGACCCCATAATGGAGGGGGAGAGCTCCGGGGAGTACCGTGAGGCACAAGGGGAGATAGGGACATAGGGCTGCCTGTGGGGGATATTGAGAGCCAGCCAGCCTCTGAAAATGTCAGTGTGGATGAGGAAACTGTTCAGCCCTCCCTGTCAGAGATCCTGAGAGCAATTCATAAGTGCACTGCCTCAGTTAATAACCTGCAAGAGAACTTTAGTGGGCTAAAAGAGGAAATGAGCCTGATTAGGCAGGATCTACAAAAGATCAGGGAAAGAACAACAGCTGCTGAAAGCAGGATTAGTGATATAGAAGACAAGATACCGCCATTGATCAGAAACACCCAACGCAATTCTATAATGGTTAAATCTATTGACACCCGCGCTGACGACCTCGAAAATCGGATGCGTCGCAATAACGTGCAAATTATTGGTCTCCCTGAAAAGGTGGAGGGCAGGGACCCCACAGAATTCATGGAAAAATGGCTGCCGGAGGTGTTTGGAAAGGAGGCCTTTACAGCGCTCTTTGCTGTGGAGCGCGCTCACAGAGTACCTACCAGGCCTCTCCCACCGGGTCACCCTCCCCGCCCGCTGTTAGCCCGACTATTGCACTATAAGGACAGAGAGATCGTTTTGCGCCTTGCCCGGGAGTAACAAAATATACAGTTTAATGGAGCGCAGGTGTCCTTTTACACTGATTTCTCCTCGGAAGTACAAAAAAGGCGGGCCCGCTTTACTGAAGTGAAGAGACGGTTGCAGAGATTGCAGGCCTCATACGCCATGCTATATCCAGCGCGTCTCAGGATAACTGTCAGGGGCCAGGCCCATTTCTTTGAACATGCGGCAGAGGCCTCAGAGTGGCTGGATGCTAATGAAGGTGCCATTCGCCAAGAGAGAAGACCTGCAGGGGAGGAGGAATCACCGCAACAGACAGTGAACGAGAGTACTGCCTAGGCATAGTTCTGTTAGTAGGTACAGGACTTACCTTGGTTATTGTGCCTTACAGATAACTCTTTTACTAATGCTTGCTGGGAAACGTTAACATATATAGTCCCTATATTCGGCTGGGGATGTGAGGAGTGACAGTCAGAATCTAAGCACTTATTTGAATGGAGAAAGTTGAAAACTTACTGGATTCCAATGGGTTGGGGAACTGTGGGACCTGTTGTCCACCTGTTGATTGTTTTGTTGGTGAATTCTTTTTTTTTTGTGTGTTCTGACAGCTCACTGATCCACAGTGGTTGGACCTCGGCGGAGGGCAGAGGGTTGTCTCCCTCGCCTTCAGATCAGTCCTGGAACATATCTGGAGGGTCAGAGCTACACGTAGTTAGAGTGCAGTTGCGCTTACTGGTTAACCTAAAGGAAATCTACTTTATTGGAGCATTGCAAAATACAAGTATTGTTCAAGCCAAGCCGATGAGGAGTTGCAATGTACATCTCACACCACTTAATGCCACTGCTGTGATTGGAAAGAGATTTTACAGATGACAACAGTCCCAGTGGTGTCGTGGAATGTCAGAGGACTGAGTGACTCCCTAAAGAGAACTATGGTTTCAACCTCCATATGCAAGTATTTACCTGCCATTTGTTTTTTACAAGAGACGCACCTTACTCCAGACTCAGTGTCCTGTTTGAACTTTAGATGGGTGGGCAAGGCATATCATTCAGTACACACATCCTTTTCCAGGGGGGTGAGTGTACTCATACACACCTCCCTGGATTACCAGGAACTGGATTGTCAGATAGATACGGAGGGACGATACATTTTGTTATTTTGCAGAATATTTGCCCTGAAATGTATTCTTGCCTGTGTATACATACCACCGCCTTATGGGCATCAGGTGTTGAAAATCGTTGTAGACTACCAGCTAAGTCATCCTGGGGTACCACTGTTTGTTATAGGGGACTTTAATTGCTACCTGGACTCTCGGCTGGATAAACACCCGCCGGTAGTGGGGGGTAGGGGGACAAAACGTACTCCTCTGGGAAAGCTAGTGGAGGAAGTGGGATGGAGTGACCCTTGGAGAGGCAAACACCCAGCAGAGAAACAGTTCTCCTGCTTCTCGAAGACTCACACCACACTGTCTCATATAGATTTGTGCCTATGCTCAAGGGAAGCTGAACGATATGTTACTGACATCAAATATGCTAATAGGGGAATATCTGACCACTCACCGCTTATTGTAGCCTTGGAGCTGCGTCCCCCCTCCGGCTTACCGAGGGCCCCCTGGAAGCTGAATGCCTTTTGGCTCCAGCTATTCCCATCTCCAACTAGGTTGACTGATGCCATGGCAGAATTTTGGAAGGTGCATGAGGCGCAGGTGGAGAGGGGGGTAGTTTGGGAGACATTCAAGGCCTATCTGAGGGGAATATTTATTGATGAGATCACTGCAGTTAAGAAGGCCACACATGCTCAGGAGGAGGGGTTGGAGAGGCTGGTACGGGATACCGAGGCCAGGTTTATAGATGATCCAATTGAAGGGCACAGAGAGGCGTGGGTGTACCCCCCAGGAGGCTCTACAGCATGTGGTTAGTTCAACTGCAGAACGGAAACGTTTCTTTAGTAAGCTGGCATTTTATGAGGAGGGTGAGCATACCGGTCGCCTACTAGCAAAAATTTCCCATTCCCAACAATCTTCCCCCTGTATTGGTGCCATTAGGCTGTCTACAGGCAGGATTACAAACTCCCCTGATGACATTATGGCAGTATTGGCCTCCTATTACTCCACATTGTATTGCTCTCACCAGGGTATACATGGCCGAATCACTGGTGAGTATATAGGGGAGCTGGATTTGCCAGTACTGTCGGATGCAGATAGATCAAAATTGGACGCTCCTCTCACAGTTGAGGAGCTCCAGGAGGCGACTGGGGCGTTCCCTAACTCAAAGGCGCCGGGAGATGATGGCATCCCGGCGGAGGTGTTTAAAGAATATGCTGAGAGTATTCTACCCCAACTATTGCTGGTTTTTAAGGAAGCCAAGGAACTCAAACGTCTGCCGCCCTCCATGACTAGAGCTAATATAGCTGCTACTGCTAAAGCCGGGCAAGGATCCATCAGACCCAGGATCGTACAGGCCCATATCTGTGCTCCAAACAGATGTAAAGATATTGGCAAAAGTGTTGGCCATTAGACTTGGGAAGGTGATCTCCTCTGTGGTCCACTCGGATCAGGCTGGCTTCATGCCACAAAAGTCTACTGCAATAAACTTGCGACGTCTATTTCTGAATATCCAGACTAAAGCTGACAATATGGGGGACCGCGCTCTGCTGTCTTTGGATGCCCACAAAGCATTCGACAGCATTGAGTGGTCCTACCTGTGGGCCATATTGCGAAAATTTGGGATTGGAGAAGGGTTCATTGACTGGGTTAAATTGTTGTATAGTTCCCCGCAGGCAGCCATTAGGGGGGAGGGGAGAATGTCACTCTATTTTAGGCTCCATAGGGGCACGAGGCAGGGATGTCCCTTATCCCCTCTCTTCTTTGCGCTGGCCATAGAGCCGCTGGTGGAACGCATTCGCTCTAATAATAGGATCCAGGGGTTTAGGTACGGTATACTCCATGAAAAGCTAATGCTTTATGCGGATGATACCTGCTACTACTTGGGGACACGGAGATATCATTGACGGAGGCCATGAAGGAGGTGAAACTGTTTGGCAAGTTCTCAGGTTTGCTAGTAAACTGGACCAAGTCGTCCCTCATGCTGCTGGACAGGAAGTTAGACCCAGGTCAGGGGGATATAAATGGGATACCAGTATCCACTGAATTCAGATACCTAGGCATACAGATTACACCTAGCCCACTGGACTTTATCTCCCAGAATCTGAAGCCCCTCTTGAATCGGTGCCGAGATAGAGTTCAAGTATGGTCCAGAATAAAACTATCTCCTGTTGGGAGGATCAACTTGATCAAAATGATCCTAATGCCGCAGATCCTGTATGTGCTACATGATTCTCCCATGGTGATCCCATTAAAGCACTTCCGGGTGATGAACTCCATATTCAGGTCCCTAATATGGCAGAACAAGCCTGCAAGAGTGAGTCTGGTTCAACTACAACATCCCAAGGAGGCGGGAGGCATGGCACTCCCTAATCCATGGGCCTATTACTTGGCCTCCCAAACACAGCACATAGCGAGACTCTTAAATGATAATGGGGACGGGGAGTTGAACTTAATGGATCCTATGGTAAAGCTGGTGGGCTATGTGACGGGTGGAGCTGTGGCGGAGGGATTGGAGGCCCTACGTCTGGCTAAATCTAACAGGCTTTTCCCCACTTATAACCTAATGCAGAAAATTTGGAACAAGGTACGCACTATTCAACAGGTGGAGGGATTTACTAGATTTAGCCCTATATGGGATAACAAAAGGTATCCCGAACTAGAAAAATTACAGAATAGATTGAAGTGGCAACCGTATGGTGTGTTGCACTTGAAGCAGATCTTTAGAGAAGGGAAATTACGCTCATTTGAGGACCTACAGATGGAGTTTGGGCTTCACCACAATATGCGGTTTTATTATTTTCAACTAAGGCATGCTGTTGGGGCCCAGGGGGCAGTGGAACCACTATCTGGGTGGGAGAGGGATACTGGGTCGTTCGAGGAAGGACAGTGGGAAGAGGCACTGGAGGCGGTTACACGGTGCTCCCTGAATGTGGCGCAGAGGCTTTCCCAATTATATCTACTCCTATGGGTTCATTTTACACCGGTCAGACTTGTGAGAATGGGGGTACAGGATGACCCGACATGCACTAGATGCCGTAGGGACCATGAAGATCTGATTCACCTAATGTGGAGGTGTCCCAAATTGCACACTTATTGGAGGGAGGTGATAGGAACGTTGAACCGTGTTTTTCAAACTAATCTACCAGAAGACCCAAAGGTAGGCCTACTGGGAATCTTACAGGCAGATTTTGTAGAAGGATGGAGAGAGCCCTTTTCCAGGCCAGAAAACTAGTCTTAAAACACTGGAGATCGGAAAATTCTCCTACAGTGAAAGAGTGGGTGGCTCAAATGAATCATACCATTAGGTTCGAAAAAGTAATTTACCAACATAGAGGGAGTACGACTAAATTTGAGAAGGTATGGTCACCATGGCTGGCGGTGCCAGGTCTAGCACCGGCAGAGCTTGTCAGGGACAGATTGTTAATATAAGAGTGGGTAGACTCTGGGAGTATACTGGATGATAGGAATGGAAGGTATATGACAAATGTACTTGTAATAGAATGGAGATATTGGAAATTTAAAGTGCTTGATTGATGCAATGCTATTTGATATATATGTACTGTGTATGCAATGCAGCTCAATAAAGTTTGTTTTGAGATAAAAAAAATTAATTTTGAAACGAATCAACAAACAAATTTTAGCAACATAACAAATCTATCCGAAACTAAACAAAACAAATGTTTCTATTTTGCACATGTTTAGATCATAGTAGACTGCATATTGGAATGGAATGATTGTTTTTATTAATTATATACTGCATGTTATACTAGTCTTTTAGGCTACAGTCACATTCGCTCACGTGTTTTAGTGAGTTCATCTGAATCAGCATCTCAGCAAGCAGATGAGAGCCTGAACCAGCCACTCCCACTCCCTCTACAGCCCAGCACTCCAGTGAGCAGGAGGGGCAGAGCAGAGAGCTGTTGACTGACAGTCACCAGCTTTCTGCAGTCTGAGGGCCAATAGCTGAGTGATCAGTGGTATCTGATCTCTCAGTTCTTAGTTTTAGAGGCGTCGGGGGTCAGCTGCAGCTGGGATCGGAGCTGCAATCATCTAGGTGAGCATGCTTTTTTTGTTTTTCTGCGATTCCCAAACTTTTCTTTTAAAGTGACACCAAACTCTGGTTAAAAAAAAGAAAACTATTCAAGTACATATTTTTAACTCAGAAAAGTACCTTCAATTGCTCTCAGCCTACTCCAAATCTCCAAAATTTGATTTTTTTTTTAGCTGCTGTGATCCGATTCATGTTCAAGGGTGGCTACTTTTGTTCTCCATGGTCCCACTATATATAGAAGCATAGCCATCCTCTCTTGATGGACTAGGGACCATGGACTATGGAATTTTTAGTGTGCATAGAGCAGTGCACATGACCTCAATTAACATGCATTGCTCATTCCAAACAAACAGAAATGGGGAGTAAAAGCAGAGATTTGGAATTACACTGAGAATGTTACACGGAAAACACAGCAAGAAGTGATTTCATTAAAATTAGATTACAGGACCATTAAGTGGATGTGCATGGACATAGCTCCCAACTGTCCCTGATTTCAAGGGACTGTCCTTGATTTTTGGAACAATGTCCCTCTGTCCCTTATTGCTCTTCATTTGTCTTCATTTTGGTCTGATGCATAAAATGCACTATTTATCTATCAAAAAGTGTTTTACAATTCTAAACCTTTTATCCAATGTCTAAAGTGCTGCATTTGTTCTAATTCTCCCTTAAGGGGGCATGGCAGGGGTGGGTCCTATGCCTACATAGTTTAACCTATCCACAGTGGATATATGTGGTCCTCCTGCATCTATTGAGTTATATTACATGGAGGACCTATCATCCCATTTTAGTTTGACATATTTCTAATTTTGATGTGTCGGAGTTATGGTATCAATCCTGGTATTTATGGTTTCAATACTCGGTTCATCCTCCATATGGACCGAGATCCATATGGGGGTCTTGTTTTGTAGAGAATGAGCTGATAGATTCACCTGTGATTTAGTTTGAGATAACAGCATTTATATAGCTCGCCACTAGATGGTGTGGTGACTGGGGTAACTATATGATATTAACTTTTTTTCATGCTTATAGATAATTTTATAGTTTTATCTTTGATGATGTTTTAGGGGTATAATAGGCCTCATACAACCAAGATTATTAATGTATTTATGGTTCTAGTGAGTTATGAGCGATTCAAGCTCGCCCATGATTTGTGGTATATGCATTCCACCTGTTCCCGAATGGTGTCCGTCTTTCTTTCCTTTTTCTGGCCCCGCTGTGCATTGCTTCCGATGAGCGGAGGTGACGTAGGCAGATCCATTGCTTTCTCCAACATAGATGTAGCCGGGAGTTGGCGTGGAACGCAAGGTGGCACTTCCTTTTCTGTTTCTATGGGCTCACTTCCTATTGTATTAGGTTGTGAGTCTAGAATGAGGCGTGAACCGCACGCCTCATGTCCAGAACAAGGCGTGAACTGCACGTCATCATCATGCTGTTGGAGGGGGGGGAAGTCCCAATCCACAGCCGGTTGTTTCGGGGGACCTGAATCAATTTGCTAGTTTTTGGGGGATTATGTATATATACTGTGGTAGTAGCACACGGCCCCTATACCCTAGATGATGTCCATGCAGACGAAACGCATCGGTGAGGACCGCGTGCCTATCGCAGTTGTTTTTATCCTGTTTTTGCTGGCTTTCATTCCTGTATGTGCACCTGTTTGGTACTACACTATGTGGAGCGTGTTTTTTCCCCCACATGTACCCTTCTGAGAGGATATTTTAAGAGCTTCCATGGATCTGCTGTATGAAGTATCTGGCTGCTGATTGGAGGAGTAAACCCATCTCTATCACTATTGTGGAGGATTCCACACAAGCCTAATTGATACACTGGTCGTACGACCACGTGAATCCAACCATTCCGTTAAGGATCCATCTTATTTTGTGTGCGATTTAAGTGAGGTTTGTCATCGGATCTGGATTAACCCTACTTTGTCTATCAGAGTTGGAGAGTTTCTCTGCTTTTCATTTCTTTACTGAGACCATGGTTTTTTTTTGACTTATTTGGACTGCACATTTATTAATATGTTATATATGATATGTTGAACACATGAGATATTTTTTTCACATTTTTTCTTTTTTCATTAATGTTTGTTTTATGTACACAATTTTAGTGCAACACTATATTTGTTTTTGATTTGTTTGCATTATTTGGTCTAATGCAGTGTTTGCTGCTTTATTTCCCTTCTGCGCAATAATCTTAGATTATAAATGTATTTTGCATAAAGACGCTAATGAAAAATGTATGGGTTATATAAAAAACTAAATTAAATGGAAGGTAATCTTGGAGGGGGGTATTCCTATTTTAGCATTAAAAAAAAAAATACAAGTTTATTTTTACCACATGTAATGTATATAGATTCACTTAACAGGATTTTATCCTTTTCTGTGGGAGATAATTTGGGAGGCAGGGAGTCGATATATTTTCTTGTTCAATAATTGTTATTATAGGTATATCAAAAATGTACAATATAAACATGCCTAGTCCACCCGCGCAGGGGCTGCGACTGGCAACATAGAGAACATAAATGTACAGACACAGCACAACCAAAGGAGGATCCTTCTCGAACAGGTATATCCAACTTAAACAAAACATATATGCATTTTGGGGAAAAACCCCATAATTGCCAAGGCGGTCAGGACCTTTATGTCAACACCTCCTTAGTGGGCGGTCCTGACACCGATAGCCAGCCCAAAGAGGGCTGTAAAATCCATCAGAAGTAGAAAAAAAGAACGGTGCGCAAGATAGGGGAGAGGGGAAAAGTAAAGTAGAAAAGTAGAAAAGAGAGAAGAGGGGTAGGGACCTGGGGTCGCCCGAGATATCAATTAGAGCCAACCCATGCTTGACAGGGGGAGATCAGGGAAGGCATACACCAACCATGGTTCCCAGACCTTGAGAAACTTGGCATGTGTGTCGTGGAGAATACTAGACATTTGTTCATTTAGCATCATGACCGTAAGACGGTCCCTCGCTCCCTGAAAGGGACTGTGGGTTTTTTCCAGGCCTGGGCAATCATCCTTTTGGCTGCTATGAACAAGTAAGATGCCAATTTCTGCTGACAAGCGAATAGGCCTGGAATGGGGCAATGCAACAAAGCAAATTTAGCCTCCTTCCGAGTATTTAAATGGAACAAGGAATATAGCAGAACAAACACTCGGGACCAGAAGCCCTCCAGTCAAGGACAGGTCCACCAGATATGTAGAGCATCCCCATGATGGTAACACCCCCAGAAGCAGCGATCACTATAAATCGGGTTAGCATTAGCAATACGGGCCGGAACCCAATACCACCTCAATAAAACTTGATACGCTGCCTAAAGTGTCAGTATTAAATGAACATTTAGCAATTGAAGACCAGGCCTTGCTCCAATCCGCCGGGTTGATCTCAGTATCCAGATCTCGCTCCCACTGAGCCAGTTAAGGAAGTTAAGGATGATCGACCATTCAAAGATATGTAAAGAGAAGAGATGAGACCTGAGGAACTCAGAGAGTGCTGGCATATATGCTCAAAAGTGGTTTTCTGAAACCGATAATAGGTAGTATGTCGGTGAGAAGCTATCCAATGTTGGAGCTGAAGGAAATAAAAAAACTCCAACAGGGGAGCATCGTAGGATTCACGAAAAGCGCTCCAGGTTGGTGGGGACCGGGTAGTCAAAAAATGGTGTACATGGGTGAAACCATGTGAGGTCCACCAAGCGAACGCCTGGGGCTGTTCCAGACTGGGAGAAAATAAGGGGTTGTTGGTAATAGGTAACAAGGGCAGAGAGGGGGGACATAAGGGAGCTTGAGTACCTCACTGAGTTCCATAGCTGCAAATAACATTGCATTAATGGGCTCAAAGTCCCAGGACGTAGTTTCTGCGGAAGCCATAAAAGGGCCTGCATAGACAGAGGGGCACAATTAGGAAGCTCCAAGAACACCCATAACGGAACATCGGAAGGAGGCATGAAGCAGAATCAGTTAGGGGATTTGGGCGGCCAGATAATATTTTAGAGATATGGGGAACTCCCCGCCAGCCCCCCATAATCTATGTATAAAGAGAGTGGCCCTAAAGATTCTATGGCATTTATTAGCCCAGATAAAGCACAAGATCCTGTTCTGGAGCAGGTGGAGGAAATGTGGAGGGACTTGCACAGGTAGGGTATGGAAATAGTATAGAAGCTTAGGTAATATTGGAATTTTTACTGAATTGATACAGCCTATCCAAGACAGATGTGGGAGCTGCCAAGACTGCATGAGAGCGGTCAGTGATCAAAGTAAAGGGTAATAATTGGCAGCAAACAGAGAGGAATAAGTAGGGGTCATTCAGACTCCAAGGTAGTCATTGACGAGGACATCCAGCGAAAAGGAAAGTGGGGTTGCAAGCATGCAACCAGGTCAGGATCCAGAGAGACCTTTAAAGCACGCCAGAAGGCATAGCAGATTGGGAAGAGTCGTTAAGGGATTGGTCAAGGTCAGGAGGGCATTGTCCGTGAAGAGGCTCAATTTAAAGTTATGGCCTGCCTAAGGAATGCCGGTCACGTATGAGTCTGCCCGAAGTGCAAGCACCAGATGTTTTAATGCCAAGAGAAATAAGGCTGGGGATAGAGGACAGCCTTGTCTTGTACCCCTGTAGACAGAGAAAGGTGCAGAAAAATACCCTGCATATTTGACCGAAGCTGTAGGAGTAGAATATAAGGCTTTGATCCAGGTCAGTACAGCTTCACCAAAGCCCCAGTGGGAGAGTACAAACTGTAGGTATTCCCAGGACAAGGTATCAAAAGCCTTGTAGATGTCCAAGGAAATAAGGAAGCCAGGGATTTTCTGAAGACGTAGAAGGTGGATGAGATAGACAACTTTACGGACATTGTCACTGGTCTGCCCTCCTGGAACAAAACCCACCTGATCCCTGTGTATCAATTGGCACATGTATTCATTGATGCGTGTGCTCAAAATCTTCCCTAAGATCTTCAGGTCCTCATTCAGAATGGAGATGGGTCGGAAGGCCTGAGGTTCACTCGCATTCTCCGATGTCTAGGGGATCATCGATATATGGGCCCTAAGGGCATTAGGTGAGGGCATTGATCCATTTTTCAGAGTGTTAAAGTAGTTGGCTAGGTGGGGAGCCAACAGGGAAGAGAACATCTTGTAATATAGGCCTCAAAACCCATCTGGACGTGGAGCTTGAGAGGGCTTTAAAGATTTAATTGCCAGGAGAACTTCAGCCTCTGAGATGTTGGAAGCTGAGGAAGGTTCAGTTCACAAAAGAACTATTCAGCTTGATGTAAGGCAAATGAACCTGGCTTGGCATAGAGTGAGGAAAGAAACTCAGAGAAGCCAGACAAGATATGTAGAGGATTGGAGGTAAGACCCCCCATCCGCGTCCGAAGCTGAACTGGTCTATATAAATTTCTCACAGAATTCAGTTTTTTGCCCAACATGGGCCCAGGTTTATCAGCACATGTATAAGACTTGTGTTTGGTCCACCGCAAAGCCTTTTCAGATCGAGAGGTGCAAAGGAGATCTAATTCTGTCGCCAGGGTATCGCAAGTCCTCCTACAAGCTGCGGTGGGGCGTGCCTTCCAAAGTGAATCTGCTGCTGCCAAGAGAGAATGAAGTTCAGTGATATGGCATTCCCTGTCCCGTTTACGCGAGGAAGCGAGCTGGATAATATGGCCATGAACCGTAGCCTTATGGGCCTCCCACAGGAACATAGCTGAAGTAACCGATCCTACATTGTCGGCAAAGTATGTTTGTATGGAAGACTGGATATGCTAACAGGTGGCTTGAGTAGTCAAAAGTGATTTATTAATCTGTCAATGGAAGGGGTGTTTGGTGAAGCCCAAAGGGGAAACAAGAAAGACCAAGGGGTGTTGATCAGACCATGGTGAGGAAGGGATAGAGAGCTTGTGAACTAGCGGAAGATGATGTACTTGCATAAAATATGATCAATCCTTGGAGGAGGACTGAGCAAACCTGGTCTCCTTTAAACATATAAAACTCTCAAGGGCAGAGCTGCTCCAGGTGAGACATCAATGTATGGAAGGCTGTGTGCTCGTCCGGTCCGTGAGCCGACAGCAAGAAATTCAACAATGAAGATATTGACAGCACCACAGGAACTTCCAAAAGAATCGTGTTTATTCCAATAAAACGTCATACAGGTTACTCACTCAACAGTCCATAAGAAGTACATCAAAAGGCAAGATAGATTGACGCGTTTCACGGGAGTTATACCCGCTTAGTCATAATCTGACAACCACACAGAAATGCTCACATATATATGTTCATGGTGGACACCAGACATCTGTTCAGCATGAGCTCTAATGGTTGATTGATGCCCAATTACCATGCACCTGTCTTACAAGTAAGACAGGATGATTTCAAGGCAAATACAAACTAACTAACAAACATTAGCACCCCCAATTTAATAACATAATGAAAACAGAAAACATACATATAAAATATAATTTGTATTAAACCTTCCCTTGTCTAAAAACGGGGATACAGAATATGCAGGACTGTTCTATGTCCCTCAATGTATGTATATATAATTCTATGTTCCCCGAAGTAGACAAAAAAGAAAAAGAAATAGACTACAGAGAACTAAAAAACCCACTAGTAAAACCATATTGAGAACGTAGAGTGAGCACGCCACAAAGGCTATGCCCCTCCACATTAACAACAGCTTAAATCAGATGGAACGGGAGATCGCATCCACACACACTCCAATCCCGGATATCGCACGATAACAATTGTCTACCGTATAAAGGCGATTCCCGTGCCACCTGAACATATCTCCCCTTATATATGTAGGTAGTATCATCTGAAAGGATTGTATAAAGGGGAGAAGCTTTTATTCTCCTCCTTTCCTCTCAAAAATGCTTATTCATTATTTCATAAAGTAAAACAATATATAATCATGTATCAGCGGAGAGGTAAACACCCCCACATATACCAATGGGAGACATAGAAAAGGAGAGAAGAAATTCAGAACCCTTACAACTAGCATAGAGATAACCCTATCCCTAACAGATACAATGTATGCTGGAACTTATAATGTCAGATGTAATGCTAGTATTAAATTGGTAAGTATGAAGAAACATAATACCTGTAGGAAAGGGAGGGGGAGGGCGGTAAACCCTCCGGAAAAAACCCACTAGATGTGAAAAACGGCCAAGTATACCAAGAAATGTACCCGGCAATATCCAAAAAATGTATGTACCAAAAAATATATATAATAATTGGGGATAAAACCCTCACAGAAGTAGGACGTCCTTATATATAAAGGAGAACGAAAATGGAATTACACACTAAATTGGTTTAGGGAGTCGCCATACCCAATATATTTTAACAGGGATGTTCATGAAAATTGTCGAAGACAAGCCTGAAAATCCATGTAAGGATATATGGCATAGGGTTCAATTCCATCAACCCTCATAGAAGTGAGTGACATCCCACTCAAAGTTCAAGCCATCAGGCTTTCTACTCCTGAGTTTGTGTATCCAAAACACTTCCCGTCTGCAAAGCAGACGGAAGATGTCCCCTCCTCTCCTGTGTAATCCAACTTTCTCGATTACCTGAACCTGCATAAGGGACAGGTCCCCCTCATGCAGTTGGTTGAAGTGTCTGGCTATGTTTGTAGATCTATTGTTCCCAGTGTCAGCAAGGTGTTCACGAAAACGATCCCTTAATCTGCGTGTCGTCCTTCCAACATATTGGATAGAACAACCCGCACATGTGATTAAGTATATTACGTATGAGGTATTACAATTATAGAATTTATCTATGGAAACGCTTCTATTGTCTCTTGTACACATGAATTTATCTCCAGGCAAGATATGTGAGCAACTGGAGCAGTCGCCCCCTCCACATTTAAAGTTGCCTTTACAATAAAGCCAGGTCCTGGATCGTGCCTTGTGTCTAGGGTCAAAAAAACTGGGGGACAGTAAGTTCCCCAGTGTTTTGGCTCTCCGGGCCACAACATTGACACCCTAGTCTAAAATCTTGGAACATATAGGGTCACTAAACAAAATGGGTATATGTTTGTGGATAAGGCGTTTGATCTCACTATATTCTGAGCTGTAACCCAGAATAACATGAGGGCAATCCCGGACATCATTCTGTACCTCACGTTTACTACAACTCAAAAGGTCTACCCTTTTCTTACTTCTAGCATGTTCTAAAGCTCTATTTAATGTCCATCTGGGATAACCCCTAGCCAAAAAACGGGTATATAGCCTGGAGGCCTCCTCTTCAAACATTGTATCATTGCTGCAAATGCGACGTATCCTGAGGAACTGGCCCATAGGAATACCCTTAATAGTGTGATAAGGATGGCTAGAGCGAGCATGTAAAACGCTGTCTCCTGCAGAGGGTTTCCTATACAGATAGCTAGTCACCCTCTGTCCCATATTGCCTGTTAATGTAACATCTAGGAAATGTATCTCTATGTCATCTTTGCAACCAGTGAATTGTAAGTTACATGAATTAGTGTTTAAATATATCAAAAACTCCTCTAAATTCACATTCTTATTACAGACAAAAATCAGGTTATCAATGTAGCGAAAGTACAAATGGATCCATTGTCTATATGGGTTCCCATCTCCAAAGATGTGGCGCCGCTCCAACCAACCCATATATAGGTTGGCGAGGGAGGGCGAAAACGTAGCCCCCCATCGCGGCACCACATCTCTGGAGATAAAACACCTCATCAAACAGGAAATAGTTGTGTTTTAATAGGTATTTGAGTACCTCCAAAATATACACCTTCACTTCCATCACCAGATCTGTAGATTGGTCTAGCCAATATTGTGTTGCCTCTAAAGCTAGCTCATGGGGAATGCTGGAATATAGGCTGGAGACATCGCATGTAAGCCAACAAAAATTCTCCTGCCATTCAAATTGGCTCATGGCCTTTAATAAATGATTGGTGTCCTTCAGAAAACTCGGTAAGCCTTGTACAATAGGTTGTAGTTGCGCATCCAACCACTCCCCAAGATGTTCATTGAGGGACCCTATACCGGACACTATGGGGCGACCAGTAACAGGAAGGGTACCCTTATGAACCTTGGGGAGATGATGGAATATAGGCAAAATGGGGTGACCTGGTACCAATATGTCTGCTTCTCTGGTATTGAATATGTTGAGGTGTATACCTTCCCTGATCAATATGGAAAGCACCGCTTTATAGTCTTTAGTTGGATCACGTTTTAAAGTCATGTAGGTGTTACTATCTGTCAACTGTCTTAGTGCTTCTTTCTTATAGTTTTCTCTGTCCAATATAACCACTGCACCACCCTTGTCAGCATTTTTTATAATAATAGAGACATCCTCCATCAATGACTTTAAGGCTGATCTCTCAGATTTATTCAAATTATCTTTGTACGGGTGGATATTTGGTCTGTTGGACAGAGAAATCAAATCGCTCTCCAAGGATTTCTGGAATTTGTCCATCTCTGGACACCTGGACTGAATAGGGTAAAAAGAAGAAGGAGTCCTAAGAGAAACTTTGCGGACCCCTTCTGGAGTCTGGACCGGAGGGACACCCAAGGTGCCCTCTAGGTACAGATCCTCCAGATCGGTGATAGCGCATAACTCCCTGAAATTTTGTTGCTCATTTGTCATTGTATCTGGTGCTAGGGGGGAGGGCTAACCATAGTTTCCCCCCCACATTCCTGGAAAAAATGTCTTTTGAGTGTTAGTACTCGTACAAATTTGTTAACATCCAAAATAGTTTCAAAGGGGTTAAAATGGGCTTGGGGGCAAAAGTTAAGACCCTTCGACAACAAAGACATCTTATTATTAGTCAAAACTCGATTAGATAAATTTATAACATTACTAAAAGTCTTTACTTGTCTTTCGGCGTCTGAGCTCTCAAAGGGTATCGCTTTTGGGCAGGATCTCCGGTACCTTCTGCCGCCTCTGCGCGTGGTTTTGTTTGTTTTTTCTTGTGGAATTTCTTTTTTCTGTTGCTTAGTCCGTTTTTTGAAATTGCGATGGTATTGGCCGATGGAGAGGGACCAGACGGATCCATTGATACATCCGATGCAGAAGCCGCCAAGGTGTCATTCAAACACTCAGTTTCTGTCTCTGAAAAACTCACTCTTTTTTTAGAACGTGAATGTCCAAAATGCCTCCATTGGCCAGGTTTATTCCAGATATATACGTTGTTCATCTCATAGTCCAGCTTATCCCTTAGGAGCTTCTCTTTTTTACCTTCTATTGTGTCCTTTTCAATCTTATTGATCTTTTCGTTTAATTTTCTGTCCAATTCCTCAAACATATTGCTCTCTTTGAGAGGTAAGATTTCCTGTTGGAAAATGGTGATATCCTCACTCAGTTTAGCTAGCTCCAGCTCCTTGGATGCAATAATGATCTTGATCAGCTCAAATGAGCAAGCAGATAGAGTATTAGTCCATTGTTTCTTTAAATCATCATTATATAGATCAAACGTTGGAAATTTCTTTATCCGCAAACCCCTTGGTATGCGCTCGACCTTTAAGTATTCAAGGAGTGTAGATTTCTCCCAAAAGCTTTTGATTTCCTTAATCATATTTTTTTCAAGTTTCCGGAACAACAGTTTGAGTGAGCCGGACACATCCTCTTGTGCATGTTTAAACACATCTATAGTGGGGTCCCTTAAAGGATTATTCTCCAGGGATCTGAAAGTCTGACTAGTGACTGTGTTCTCTAAGCCTTGTACTTCTATTGCGGACATGTTGAGCAATAATATCCAATCCTCCCAACAATCAAATCCTTGTATTGATCCAAAGTATAGGGAACTGACGAGGATAACTCACCGAGCTAGCTTGTATCACGAAGATCAGGTAAAACTCTCAAGGGCAGAGCTGCTCCAGGTGAGACATCAATGTATGGAAGGCTGTAAACATACAATGTCCACTTGTTGAGATTTAAGGTGGTGGAATACCTTAGATCGCTTAAGGGGCAAATTGAAGCCATGGATGTTTTGTGAGTGAATTTTCAGAAGGCGTGCGGCCATGGAGGGGAAAAGAGGAAATGCTCATCAACAAAAAAAGGAAGACAGAAGCCCCTGTCAATAAATGGTTGATGTTCAGGCGAGGCCCAGGACCCTGGAAGGAGATAAGCAAGGGGGAGGGAGAAGAAAAGGGAAAGATATGAATGAGAAAGAGAGAGAAAAAGAAAGAAAGTAAAAGGCAAAAGGTAGCTGTAGACAAAAGCCACCAAATAGGTGGGATACATCCTGACAATAGAGGATGTCCAGGGGGGGTAGCTCCACCACTGGCCACATGGCTACAAATGTTAGTGCAACAGTAGCTCCCATGGAAATAAAAATAAGGTGTTAGGAAATTGCAGACCACAAATATCGGAACCCAGAGTGCGTGGGAGGGGTGGAGATAAAAGGCTAAGGGGAGGGTTCAGGGGAGGGAGGGGCCTAAGAAGGTAGGATAGAGAAGGGGGTGGGAAAAGGGTATGCACCATGGATATAAAAATCCCCCTGAAAATCAGGGAAAGCAACAAACAGATCTTTAACAGTAAATGGATCCAGAATAGTAGCAATGTTGAGGAGTCGGGGGGGGCATAATAAAAAAAAAACACCACAGGCAATAAAATGTGAATAAGAGGGGGGCCTCCACATCACCGCCAACACTCCTAAAAGGGAGGTTAGGGCAGGGAGAGGAAGGGGGGAAGAGGGAAGCGAGCAGAAAAGGGGTTTGGGTGAGGAGGGGGGTAAAGAGCGGGAGCAGGGGGGGAATAGGAAGGATTCAACAAGGGTGGGGAGGCCAACTCATACAAAATGGAAAAGCAATGCAAATTGTAAAATACAACAGATTAAGACATAAGAAATACCACACATTAAATCAACATTTGTCAGTCCCATTGCCCGCAATAGACCTTAGAGCTAACCAATGTAAATCAAGAAGGCAGAGCTTAGGCTTAATGATTGGGGGGGGACCCCAGGTCAATGAGTAAAAATCAACAGGTAGCAGTGAAACCCGGGAAACCCCATGGAGAGGTCCTCAGTGCATAGCAAGATGTTTAAATCCCAATAAGGATCAGGAAGCCCCTGTAGCACAGGTACAGTCTGCAAATATAAGTTCCTTGAGGGTAAGATGTCAATACCTATGAAATGCAGGATGAGGCCACAGGTTTAAGTCAACCACTAGCAGTACACAGGTAGAGATAGTCTCCTGAGGAAGAAAATGGTGGGGCCATCAGGGGACCCCCATTGAACAGGTACCTTAAAGGGTCTTTCCAGAGCTCAGAACATGAACATTCACAACAGGGTAGCAGCAACAGTAATAATAGTCACACAGCCAAACTCCCAAATGTGGCTGCAAAAGGCAGGAGAACAGGCTCCAAGACAAGTATTCAGGAAAACCTTCCTTCAAAGTGGTCAGCCTGGAGGGGAGCATGGAGGGCTGGATCGCGAGGGCGTGCGACGGTGAGATCTCTTGTGGCCCAAGGGCTTCTCCCAGTGACGGCTAAGTTGGCTAGAAATATCTAGGGTACTCCCGCGCTACCACAGAGTTGAATGGGTTAAAATGAATACTGTGATCCACTGCTGCAAACACCTATGGGTGAATCAGTGCCCAGGTGAGTGAATATAGTGTGTGGTGGTGTTGCGCTGTAATATGAGATAGTATACAGGGGTGGTAATACAAGTACTACACACTAGGTAAATGGCAAAAATTTCCCCCGATGAAGTCACGTGATATGACGATATACGCATTCAACATTGGACCATTAGCATACCAGAAGTGATGCAGTAGGACGAGCTCACAGTGGAGTTTTGCACTGTTTTCAATTTTTAAATGTGAGTGTATACCATTGAGATCTTAATAAATAGCGTTTTTATTATAAACAATATCACACTATTTTTGGCATTCTCTTCCTTCCCCTTTCACCCTCCATGGGATCATTATTTGAGGAGTGTGTAGGATACAACCATCTTCCATCAGAGTTTGATATTCAGATGACCACTATTCACCACTAGGCATTGCTGGAGACTGAGAGGAACAGCTAGGAGTGACCAGGAGGAGTTGCTTGTGGGTCTGTGTACCCACAGATGCTGTTACCCCACAGCACTAAGGTGAGATGCCACCCTGCACATAGGTGTGTGCACTGTGGAAGAAGTGACACCTCTGTTGTTTTTATCCATGCAGATTAGCATAAGAAGATTTTTTCTCATTTACCTGTGTTGTTTATGTTGGGACTGCACCAGAGTTTCTCAAAATGGAGTTTTATTAATTAAGCACACAGTTTGTTTATCTATTTATGCATGCTCACTGATGTGAGGTTTTATTTTGGTTACAGTTTACAGGACTTTTTCTTATTAGCAGCTGATCAGCACTCTGTGATTGTGTGTGGGCCCTTTATTATAATTTTTGTAATTTACTTAGTATTTAGCACTTGTGTTACCACACCTGTAAACCATTTTATATCACAACGCAACACCACCACACACATAAGTTGGCTAGAGGCCTGCTGGGATCCCGAGGGCCACGCTGTTACCCATGAAACAGTACCTCTTGTACTCCAATTTGAGGCTGACCATCGTGAGACCATCAGCTTTCAGCTGATTATGCCACCCAAATTTCCTGTCATCCTGGGCATTAGTTGGCTTTCCACCCATAATCCTTCCATCAACTGGGAAGTACGGATTATACATTTTATGTACTTCACTGTGAGGAATACTGTAGTGGTCCTTGTCAAACAAGTTCTCCATCGGTCAAGGAATCACAGGTGAATGATTTACTATGCAGTCATATGACAACCTGCCTCCACAATATCATGAGTTCTGGAATGTCTGTAATAAGAAGAATGCAGATCAGTTACCTCCTCATCACCCATATGATTGTCCCATTGAACTGCTCCCAGAGGCTGAAATATCTTTCGGTCATCTTTTCAATCTATCAGAACCTGAATTAAAGGTACTGAGGGAGTGGCTTGATGAGAATTTAGAGATGGGCTTCATAAGACCCTCAATGTCTCTTGCAGGGGCAGTCCTATTCTTCGTTGAAAAGAAAGAATCCACCTTGGGTCCATGCATTGACTACAGGGACTTGAATAAAATCACTTTTAAAAACATTTATCCACTTCCTTTAATTTCTGAAATGTTGGAAGGACTCCGCTCTGCCAAAGTCTTTACAAAACCAGAATTACGGGGGGCATATAACCTCAACTACATTCATCAAGGAGACAAATGGAAAACCGCCTTTAGAACCACATATGGGCATTTGGCCTCTGCAATGCTCCTGCAACTTTCAAAAAATTCATCAATGATGCTTTTTGAGATCTGCTGGACACGTTTGTGATTGCTTATCTGGATGATATTCTCATCTTTTCTAATAACCTGGAAGAGCCTTGCAAGTATGTATGTACTGTCTTTTAAGGGTTAAGGATGAATCAACTTTATAACAAATTGGAGAAATCTGAGTTTGAGCGAACCCAGATGCAGTTCCTGAGATATATTATTTCTCCTAAAGGAGTGAGCATGGATCCTGAGAAGATGAAAGCAGTGGTGGATTTGCCTGCCCCAAGAAATGTTAAGGAAATACAATTTGTTGGATTTGCCAACTTCTACAGATAATTAATAAGAAACTTCTCTAAGAGGATAGCACCAATTACACAGCTGACAAACAAAGGAATGCCCTTTGTGTGGTCATCTGAGGCACAGCCTGCTTTTGTTAAGCTAAAGACTGGTTTCACTTCCACAGCAATATTGGTACAACCTGATCCTGAAATTCCCAGTGAGAAAGAGAAAAGATGCAGCTTCATCCTTGTGCGTATTTCTCCGGCTTTATGTTGTCAGCTGAAAAGAATCATGACATTGGGAATAAAGAGTTGTTGGTAATTAAGGAAGCCTTTTCTGAATGGAGGCATCTGCTGGAAGGGACTAAGCATCCAGTAATAGTTCTCACTGATCATAAAATCTAGAATTCATTCATTCTCCCAAAAGGATGTCTTCTAGACAAGCACATTGGTCGCTGTTCTTTTTCAGGTTTAATTTTATTATCTCATATCGAACTGGGTCAAGGAGTGGTGAGGCCGATGCCTTATCCATGCTGATGACTGAACCTCTCCAGGAAGGCAACTCTGAATGTACAATCTTGCCTCAAAAGAACTTCCTAGGGGCCACGAGTTTCATAACATTCTTGAGTCTCCACAAGGAGGGGTATGAAAATGATCCACTTCTCAATAATTCTCTTACAGATATTAACCTTGAGTACAAGAATGGCTTTCGGACTCATGCACATTGTTTCTATGTGCCTGAATCTGTTTGAGTTGAAGACCTCAAGTTGGTTCATGACTCAAAACTTTGTTCAGGACTCAAAACTAAAGAACTTTTATCACATTCCTTTTGGTGGCCTGGCTATAAGAAAGATGTCAAACACTTTGTGGCCTCATGTCTGACATGTGCGGGCAATAAGGCTCCCAGAGCTTCTCCTTTGGGGTTGCTCCAGCCACTCCCTGTTCCCTGAAGAAGACTGTGTTTTAGTCGAAACGTCGGTGTGTTCTTCTGTAATCCAGTATTATTTATGTATATATATATGTGCACGCTATTTTGTATTTGTTTTTATCTTCATGAATTATAATAAAAATATGTTTTTAAAGTACACCTATGTGTGGGGTTTGGCCTCTAAAGTCCCATAAAACTTTGCTCTGCTCTTGATACCTTCCGGGATGTGGCAGGACTCCACACTTTTGGTGTAGTGTAGTTACACTGACCTTCCCAGTTTTGTTTTTTGTATTCTTAAACTATAGTGGTAACACTAATCCTTTGGTTAGTGTGTTTTGTTGATAACCATACACATGTTTGTGTTCTCTGTTGTTTTTTTTTTTACCATGGCTGATTCTTATCTGTCCAATTGGGCTGACACAATGTCAAAACACCAACAATCTTTTAGTAATACTGTAAAGCCTGCGACTGACCTCTCCTCCACCTTTTTCTCCCTCAGGAGACTGCTGGAGAAGAAGTCGGCTTTGCATTGGCATAAAAATACCCTAGATTGATACATCAAAGCAGGGTATAACCCCAAGGGTTTGCATATACAGATTTTTCCAAATATCCCTAAAGTTAATGATGAGCTGAAAAAGAGCTGGGAGGATAATCTTTCATCTTCTTCTTGTAACACAATGGTGCTTCTAATCAAGGATTATGAGAGCCGGATGGAACAATTAAATATTGAAATCCAGCAAGTTAATTTTACACTCAATTCATTTAGCTCTCATTCAAAATTCGAGGAACTTAACAAAAAGTTGAGTTCTGACCTTGAAACATTTAATAGACATATCCTGATTGCTAAAGACAAGAAATTTGAAAGAGATAAAAGAGCCTTCCTCAGCCACACTGCTTACCTCTGGGACAAACCCTGCAATAGAAGATCTAATAATCAGGGTCCTTTTTTGGTACAGTCTAATAACCCCACTGACATGAGTGGTCATTCACTCTCTGATTCCTCTACCTCACAGATTTCTCACAGGAGCACAAAAATTAAAACACTGCAAAAAAGACATATAAGGACACCCAACACTAAAGCTGATAAAAGCAGCAAGAAACATATTTTGGATGATAGAGTACAATCTTTGCACACTTCGGAGGTGTCAGTTAATGTTCTTGGTGTTGGGGTTTCTAATTCATCATCTTCTGTTATGTTTCCAGAAGGAACATCTATGGGAGTTTATTCTTCTACTTTATCACCTGGTATAGGTGGGGGTGCAACTGTTGCTGCTACCACCCCATACCCCATTTTCACTAATCCTTCTTCTTCTAATACATGTACCCCTTTGGACTAGATTCTCAGGGTAATTTTGTCCCCTCTTTTGATTTAGACATTGTTTTGAAGTTTGTGAATCTGTCCACTTGTTTTTTCTTGATACAGGAGACTCAGGTATTTTCCCTGGGCCTGAGCTTCTGTCCGACTAATGACTTGGACAGATTCACTATCATTAAGGATATCAACCTATTTGCTTGCAAAATTCTGTTAAAGTTAATGTATGACAAAGCTCCAAATCCTGTACCTGAGCACAAACTGTCTATACAAGAATGTAAGGCCCTTAGGGACCTTACATTACTTCACAAGGAGGGCCAAGTCTCTGACACTTTGGGCTCTAGTGATACCACTGATCGCATTGATTGGATTGATTTAGAGGCCGTCTTGGGGAACAAACCTCCATGTCCCCCTGTGGAGCTGACCTCCCTAAAGAAAAAATCACAAAAATGTCTACCTCCCCAATCAAATCCCAATGTGTCGGCTTTTGTGAAATGCGTAACTGAGGCTGTCAAAAAGATCCCCACCTGTGGGGGATCACAGAACAACCTTTTGGTTGAGCACCAGGAGGCTTTAGGGAACTTACAAAGGAATACATCTATTATCATTAAAAATGCAGACAAGGGAGGGAATGTGGTTGTAATGGATTGAGAGGCTTATCAAGGTATGTGTATGGACATTTTGGATAATACAGACTGGTACACTAGGATTTCTGAGACGCAAATTGAAGATTATAATAAGGCCTTCTATATCCTTATTTCAGAGGCCCTGGATCAGGGCACCATTACATATGACATCTGGAATTTTCTTTACAATAAGTACCCCCATACACCTTCCTTTTATGCGCTTTCAAAAATCCACAAATCCAAAACGCATCCTCCAGGTGGGCCCATAATCTCCGGTAACTCTAATTTGACTGAGAATGTGAGCAAGTGGGTTGATTCCTTTTTACGTACATTTGTTGTGAGCTTATCATCTTATGTTAAAGACACGGTCAATTTCCTTCAACTAATTGAAGAACTTCACATCCCATCAGGAGCCTATTTAGTCACTATTGATGTGGAAAGCCTGTATTGCTCTATCACCCACAATAAGGGGATACGAGTAATTCACAATTTTTTCAGATCTAGCAACCAACACTCTGAAGCCCTTTTTGAATTTGTTGTTCAGGTTCTTGATTTTATATTAAGACACAATGCCTTTGTATTTGATGGCTCCCACTTCCTCCAGGTCCAGGATGTGGCTATGGGGACCTGTTGCGCGCCCTCACATGCCAACCTGTACCTGGGGGAGTGGGAGCGTAGACTATTGCTTTCCGAGAGTCTCTTGAGTTTTTGGTCACATATCCTCACTTGAATGAGGTACATAGACGATATTTTTTTGATCTGGGATGGGCCTTTGGATTTATTGCATCAATGTTTGATTGCTATGAATGCCAACTCTTATAATCTCTTCTTCACAATGACCCAGGATGGTCATAAACATTTTTTCCTGGATGTTGAGGTTGAGGTTGATGTCAATGGCATCTTGAGAAGTAACTTATTTAGGAAGCCTACAGCTGGGAATACTATTCTACAGGCTCAAAGTTTCCATCCAAAACCCCTCATTAGGTTTATTCCATACTCACAATACTTGCGTCTGAGACGCAACTGTTGTGACAATCAAAAATTCAAGGTAGCTGCCCTTGATCTAAAAAAAACCTCTTGGAAATGGGCTATACAAAATCTTGTTTGTGCAAAGCATACAATCGAGCATTATTCCAATCTAGGACCCAACTTCTGTTCAAAGCTAGTTCTGAGAGAAATAAAAAAGAAAAAGAAAAAACAGATTCTATTCGCATCATTACCTCTTACAATAGTCAACATCTCAACCTAAAAAAACACTTTTAGAAATATTGGCATTTGCTTTTATCTGATCCTCAAATAGCTAGATTTCTACCATCCAATTCCCTTGTTACTTTCAGGAGGGCACCCTCACTACGTGACAAATTTGTCTCTAGTCATTTTTCCTCCTCCCATGAGCTGGCGGTTGCCAATAGCCCCCTTGGTACCTTTCCGTGTGGGGTTTGTGGCTACTGCCGATTTATCAATTCTGATCCTTCTCCTATGCTCCCTGACGGTTGCCCCTTTATACCCAAAGGCCATGTTACTTGTCAAACCACTGAGGTTATTTATATCATGAATTGTCCCTGCAGGGCTTTCTATGTTGGCAAAACCGTCAGAAAGTTCTGATGAAGAATCTATGACCATGTACATGCGGCCGAGGTAGGTAATCGTTACACCAAAACCGGCATGTGATTGAAGTACATAAATATTATGTTCCCAAATTACGTTTTTGGGCATTGGAATATGTGAAAAGGAGTTCACGTGGAGGAGATTGGAACAAATATGTTCTCCAGCGAGAATCTCGTTGGATTTTTAACTTAAAGTCCAATACTCCACCAGGAATTAATGAGATTCTAAGTTACAGGCCCTTCCTTGAAGGGTGTGTTTCAGGAAAAAATGAACATTTGATGTGATGTCCCTTCAGACAGTGTCCCTTTTTTTTTTCTCTACTTTATCTATTTTTCATGTTCAGTGTATTGGTTCTGCCAATCATGTATGACCTCATCTGCAGTGCCCATGGTTAGAGGTGTCTGTCTGGGGTGTTACCTCCCTCCGGGGGGGTGGTTCATTGGTCCCCCCTCCTCACTCCCAGCACGGAAGGCCCCTACACAGCTTTATCCTGGAGTGGGGGTCTTTGCCCCTACTGTCACTCATTTATGCATGCCGTACCCTCTCCTGTTGACATTTTCACCTACAGGCAGTTTTCAGTTACCACGTCCCATGAATGTCTTAGTCCGTCCCTACAGGGGGCTGTCACTTGTGTGGCCCCCCCAATGGTCTTCCCTCTTTTTCCTGCTGTCACGTGGTTTGGCGCACTATGCCCATCTTTGTTGATCTTCCATCTGTTGGTGGCCTTTGCCTTTCCATCCCTCGGACAGTATTTCCCACCCTTTCATTGGTTTGGTATTCCGTGCTGGCATCACAGCCCTCTACCATGGGGCAATCACTACCAGCATTAGGTGTGCCCTGGGTCCTTCAGAGTAATTCCAGTTTCTGGCGTCTCTATCGTTCCCTTCTGACGCCACTTCTGCTGGGAGAAATGTGGTGGGGTTTTCCAGTGGCCTTCTGCCATTGGTTCACCGCACCCATGTGTCTCGTGGGAGGCCCTCCCATCCATGACGTTGAGTCAACCTGGGGGTATTTAATAGACTGTCTTAGCGGCCATCAGCAGTGTTGTTTTGGCTGTGTGCTGGGACGGAGGCTTGGCCATCGTTTGAGCACACTCATTTTGGGTAACTATATTCTCAATCCCTTTCCTGTAATTTCTTGTCTCCCCATTGTTTATTTCCTAATGGATTTTCACTATTTGTATCTCCATATATCTTCCTTCTTTAGGAGACTTTTGGTGTCCCCAGTTGTTGAAATCTGGTTATCTGTACACCACCTGTTGCCACGGGATACCAGACTTCTTTTAGTCTCTTCCCTGTGTATATAGATTAATTTTCATACAAAATTTCTCTTGCCTATACCGCAAGAGTTCTCTGTGATTGCACTCTCCTGGCCAGCCCTCCCTTCTCAAGCTTTCACCTGTTTCTAGTCAAGTAAGTTTGATTGCAGCAGTTCACTCATTATGCAGTGTTCTTTTAATGCTGTTTGCCTTATGGTTTACTAGCTAGGTTTACTATTCTAAATTATATTCAATTATCTCCATCCTTCCTTGATTGATGCTGGTGGGGTGCCTGGCTATTATCCCCCGAGGGGGGGGGGGTGACATCTTTGTTGGTCATTTCTGCATGTCCACTTGGCACTGTAAGTTTTGGTTTAATTTGGTGATATTATTTTGTGTTGTAATGCTGTTATTCACAACTTTGTATAGGCATTTTTTATGTGAACATAACTTTTGCAAATTTATGTACAAATATTATGTCTGTTTTATTAATGCTATCATTTCTTTTGTTACTGGTAGAAATAGATTGTTGTATCCATTTTGAAACTCCCTGAAGAAGACTGTGTTTTAGTCGAAATTTCGGAGTGTTCGTCTGTGATCCAGTATTATTTATGCCATTACTATGTATATATATATATATATATGCGAACACTATTTTGTATTTGTTTTTATCTTCATGAATTATAATAAAAGTATGTTTTTATAGTACATCTATGTGTGGGGTTTGGCCTCTAAAGTCCCATAAAACTTTGCTCTGCTCTTGGTACCTTCTGGGATGCAGCAGGACCCCACTCTTTTGAAGTAGTGTAGTTACACTGGCTGACCTTCCCAGTTTTGTTTTTTGTGTTCACTCCCTGTTCCATCAGAACCATGGGGGTCAATTTATATGGACTTTGTGGTAGATTTACCTCCTTCAAAAGAAATGACCAACATCTTGGATGCCGTCTATCGTCTCACTAAGATGGCTCATTTTATACCTGTTATGGGTAGTGTTGAGCGAACCTGGACTGTAACGTTCGGGTCCGTACCGAACTTCAAAAATCGTTTGGGTTCGGTCCGGGGTTCTGCTATTTTACTCCACGTGTTGAGAAGCTGCAGGGCAGCCAATCAACAAGTGTTTCACTGGTTTGCCCTTAGAAGCCATGGTCGAATATTTCTCCGACCCAGTGTACTACGTGACCGGTTAGTGTCGGTACGGTAATCATCCGTACCGACACTACCGAAGATTCCCGTTTGGTCACTTTGTGAACAACTAACCGACGGGACGTCGAAGAGTTGTGCACCTCATTTTATCGTCTTGGGGCCTGGCTTGGGTTTGCTAAAAACTTCAAGCCATGCCTGGGCTTGCAATGTCAGGTCCAAGCGAGTTGTGATGGGTATTGTCCATATTTTACTCGGTAGAATCACTCTGCTATCTGCCGTAGGTTCTACAACCAGTAAAGAAAACTTCCTCCATTTAGATGGTGTTTCAGGTATATTTAACTGGGGGTACCAAGACTACCTTGTCCCTCACTTGTGTTTTTTGTTTTGACCCTTCCAGTCGGTCACATTGATGTGATGA
>BLSH010255450.1:1362939-1379216 GCA_018402905.1 Glandirana rugosa
CTGCTATCTGTCCTCAGAGCAACAGCACAGACAGCAGTAGTAAAGTAATCTATCTCAGGATGCAGGATCAGGTCTTAAAATGGCTAAAATCTGTCCCTCACGCCGTCAGCTACCTTTCCCTATACTAACCCAAGGAGCATGTGACTGCAGCACTGTGACTCCAGCTTATAAAGAGGCTGGGTCACATGATGCACCGGCCAATCACAGCCATGCCATTAGTAGGCATGGCTGTGATGGCTTCTAAGGGCAAACCAGTGAAACGCTTGTTGATTGGCTGCCCTGCAGCTTCTCAACACGTGGAGTAAAATAGCAGAACCCCGGACCGAACCCGAACGATTTTTGAAATGTCCGGGTCCGGGTCCGTGCCACGGACACCCTAAAGTTCGGTACGGACCCGAACGTTACAGTCCGGGTTCGCTCAACACTACTGTTTAAGAAATATGATCTTGAAAAATTTGGCTAAATGGCCCAAAAAAAAATTAAAACACGTGTAAATATGTATATTCAGTTCAATGTTGCAAAAGAAACACACAATCTATATAAGTGAACAAACACAACTGTTCTCCTTTAAGGCAGTAATCATAGGCAGGTTGGTCTGCCAGGTTGTAGGTCCACTGAATGCTACTAAGTCGATATTTAAACATTCCCTTTGGGAAGCAAGGTATGCAACAAAATAATGATGAGCAAATGCCAGATCTTATTTCCAGACTTGTCATATTTTTCATACATATTTAATCTGATTCTCGTATCATAAATTTCAGCAGAATAAAAGTGATACAGAGTTAATGTGCAAATCACAATACGTTAACAATCACTTTTTGCAGTAAATGTCTAGCTATGGTTTGTCAGTGGTTTAGAGTACTTATTTAATCTTGTCATACCTTTAGGAACATGATTACTCACATTGGTCATTTGAGAATATCAAAAAAAGTGACCACCGAGTGTTTTCCAAGGAAAAATCTATCACAGAAAATCTTTAAGAGGCAGGATAATATTTTCTCACAAGGGAGTGAAAGGCATGTTTCAGTAAAATGTAGATGCAGGCTCTTGATTTACAGTAGGTAGACAGTCAGAAATTCCAAGTAAGGGAAGAACAGTAAAGCTGTCAATTGCACTAAAAAAGGGGAAATGCATGCTAGAATGATTAAATGCCAAAATAAATTATAGCTGAATTGTGTTTTATGGAAACATGTCTTCATCATCGAGAATGTGCAGGAAAGTGCTTTCACTAATAATTAAACCAACATATATGTCCATCAGCAGTAATGTGTCCTGCTAGTTTTGGACAACAGTGAAAGCAATTGTGACTAATGGAACTTCAGGATTTCCTTGATAAAGGCCAGGCTCCAGGTCCATGTGCTAATGTTGTGTTCTTTATTTCACCCTGCACCTCTTCTGGATTGTGGAAGCTCAGGATCCTCTGGATACCGGCCACACATTGGATCTCAGAAGGTGAGGGCTTAGGATTTTTGGCTCCCACTGCATGCCTGAGCTGCAAGAAACAAAAAAAACATGGAATTGGGCAACTGAAAAGTGACTTTAAGTGCATCAAAAGTTGGCAAAGAACCTCTTGGCATTATGTGTTGCAGTACCTTGATTCTATTTCTAGCCCATATTCTGGGATCTGGTATGGTGTGCAAATGAGAGAGAGTGGGATTATCCCAAAGAGGAGTATATGGGGAGTAGTAGTCCCGAACTTTATATCTCTTTCTGGCCTGGCCCTAAACCACAAGAGTCATTCTCATGGGGGTTGTACTAACAGGATTAGAGCCAGGGCCTTTAATTGGCAAATTACTGAGTTCTGCATAAGATCCCAAAAGTGCAGCTTCTACTATAAACTGGTTTACAATTTCACAGATACCTGTCCCCGTCTTTGATGGTCTAGTTGTGCTATGTTTGTTCTATAGGTTGTCAATTTCAGCTGCAAACATGTGGCTCAAATCTAGAGGAGCCACATAATGATTTCATTTTGACTACCTGACTCTCATCCCCCCCCCCCCAGAATCTAGGTTCCACCCACCCCATAACCCAAACTTATGTTTTTACCCCCCTCTTACTCCCCCTCCTCTTTGCTTTTCCTACTTCGTTCTTGCCCCTTTGTTCAACTCATGCTTTGCTTCTAGAAGCCATATGACTGGCTGTGAGAGCCCAACTACTGTATTTCTTACTCTAGGCTATGCTTATACTGTTGAGGATACCATCACACTCTTTGTATTTACCACTGACTACTTTCTGATCTCTTGGTTTCTCCTATCTATTCCCCTTTATGAAACATTTGTTTCACATTTCCATTCCCAAAGCCCTGGGAATATAAATATTGCACAACTGAGTCCCAGGGGTCACTGTCAAACAACACAATCTGCCTACTTTTCTCTTCAGCGCAACAGACCATTGCTAATGCATCAAAGTGGCCTAGAGTTCACTGAGCTGGGGTTAAAGGGTATATGACCTTGTATATTGAAAACCCTCTAGCATACTTACTGAATACCAATCAAAATTTCTTAAAGTTTGGGACCCTGACTCTACTATACCTTACCTACCTTGGACCCAGCTATTCTTACCTACCTATAGCTACTTATAGAATGTTTGAATCTGAGCCTCAGAGGTGAAACAACACCCCTCGTGTCCTACTTCTATACTCTTTTCTCCTCTCACCTCTTAGCTCTCGTCTTTCCCCTTTTCTGCTCCTTTTCTTTTTCCTCTTATTTCCTTGTGTCTAGTTTACAATTAGAACCTAAAAACTACGCTAACCTTAGTGCAGGGCACTCTAACTGGGATGCCTGACCTGCCTGTCTGGGCATGGATTGTGTCAAGGTTTGAGTTTCTAGTCTGGTTTCATGATGGCAACTGATTCATGTTTACGATGCTGTTATTTAACCCCTATTTGGACAAAATTCCTGTTCTTCCATTTTGTTTCCTTAAAAGTATAAATGACAAGATTGCAATAGAAAGAATAATAAATAATAATAATGATAAATGCAATGGCCACATTTTCAAACATAACAATATTTCTGGGAAGCTCAGTACACTACGTATGAGGTAATTGTAACAAGCTTTACTAGTTATATTTTGTTCATAAATATGAAATAATTTTGCAGGCTTGCCACTAATGAACTTTTGAGTGCCCCTTAAAATGGCTTTGGGTGCCCAAGTGGCAGGGGTGCCTTGGGCTGCTGACCCAGAGATAAAATAACCCATCAGATAAGGCTGATATCCCAGCACAGGACAGAGGTATCCAAAGAAAACAATATGAAGAACAACATTTCCCATTATTAAAAATATAATAAATATATATACATGTTAAAAAATTCTTATTTTGTGTTTTTTTTGTTTTGTTTTTTACATTATTTACTCTTCCTGTATTTCTACTCCCCTTGCATGCGTTACTGCCTGGGCAAGAATGATATGTCCTATGGCAGCAGAGTGGTGAATTGCAGCAGAACAATGGGGATGAAAAAAGTGTGTTAAGGGGTGCAATTCCTCTTTAACCATGTGAGTACCAGCCTGTAAACCTCTTCTTTACAAATCTATTTTTTTTAGTTTTTAGCACTGTGACTGACAATTACTCTGTTAAGCAAATCAAAGCTGTATTTTATACCTTTTTGGGACAGAAATAGTTTTATTTTGATGGTATTTACTAACCTTTTTTTCTTTTACTATAAAATTGAAAAATGACCAAACAATTTGGGAAAAAAATGTTTCCCTTACTTTCTGTTAAAATAAAAATGAAAATAATAGTACAAAACACTCTTAAATTACCCTTTTTTGGAAAGCAGACACCCCAAGGTGATCTATTTTTTTTTTACCACAATTTTTTGAAAATGAAGAAACATGCTGGTACTAAAAGATGTCACTGCAACAGAATGAATGAATCTACAGCTGATAATCCTTTCATTATGTGCCCATTGAAAAAGACTAATCTCTCTCCTTGCCTTGTTGTAATGGGTAAGGGGAGGGATCAGCTCTGTAAATAACACCATGCGATTGTTGTGATGACCAATCACAACGATCATAAGGTACCTAGCCACTCAGATTTGGTGTATCTAGCTGTCTAATGATGGCTAGGCACACAGGGATCACCTGGCAGATTGGCCACTCAACAGCTATTTATCCAGCGCCACTCATAAATGGCACTGGCAAAATAAAGGGCCACCGATCCGCTGTTGAAAACTGTACAGTGGTACATAAATGGATAAGGAAAATGTCAAAAGCAAAGCAAACTTCTCTCAGATTTTACTTCATAGAAGTCACATCTTACATGATTTTTACTGATGAGTAGAGTTGAGCGAACCCGAACTGTAAAGTTTGGGTTCGTATCGGACTTTAGGTTGTCCATGTCCCGAACACGAACCAGGACATTTGAGAAAAATTCTGGGTTCGGGTATTTTTTCGCGCCTTTTGAATAGCTGCAGGGCAGCCAATCAACAAGCGTTTAACTTGTTTGCCCTTAGAAGCCATAACAGCCATGCCTACTAATGGCATGGTTGTGATTGGCCAGTGCATCATGTGACCCAGCCTCAATATGAGCTGGAGTCACGTAGCGCTGCATGTCACATGCTCTCAGGCTAGTGTAGGAAGAGGATGCTTCCTCCGCTGTGAGGGACAGATTACCATTATAAAAAAATCATCTCATACTGGTATAGGGAGAGGTTCCTGCCACTGGTGTGAGGGATAGATTAGCGTAATAAAATCATCTCATACTGGTATAGGGAGAGGTTCCTGCCACTGGTGTGAGGGATAGATTAGCGTTATAAAATCATCTCATACTGGTATAAGGAGAGGTTCCTGCCACCGGTGTGAGGAATAGATTAGCGTTATAAAATCATCTCATACTGGTATAGGGAGAGGTTCCTGCCACTGGTGTGAGGGATAGATTAGCGTTATAAAATCATTTCATACTGGTATAGGGAGAGGTTCCAGCCACTGGTGTGAGGGATAGATTAGCATTATAAAATCATCTCATACTAGTATAGGGAGAGGTTCCTGCCGCTGGTGTGAGGGATAGATTAGCGTTATAAAATCATCTCATACTGGTATAGGGAGAGGTTCCTGCCGCTGGTGTGAGGGACAGATTGGCGTTATAAAATCATCTCATACTGGTATAGGGAGAGGTTCCTACCGCTGGTATGAGGGACAGATTAGCATTATAAAATCATCTCATACTGGTATAGGGAGAGGTTCCTGCTGCTGGTGTGAAGGATAGATTAGCGTTATAAAATCATCTCATACTGGTATAGGGAGAGGTTCCTGCCGCTGGTGTGAGGGACAGATTGGCGTTATAAAGTCATCTCATACTGGTATAGGGAGAAGTTCCTGCCGCTGGTGTGAGGGATAGATTAGCGTTATAAAATCATCTCATACTGGTATAGGGAGAGGTTCCTGCTGCTGGTGTGAGGAACAGATTAGCGTTATAAAATCATCTCATATTGGTATAGGGAGAGGTTCCTGCTGATGGTGTGAAGGACAAATTACTGTTATAAAATCATCTCATACTAGTATAGGGAGAGGTTCCTGCTGCTGGTGTGAGGGACAGATTAGCGTTATAAAATCATTTCATACTGGTATAGGGAGATGTTCCTGCCACTGGTGTGAGGGACAGATTGGCGTTATAAAATCATCTCATACTGGTATAGGGAGAGGTTCCTGCCACTGGTGTGAGGGATAGATTAGCGTTATAAAATCATCTCATACTGGTAAAGGGAGAGGTTCCTGCCGCTGGTGTGAGGGACAGATTGGCATTATAAAATCATCTCATACTGATATAGGGAGAGGTTCCTGCTGCTGGTGTGAGGGACAGATTAGCATTATGATATCATCTCATTCTGGTGTAGGGAGAGGTTCCTGCTGCTGGTGTGAGGGACAGATTAGCGTTATAAAAAATAATATAAATTTGTGCTAAATAGTAAATTTGCGTCCAGAATGAGGAGAGCGTCAAAGGGACGTGGTTGTGGTGTTGCTGGTGCTGCTGGTGTTGGTGGTGTTGGTGAAGCTCCTGTTGCAAGGAGAGGCCATGGTCGATCTGTGCCAGCTACACGCACAAGTGAAAAACCTTCCTCAGGAGCGAGTAGCTGACAGAACCCTCAATGTTATATGGTAGGCCCAAATGCCGCTCAACTAATGGTGAGGCCAGAACAAGTACAGGCGATAGTAGATTGGGTGGCAGGCAATGCCTCCAGTTCCTTCACATTGTCTCCCACCCGGTCCCTTGCTGAAAGCTCAGACTTGGCACCTGAACCCCATGGCCATCTGTCTTTCACCTCAGCCCCTTGTAAATCAGCCAAGCAGTCTGAGCCCCAAGTCATGCAGCAGTCTCTTATGCTTTTTGATGACTCTGCTGGTGTGCATTCCGTGGGCCATCCACATAGCCCTGTACCAGAAGTGGAAGACATTGAGTGCACCGATGCCCAACCACTTCTGTTTCAGGATGAGGACATGGAAACACCATTGCAGCACGTCTCTGATCATGACGAAACTGCTGCTGCTTTCTACAATGTGCAGACTGACATGGAGGGCAGTGGTGAAGAGTGGGTGGAAGATGATGTGGAGGATGATGAGGTCCTAGACCCCACATGCAATGAAGGTCATGCAAGTGGCGTGTGCAGTTTGGAGGAAGAGGTGGTGGTCGCAAAGAGGCACCAGCACAGCAAAAGAGTAAGCAGGTTGCAAAAGCGGAGCGACCGTCCCCTAGACAGTACGCCTGCTACTACCCACCACACCCAGGGACCTAGCACACCAAAGGCAGCTCAAAGGAATTCTCTGGCGTGGCAGTCCTTCAGACAATGTGCTGATGACAAGACACGAGTGGTTTGCACGCTGTGCAATCAGAGCCTGAAGCGAGGCATAAATGTTCTAAACCTGAGTACAACATGCATGACCAGGCATCTACATGCAAAGCACGAGCTGCAGTGGAATAAGCACCTTAAAATCCAAGAAAGGTCTCGGGCTCCTCCTGCTTCCTCTTCTGCTGCTGCCTCAGCCTCTTACTCCACCTCTACAGTGCCAGTGTCACCTGCCACCCAGCAAACAGACGATGTGAAAGCAACACCACCATGTCCGCCACCGTCCCCAAGCATTTTCACAAGATGGTCCCATGGAAGCTTACAGCTGTCCATCTCCCAAACACTGGAGAGAAAGAGGAAGTATCCCTCTACCCACTCGCGATCCCTGGCCCTGAATGCCAGCATTTCAAAATTCCTGGCCTTTGAAATGCTGTCATTCCGTCTGGTGTACATGGACAGTTTTAAAAACCTGATGGCGGTGACTGTCCCACAGTACGTGGTTCCCAGCCCCCACTACTTTTCCAGACGAGCCATCCCTTCCCTGCACAAACAAGTCGGGGACAAGATCAAGTGTGCACTGCACAACGCCATCTGTGGCAAGGTCCACATGACCACTGATACGTGGACCAGTAAGCACGGGCAGGGAGGATATATCTCACTAACTGCACACTGGGCATATGTAGTGGCGGGTGGGCCTGAGGCAGATAGCAGTTTGGAGCATGTCCTTCCGCCACCGAGGATTGCAGGGCATTTCGCTTTGCCTCCTGTTGCCTCCTCCTCCTACTGCACTTCCTCCTCCTCTACCATCTCCTCATCCGGTCAGCGTAACACCTTCACCACCAATTTCAGCACATCCAGGGGGAAACGACAGCAGGCTGTTTTAAAACGGATATGTTTGGAGGATAAACCCCACACTGCGCAGGAGCTGTGGACGGGCATTGAACAACAGACCGATGAGTGGTTGTTGCCACTGAGCCTCAAGCCCGGCCTGGTGGTGTGCGATAATGGGCAAAATCTCGTAGCAGCTCTGGACCTAGCCGGTTTGACGCACATCCCTTGCCTGGCACATGTGCTGAATTTGGTGGTGCAGAAATTTCTAAAAAGCTACCCAGATATGTCTGAGCTGCTGCAGAAAGTGCGCGCCGTCTGTGTGCACTTTCGGCGTTGTCACCCTGCTGCTGCTCGCCTGTCTGCGCTGCAGCAGAACTTCGGCCTTCCCGCTCACCACCTCCTATGTGACGTGCCCACAAGGTGGAACTCCACCTTGTACATGCTGGAGAGACTGTGCGAGCAGCAGCAGGCAATAGTGGAATTTCAGCTGCAGCACGCACGGGTCAGTCGCTCTGCGGAACAGCACCACTTCACCACCGAGTGGGTCTCCATGCGAGACCTGTGTACCATATTGCGGTGTTTCATGTGCTCCACCAAAATGACCAGACACTGTTCTCAGCTTTACTATCCCACTTCTATGTCTCCTTGAAAAAACACAATTCGGGAGCGATGATGGAAGAGGATGTGGCACAGGAGGAGGAGGAAGAGGGGTCATTTCCACAGTTATCAGGCCAGTCATTCACAAGTGGCTCGGAGGGTGGGTTCCTGCACCAGCATAGGCCAGGTAAAAAAATTTCAAGCCAGGGCACAGTTCTGGAGGATGAGGAGGATGAGGATGATGATGAGGAGGAACCATGTTCACAGCAGGGTGGCACCCAACGCAGCTCGTGGGCATCACTGGAGCGTGGCTGGGGGGATACGGAAGACACCGATGATACACCTCCCACAGGGGACAGCTTGTCTTTGCCTCTGGGCAGCCTGGCACACATGAGTGACTAAATGCTGCAGTGTCTGCCCAACGACAGCCGAGTTGCCCACATTGTAACTTTTGCTGATTACTGTATGGCCACCTTGCTGGATCCCCATTACAAGGACGACGTGCCGTCCTTAATTCCCTCACTGGAGCATGATCGGAAGATGCATGACTACTAGCGCACGCTGGTAGACGCGCTGCTGAGGGCATTCCCAAATGACACCGGGGGCTCAGTGGAAGCACAAGGCGAAGGCAGAGGAGGAGGAAGAGGTCGCCAACGCAGCTGTGGCACCCCCAGCAACTCAGAAGGCAGGGTTAGCATGGCCGAAATGTGGAAAAGCTTTGTCAGCAGCACGCCACAACAAACAGCACCACCAGCTGATAGGCAATGTCTTAGCAGGAGGCAGCATTTTAGCAACATGGTGGAACAATATGTGAGCACACGCCTACATGTACTGACTGATGGGTCTGCCCCATTCAACTTCTGGGTCTCCAAATTGGGCACATGGCCTAAGCTTGCCCTTTATGCCTTGGAGGTGCTGGCCTGCCCTGTAGCCAGTGTATTGTCTGAACGTGTGTTTAGCATGGCAGAGTTCGTTATCACAGACAAGCGCAGCTGCCTGTCCGCAGCCAACGTGGACAAGCTAACCTTTATTAAAATGAACCAGGCATGGATCCCACAAGACTTGTCTGTACCTTGTGCAGAATAGCCATTTAGACCGGCCTCACACAGCCATTGGTATACTTAAGTGAACGTATCCTTTTTTTTTTCAATATGTCTCAATATTTTCGGGGCTACCCCAATTAGAAAACAAAACCAAACAAACAAAAAACAGTGTTGGCTACCTCCTCCTCCTCCTCCACCCCCTACACCGCCATGGGCATGGCCTCCTCAGCCGCCTACTCCACATCCACCTCCTCCTCCATTTTTTTTATGTTATTTTAAGTTATTTCCCTATCCACATTTGTTTGCAGGGCACTTGTCCTACTCTTACCCCCATTTTGCTTCCTTTTGCAGTCCTCTAGCCCTTTCCAAGACTTTTTTAGAGCCATTTTAGTGCCCAAAAATTCGGGTTACCATTGACTTCAATGGGGTTCGGGGTAAAGTTCGGGGCCGAACTCAAACTTTTTCGCAAAGTTCGGCCGAACCCCCCGAACATCCAGGTGTCCGCTCAACTGATGAGGGATACCAATTTTTTGCTGCAATGGACTATGGACAGTTTCATCAAATTTATCTTCCTCATCCACGTTGCTGCTTTCTAGCAGGTTCCAGCTCAGCAGTCCTTTAATTCTCTTCTTGACTGGCTGCCATTAAACCATGAAACCAGTTGATCTACTGTGCATATTCTTTTAGAATTCAACACTAAATACATAATTTATTTTGATGGATTCAATAAGACAAAAATCTTTGTTTTTCTGATTTACAACTCTGTTCTATGTGTTAATTACTATGTTATGTTCTTTGATAGGGATGTATCGATGCAGAAAATGAACTGAATATTGTGTGTTCACCTGAATGGTGAACTTATGGGTTTGCACCAAAATCAAATCCCTCATAATGCAGTGCATAAAATGTAAATTGTGTCAGGTGGCATAATAAGGCTAATAATTGGGGGTTGCAAATGCTCCAGCCTCCTCCCTATAAAAGTCTGATCTTCCATAAGCCTTTTGTCAGTGTGTTTTGGAATTAGAGTGGATAGGTACAGCCAGAGGCGTGCACACAGCGTGTGCTGGGTGTGCCTGGGCACACCCTAATCACCCCATGTGCATTAGCATTATCGCTCTGTGTGCCAGCAGGAAGATGGGTAAGATGGTTCCGCCGTAAGAGAAGTGTTTATGCACATCTCTTTTACTGTGCCAGCAGGGAGATCAATGTGCCAGGGTCATATATATGAAGACACACACAGATGTGTGTTTGAGCTTTAGGGTGCACACCCTAATACAATAGGCTGTGCACACCTATGGAAATTTCAGGGAAAGACAGTTACTGCTGCTGTACACTACAGTGATACACATATGTATAGTGCCACTTCTACAATACAATGAATGGCGGTGTGGTGGCCTACAAAGAGTGAAGTGAACCCCCCCTCCATCACACTCACTGTGCTGTTTGGTGCTCTATTACTGTGATTTGCATTACTATGCTTACCAAACATTTTATTCACAGTGAGTAAACTCAATAGTCTTTGTTAGGGCTGCCTTTTTTGTACTGTATGTGTCAGCAAAAAAGAAAAAAAGTTATATAGAAGATATAAAAAACTATAAATATATATAAGAAATATTTCAGTGTAATATGTTCAACATGTTCAATTTGTTATATAAGGTACAATGAATCGGCAATGGTATGAACCCATGCACAATATAGATAGATATATATACAAACACTTACAGCTTTGGTTCAGTAAGCACAAAAGAACATATAGCGACGTGTCATTCAGATAGCAAATACAATAGTAGAAAAATATTCCTCTAATTGAGTAAATGCTTAAAGCAGCCCATAGATGACTCAATTTTCTTTCCTTCCACAGGCTGGTTGTACCCAAGTTGATCAATGGATCAACTTGGTTATAATCAGTCTGCCCATACATGGATCGAGTCTCAGGCAGTCCCTGCTGAACCAAGGATGGGGAAAGGTCATAAATTTCATATTTCCTTATTATTCGTGAAATAAATAACACAATATTTATACATATAGTGGAGCATTACTAATAAAGTGCAATACAACTATTAATATCACTGATAAAATACAAAAAATAAAATTAAAATATAAACACAAATTAAATGAACAAATGTCCAAAAATACAAAAAATAAAAGTGAATGTCTCTTTAACCACTTCAACCCCGGAAGGATTTACCCCCTTCCTGACCAGAGCACTTTTTGCGATTCAGCACTGTGGCGCTTTAACTGACAATTGCGTGGCCGTGCAAAGTTGTACTCAAACAAAATTAACACATTCTTCCCACAAATAGAGCTTTCTTTTAGTGGTATTTGTTCACCTCTGCAGTTTTTATTTTTTCACTATAAACAAAAAAGAGCGACAATTTTTTTTACTTTTTGCTATAATACATATCCAAAAAAAAATATGAAAAAAAAATGTCTTCCTCAATTTAGGCCGATATGTATTCGAATACATATTTTTGGTAAATAAAAAATCGCAATACGTGTATATTGATTGGATTGCGCAAAAGTTATCGCTTCTACAAACTATGGGAATAGATTTATGGCATTTTTATTTATTTTATTTTTTTACTAGTAATGGCGGCAATCTGTGATTTTTATCGGGACTGTGATATTGCGGTGGACAGATCGGACACTTTTGACACTTTTTTGGGACCAATGACATTTATACAGCGATCAGAGCTTTAAATAACCACTGATTACTGTATAAATGTAATTTGCAGGGAAGGAGTTAAACTGTAGGGGACGATCAAGGGGTTAACTGTGTTCCCTCACTGTGTTCTAACTGTGTGGGGGCTGGGCTGGCTAGGGCATGACTAGATCTAACCATTCCCGATTACTGGGAAACAGTAGATCTGCCATATGTCCCCTGACAGAATGGAGATCTGCCGTGTTTACACTGGCAGATCTCCATTCTGCCTGTGTAACAGGCGATAGCGGGTCACCAGCAGACATCGAATCCTCCTGACCCGCGCATGTGTGGCCAACATACAATGAAGTTAGTTTGTGCAGCCAAGCTGCCCCAGTACAACTGCGGCGGCTGGTCGGTAGCTGGTTAAATTGCATCAATCTGACCAATGTGCAAAAAAGTCTGTGCAAAAAAAATTCTATAAAAGAATTTGTGCATTGAATGTTCCTCAGTCAGTGATCTTCATTCTATATATTTTTCACCACGCATTATCCTTTTTTCTTGACAATGTACAACCTCCACCATTTTAGATGTACCCTCACCTTAATACAGCAGATAATGAGCCTTTAGAATTCTTTGCCACGAGGTGCCATATTGAACTTCCAGTGACCAGTATGAGATTGAGAGCGATAACATCAAATTCAACACACCTGCTGCCCATTCACACCGGAGACCTTGTAACACTAACGAGTCACATGACACTGGGGAAGGAAAATGACTGTTTGGGCCCAATTTGGAAATTTTCACTTAGGGGTGTACTCACTTTTGTTGCCAGCGGTTTAGACATTAATGGCTGTGTGTTGAGTTATTTTGAGGGGACAGCAAATTTACACTGTTATACAAGCTGTATACTCACTACTTTACATTTTAGCAAAGTGTAATTTCTTCAGTGTTGTCATACACATGAAAAGATATAATAAAATATTTACAAAAATGTGAAGGTGTACTCATTTTTGTGAGATACTGTAAGTGCAAAGCATGTAGAGTATAAAGTCTTTGTCAAAAGTGCATATGGTACTCCTGTGCAGGTATTCCACTTATTGAAGCAAATATCACTTTTCAATTTTGTTGTTCCACTAAAGTGGGCAATTTATACAGCAGCAGTCCTTGAAATAAGGTTTACACATTGTTGTTTCCGAGGCGCTAATATTTTTTATCACTATAATTGATTGTTACTTAGATACTAGTCCTGTATATACTACAGCCAAAACTGGAATAAGGTAGTCCTGTACCATGGGTGAACATGTGCCTGGTTTGATCATCGATCCTGCCAAGCCACAAAGAAGGGGGACTTCTTGGTGAAAAGACATCTATAGCTAAATATTACAATTACATTTTCCAATATTATTACATTTGTTATCGTTATCTGTTATTATTTAATTTAATGTTATATGCAGTTTGATTTTACCTACAAGTGTTTGTGTGATTTCTCTTTGCACATCTCGAAAAAAAACCCCCAAAAACGTAAACTTTTTACCGTGATAAAACATTTTGTTTCAGAAGTGGGATTTGACTTGTGTGAACTAAAGATACCAATAATAGAATGTGTAGTGACAGGATTGTGCTAGATTGTTTGTTTAATGCAGTGTTTTTGTATTGTAAACCATAATACATTCAGAAAGTGTAGAAAATGCATCAGTTGGGGCGTGGCTTAGCAATGGCCGTGTGAAGACGTGTCTCTCGAGCTCTGCCGGACCTAGACCTGAGACATACCGTATAGTCTTGGTCTTGAAGCCTTAAAATGTATGCCGAGTGATCGCAAGAACTCACACATCCCAGGAGAACACAGAGGACTGGAGATTACTCAGTATTTCCTTCGGAACCACTGTCCTCTCCCCCCTGAGCTCTCAGACAAGATGGCGCCACCGCGTGTACACCAGCATGGGACTGCAACCCCCTCCAGCAAGAAAGGAGTGCAGCCAGAGGGAAGGACCTGAACCGATGGGGAGGACTGCCGGGAGTAAGGCGGTCGCCTTTGCCCATCCGCTTCCCAGAGTTACCGGTGGAAGATTTGCAAGCGGTTCCGTCCTCTAACCCTCCAGGAACGAACCTTCCGGGAATGAACTTTCCATGAACAAACCTTCAGGGAATGAACTTTCCGGGAAAGAATCTTCCGGGAACGAACCTTCTGGGAACGAACCTTCTGGGAATGAACCTGCCGGGAATGGCCGTTGACGGTACCCTCCGGGAAATCATCACCTCGCTGCCTACCAGAAACGATCTTCATGCCATGGCCACCTCCATAGTGAGTGCTCTCACAAAGGAGCTTCATGATATTAGAGGCCAGGTGGAGGCGGTGGAGGAGTGGATGGGAGACCTGGAGGCATCAGCTAATGCTAATGACGGGGCTCTCTGCATTGGAGGCTGACCAGCAGGTGTTTCGCCGCCACCTTATTGATCTTCAGCTGCGCGTAGATGATGTCGAAAACCGCAGCCGACAGAATATATCTTCGCCTCCGGGGCATACCTGAGGCCACCCGGGGCCCCGACCTCAAGGCTACGGTGACAGCTATACTAAACAGGTACCTTTACAAGCCTCCTACCGCAGACCTGGAACTGAACAGAGTCCACAGGATCCCGGGCCCTCAAGTCCCCGCTGGGGGATCGGACTCCCATGACCTACCTCAGGATGTCCTGTGTAGGGTCCACTTCTTTGGGATCAAGGAGGAAATAGTTCGGCAGACCTGGGCAAAGGGTCCCCTGGACTTTGGTGGGGCAAACATCCGCATCTACCCAGATGTTTCGAGGCAGACGAGGGGGATGCGTGCTCTGCTACGTCCACTCCTGAATCTCCTGAGGGAAATGGAGGTAACATACAGATGGGGCCATCCCTTCCACCTGATTGTGAAGAAAGGAAGTGAGGAATTCTATCTGCGGGCACCGGATCAGCTACCAGACCTTTTCTTCTTTCTTGACCGTCCCTCAGTGGAGATCCCCAACTGGCACGAGTACCTGCTGTCCCAGGGGGTGGGGTTCCCCCCCACCCCAATGTCCTCGGCGACAGCGGAGACCCCGTTCCTGGGCGAGGAGCGGTGAGCCGTCCCGGAGGCGGCCCACAGCATTGGAGGACTGAGCACTGGGAACACTGCAGACACGGGTAAGACACCAAGATGCTTTTCCTGATATCCTATGCCAGTCGCCTAGCGAGAGTGCCCCTTGACTGTGTGCTCTCAGGCTGCCCTGGCTGACAGTCTTTTTACACCTGGGCTGTTGACACTGTTCCCCGCGGTTTGGGATAGACCCCTCACTCAGACACCATTCCCCTGTCCCGTGCTGGCTGGGAGGGACCGGCTGGTGCCACTCTAGCCATTTTGCTCTGACTGGCGGTAAGCAAACTATTCTACTCCCAGAATGCTTTGGGGCTGTCTCAACTGTAGTGATCCGATCAAAGTACTTTACGACACCTACCTGTTGTTCCTCCCCCCTCTATGTTTGGACTGAGGCCGTGGACGTGGCCATCTCATGGGGACTATGACACCCCCATTGCTCCTGGATTTTGACCCCCTCCCCGCTTCCCGCCCCCTTGCATGCAGTAGGGGCCACCGCTGACTGTCCGGATCTGGTGGACCCGGGCCGACCATGACCCTGAAGCTAGGACTGCCATGTCCCCTCTGGCACCACCGGTTCCCCCCTCTGGGCTGCAGAGTTTTCATGCACAACCCCATTGTGTTTTGGGGTACCCAGGTTATGTTTATTGGTTAATGTAATGGCATATATTGACTATCTGTAATCTTTTTCTTTTCACAGGAGGGGACTTGGCCTAGGGTTGGATGCCCCGGTGGGGGCCGGGCCCCGTGCTGCCACTTGCACCCCTGGTTAACCCCTGGCTGCCGCGCCGCCTCGGCGGCGGGGGTGGGGTGGGTGCCCGACGGCCGCCTGGGGGTCCACTCAGTGCCTTGGCTTTGGGGAAGGGTCCATAAATGTTGCTGCAGCGGGGGGAGGGGGGGTTGACTGGGGGGTCGGTGTGTCCGACGTCGTTGTAAATACCTGGGAAGGGGTTTCGGTTCCGTGACTCACCTGGGGGTCCGCCGGCAGCCCGTGGGTGGGGTGGGGGCGGCGGCTCCGCCGCGCCGTCGGTCCCCAATTGGTCCCCACGTTCACCGTCGTGCCCCGGGCCGGGGGTGGCCCCGTAGGTTGGGATCCGGTTCAGGGGAGGACACTTTTCTTTTTCTAATGTCTATCAGTTATATACGGTAATGTAATTGGTTATTTGTATTGGACCCATGGGGTTTTGTGTTACCCCAACACGTACTTTTGAGACGTCGGGTCTCCCCCCTTGGCCACCACGGTCTCCCCTGTACCGTCAGGATCGAAGTCCCAGTACCA
>BLSH010255450.1:1388724-1407648 GCA_018402905.1 Glandirana rugosa
TGTCATCATACCAGAGAGGGCCAAAATAAATTTCACAATGTGTGTCAGAGGTCTACAAACGTCTTGTCACTATACCCAAGAGGGCCGAATAAATATGAAATAACTGTGTCAAACTTCTACTAAAATCTTGTCACTATACCGAAGATGACAATTAATTGGTGAAGGGTGGACCGCATATCTCTTTACTGCAGGCCCGCCCCCCAAGTAATAGGACTGACCTGCAAATAACTGCAGGAGTCCTATTAGGCGCTAGCACGCGGGGACCCCCGTGCGTAGCGCCGCTAGCCACCACGGCACCCAGTCCGACTGGGTGGCGTAATGGCTGGCTCCATTTTCCGATCACATGGTAAAAGGCTTCGGATCGAAGCCTTTTACCTCGGTCGGTAATGCGGTGGGTCAGCCTGACCCACGGCACCACCGATCGCCGCGATGCGTGCCCCCAGGGGCGCACGATCGCGGATTATCCTGAGGACGTCAATAAACGTCCAGTCAGGATAATGAACCCCCCGCCCGGACGTCATTTCTCTATACGCCAGGTGGGAAGTGGTTAATTAACAGTAGAAGCCATATCACTGTTCTAAAATCATCTTCAAACTGTGTCAATAAAGTATAAATAAGCCGGGAGAACCCATATCACTGTTCTGCAAACATCTGGAGACTGTGTGTAACACTTTAAATAAAACCGGGAGAGACCATACTACTGTTCTGCAAACATCTGGAAACTGTGTGTAACACTTTAAATAAAACCGGGTGAACCCATATCACTGTTCTGCAAACATCTGGAAACTGTGTGTAACACTTTAAATAAAACCGGGACAAATTGAACTACTGTTCTGCAAACATCTGGAAACTGTGTGTAACACTTTAAATAAAATCGGGCGAACCCATATCACTGTTCTGCAAACATCTGGAAACTGTGTGTAATACTTTCAATAAAACTGGGACAAACAGAACTACTGTTCTGCAAACATCTAGAAACTGTGTGTAATACTTTAAATAAAACCGGGCGAACCCATATCACTGTTCTGCAAACATCTGGAAACTGTGTGTAACACTTTCAATAAAACTGGGACGAACAGAACTACTGTTCTGCAAACATCTGGAAACTGTGTGTAACACTTTCAATAAAATCGGGACAAACAGAACCACTGTTCTGCAAACATCTGGAAACTGTGTGTAACACTTTCAATAAAACTGGGACAAATAGAACTACTGTTCTGCAAACATCTGGAAACTGTGTGTGAAACTGTAGCATAGAGAAGAACAGGGATATGGTTTCGCTCTGCTATAGTTTCACATAGAGTTTTTAGATGATTTTAGAACAGTGATATCATATCAAAGCCCAGCTCCGATCAGTGTAAAGAGCCAATAGAATTGGCTCTTTACCACGTGACCGGATGTGTCAATCACAGCCGGTCGTGTGATGTAAACAAACTGCGTTAACCAGAGTACCTGTCACCAGCCCATCAGAGTATCCGAGTACCTGTCACCTGCCCATCAGAGTACCCGAGTACCTGTCACCTGCCCATCATAGTACCCGAGTACCTGTCACCAGGCCATCAGCGTACCAGAGTACATGTCACCAGCCCATCTCAGTACCCAATTACCTGTCACCAGCCCATCAGAGTACCCGAGTACCTGTCCCCTGCCCATCAAAGAACCTGAGTACCTGTCACCAGCCCAGCAAAGTACCTGAGTACCTGTCACCTGCCCATCAGCGTACCCGAGTACCTGTCACCAGACCATCAGCATACACGAGTACCTGTCACCAGACCATCAGCGTACCAGAGTACCTGTCACCTGCCCATCTGAGTACCCAGGTACCTGTCATACTCCATCAGCGTACCCGAGTACCTGTCACCTGCTCACCTGAGTACCCGAGTACCTGTCACATGCCCACCTGAGTACCCGAGTACCTATCACCAGCCCATCAGAGTACCTGAGTACCTGTCACCTGCCCTTCAGATTACCCGAGTACCTGTCACCAACCCATTTGTGTAACCGAGTACCTATCTGCAGCCCATCAGAATAACCAAGTACCTTTTACCAATCCATCAGATTACCCGAGTACCTGTCTCCAGCCCATTAAAGTACCCGAGTACCTATCTGCAGCCCATCAGAGTACACTAGTACCTATCTGCAGCCCATGCCTCATGGAATATACCTCGGGTGTTTGCTTTCCAAAATGGGGTAATTTGGGGGGTAATTCCACTGTCCTGGTGCTCCAGGGCCTTCAAACATGTGATAGGTATGAATGAAATGTTATGTGTAATTTATGCTCCTAGAACACCTGACGGTGCTCCCTGCATGTTTGGCCAAGGGCGTGAAAAAAGGCTCACATATGTGGTATCGCCATACTTGGGATGAGTAGCAGAATATATTTTGGGGGTTAATTTTTGCTATGTACATGCTATGTGTTAGAAATATCTTATAAATTGACTACTTTGTGTAAAAATAAAAGCGTTTTCATTTTCTTTCCACGTTTTTAGAAGACTTGTGAAAAAAAATGAACCATTCAAAAGACTCATAATGCCTCATATAATATACGTTGGGGTGTTTGCTTTCCAAAAGGGGGTCATTTTGTGGGTAATTCCATTGTCCTGGTGCTCCAGGGCCTACAAAAGTGTAATAGGTCGTTAGGAGATTAGATGATGGTGCTCCCTGCATGTTGGACCTCTCTATGTGGCCAGGCTGTGAAAAAGTCTCACACATGTGGTATCGCCAGTAGCAGAATGTATTTTGCGGTGTAATTGGAAGAATGCATATGTTGTGTGTGAGAAATAACTTGCTGTTATGACAATTTTGTGCAAAAAAATAATAATTTCTTAATTTTCCCATGAATTGTGGGAAAAAAGTACAACTTCAAAAAACTCGCCATGCCTCTTACTAAATACCTTGGAATGTCTACTTTTCAAAAGGGGGTAATTTGGGGGTATTTGCACATTCCTGACATTTCAGGGCCTCAAGAAATGAGATAGGCCATCAGTACATCAGGTGTGATCAATTTTCAATGATTGGCACCATAGCTTGTAGACTCTATAACTTTCACACAGACCAAATGATATACACTTATTTGGGTTATTTTTTTTACAAAAGATAGGTAGCAGTATAGGTTTTGGCCCAAATTTATGAACAAAAATTACTTATTTGCAAAATTTTATCACAGAAACTAAAAAAAAAAGTGTTTTTTTTTTCAAAATTTCGCACTTTTTTCACTTATGTCGCAAAAAATAAAAAACCCAGAGGTTATTAAATACCACCAAAAGAAAGCTCTATTTGTGTGAAAAAAATTATAAAAATTTTGTTTGGGTACAGTGTAGCATGAGCGAGTAATTTCTATTCAAAGTGTGAGAGCGCTGAAAGCTGATAATTGGTCTGGGCAGGAAGGGGGTATAAACGTCCTGTATTGAAGTGGTTAAAGGAATATTTCATTTATAGTGTTTCACTTTAAGCATTATTAAAATCAGTGCTCCTGAAAAAAACAATTGATTTAAAAACTTTTTTTTGCATTGATCCATGTCCCCTAGGGCAGGATCCAGGTCCCCATACACTTTTTTTTATGGCAATAACTTGCATATAAGCCTTTAAAATGAGCACTTTTGATTTTTCATGTTCGCGTCCCATTGACTTTAATAGGGTTTGTGTGTTCTCACAAATTTTTTCCCTGTTCGCAAGCTCTGGTGTGAACCGAACCAAGGGGAGGGGTGTTCGGCCCATCCCTAGGGAGTACTACTGTGTTTCAATACAAACCTGTCGTTTCCTCTGTTTGTTTTTTGCCATTTTGCTGAATAAAGCTACTTTTACTTTCACTATACTCTGAGCTGGCTGTTCTGAGCTGGCCCTCTGATCCTTAACAAATGATTTGAATCAAAGGAAAGAAAGGAAAGTGGCTGATTGAGGTTGAGACTAGAGTTGATCGAACCCGTGGATGTTCGGGTTTGGTGGGTTCGGCCGAACTTCGGAAAAAAGTCCTGGTTCGGTACCGAACTTGACCCAAACTTGACCCCGAACCCCATTGAATACAATGGGGACCAGAACTTTTCGGCACAAAAATTACTGTAAAAGAGTCCTGGAAAGTGCTAGAGGGCTGCAAAATGATTTTAGAACAATAATCTGTCCCTTATAGCAACAGCAGGAACCTGACCCTATAGAACTAGGAGATAATTTTAGAACAATAATCTGTCCCTCTAAGCAGTAGACTCTACCTAGTCCAGTCAGATCTTTCTGTAATGCAGGATGAGATCTGCAATCTGTCCCTAAAAGCAGTATTAGTAGTAATCTCTACCTATCTATCTGCAATCTGTCCCTAAAAGCAGTAGTAGTAGTAATCTCTACCTATCTATCTATCTGCAATCCGTCCCTCACAGCACCGGCAGCATCCTCTCCCTACACTACCCAGAGAGCATATGACATGCAGCACTGTGACTCCAGCCTCATATAGAGGCTGGGTCACATGATGCACTGGCCAATCACAGCCATGCCATTAGTAGATAGCTTCTAGGGAAAATCACGCTTGTTGATTGGCTGCCTTGCAGCTATTCAACATGTGTGATCAAATACCCAAACCCAGAACTCAAACCCAAACTTTTTTTTAAATGTCCGGGTTCGGGTCCGGGTCATGGACACCCCAAAGTTCGGTACGAACCCAAACTTTACAGTTTGGGTTCGCTCAACTCTAGTTGAGACCCTTCAAATTCCTAAATAGTCAGCACAGGAAAAGCAGCCATGATTATTAAACAAATGCATTTCCATTCCAGCCCACTAGGGGTGGAAAAGGAAGAAGGTATGGAGTACAGATTAAGCACCATCCCTGACAAAACTGTGTTGCTCTTCCTTTAATGGCAGTCACATGCACAAGTTAGTTGAATAGTAGAGTACAGCATAACCTGTATATTTGTGTTCATGCTAAGAATAACAGCATAAGATGGAACAATAGTGGATGATCACACTGGAGATGAACATGTATCTGATTAATGTGTCTACTTTATTATGTCCTTTATTACTTTATTATTAACTTATTATTGATTATTAGTATCAATATTATTTATTATCTACTTCATGTGTCCTTTATTGGTAATTGTAAAGAAGTGTAATATTCTAGAATATAACATTAATCATTTTTATGCTTTGTCTCGTTATAACAGTAGGAACCAGATCTGTTCCTAGGAGTTAGGAAGTGTTCAAGATCTGTATTGTTGGAGTTGGACAAGAGGTTGATATATGTAGATTATGGTGGGTATGGTGCTACTCACAGTGGATGAGTCCTTATTCAGATATGTTTGTGTGTGATAGTATCTTACAGGCTGATAACGTATATAATATGAATAATTAGTTATCTCATCAAAGTCTGTGGTATTGTGGAATTAGTGTAAATACATATGACTTTTAAAGTAATCCGTGTGATGGGTTGTAATAAGGTGTTCAAAAAATAAATAAAAGGAGCACTTCATGTGTGAAATTCAGTAAAACATGATGCAAATAAATGCAAATTCAGCGGAACACGGTAATATCCCATAATAATTACGTCCAAGCAAGGGAAAAAAAGTTAATGTGAAAAAAGTGACCAAAGATAAAGTGCTTCAATCAAAATGTGCAATATCCATAAATAGTGCATCATATATATATGGTAATAACTAATGCCTTTACACAGTAAAAAATGGTGTGATTAATGATGAAAAATATAAAAATAAAGATTAAAAGTTAAAATTAAAAATAAAAATAAAATAAAAATTCTCATGTGCATATAAAGTGTCTTGTGCTTAATCTATGGCAAATTTCTGAAAGAGAGGTTGATATAGTTAAATCGATATGGTGATGTATAATTATTGTACACAAATGTGATTGAATGTCAAGTAAACCATGGTGAATTATTGACAATATTAAGCCACGTCAGCCCCGAAAGGTTTCTCCCCCTTCCTGACTAGAGCATTTTTTGCAATTTGGCACTGCACTATTTTAACTGGTATTTGCGCAGCATTCATGCAACAATGTGCCCAAACAAAATGTATGTCCTTTTTTTTCCACAAATAGAGCTTTCTTTTGGTGGTATTTGATCACCTCTACGGTTTTTATTTTTTGCGCTATAAACAAAAAAATACCCACAATTTTGAAAAAAAATGTAATAAATCAGATTTTTTTTATCGTTTTAGGCCAATATGTATTCAGCTACATTTTTTGGTAAAAAAAATCACAATAAGCGTATATTGATTAGTTTGCGCAACATTTATAGTGTCTACAAACAATCGGATATTTTTATGGCATTTTTATTTTTATTGGTAATGGCGGTGATCAGCGATATTTAGCGGGACTGCGACATTGTGGCGGATGAATCTGGCACTAAGTGACACATTTTGGGGAGCAGTGACACCAATACAGTGATCAGTGCTAAACAAATGCACTGTCACTATACTAATGACACTGGCAGAGAAGGGTGATCAAAGGGTTAAATGTGCTCCTAGGGAGTGTTTGTTAACTGTGTGGGGGATGCTTTCACTGGGGGAAGAGAAAGATCTGCTGCTCCCAGTGATCGGGAACAGTGAGATCTCCATCTTCCCCTCTGACAGAACGGAGATCTGCCTGGTTTACATAGGCAGACCGCTGTTCTGTCTCTCTAGGGAGAGATCGCTGGGTGCCGGCGAACATTGAGTCTGCCAGACTAGCTGATAGGCTCCCGCTATTGTTATTATTTATTATTATACAGGATTTATATAGTGCCAACAGTTTGCGCAGCACTTTACAAAATGAAGGCAGACAGTACAGTTACATCACAATTTGGTACAAGAGGAATCAGAGGGCCCTGCTCTTTAGAGCTTACAATCTAAGAGAGGATCAATTGATACAAAAGGTAATAGCTGTGGGGGATGAGCTGATGTAGAAAGTAAGAGAGTATTAGATAGAAGCAGGATAGGCTTCTTTAAAGAGAAAGGTTTTCAGGGATCGTCTAAAGATGGATAGATTAGAAGACAGTCAGACAGATTGGGGTAGGGAGTTCCAAAGGATGGGAGAAACTCTGGAGAAATCCTGGAGGTGAGCATGGGAGGAGGTGACAAGGGAGCTAGAGAGCAGGAGGTCTTGGGAGGACCGAAGAGGGCGGCTTGTTTGGTATTTTGAGACTAGGTTAGAGATGTAGCTGGGGGCAGAGTTGTGGATGGCTTTGTAAATTATTGTTAGTACTTTGAATTTTATTTGTTGGGTGAGTGGAAGCCAGTGAAGAGATTGGCAGAGAGGGGTGGAGAACACTGAGCGGTTGGTAAGGTAGATAAGTCTTGCAGCAGCATTCATTATTGACTGAAGGGGGGATAATGTATGCAAAGGTAATCCAATGAGGAGAGAGTTCCAGTAGTCGAGGCGAGAGATAACCAGAGAGTGAATTAGAAGCTTGGTGGTGTCATTGGTTAAAAAGGGGCATATTCTAGCGACGTTGCGTAGGCTGAGGCAGCATGATTTGGACAGGGATTGGATGTGGTCCTGAAAGGACAGTTATGAGTCTAGGGTTACCCCTAGCACCCTGGCATGTGGGGACACACTAATAGTTGTGCCATTGATCTTAACAGAGAAGTCAGGGTGAAGGGGCACGTGGGGGAGGAAATATCATGAGCTCAGTTTTAGATAGATTCAGTTTGAGGAAGTGCTGCAACATCCAGGCTGATATGTCTGTTAGTAAGGTAGTGATCTGTGAGGAGACTGATTGGGTGAGTTGAGGGGTAGAGAGATGGATTTGGGTGACATCGGCATATAAATGATAGAGGAAGCCATGGGAGGTTATCAGCTGACCCAGGGAGGACGTGTAGATCGAGAATAGTAGGGGTCCAAGGACAGAACCTTGGGGGACCCCAACGGTAAGAGGAGTTGGAGAGGAGGAAGTGGAGTTGTAAGTGACAGTGAAGGTGCGTTGAGATAGTTAAGATTCGAACCAACAGAGAGCACAGCCATGGAGACCAAGCAAATTAAGTTTTTTTGAGGAGGAGTGGGTGATCAACTGTATCAAAGGCAGCGGAGAGGTCCAAGAGTAAGAGTATGGAATAATGACCGTTGGTTTTTGCTGTTAGTAAGTCATTTGTGAGTTTTAGGAGGGCAGTTTCTGCGGAGTGCTGTGGATGAAATCCAGACTGAAGGGGATCAAGAAGGTTGTTTTCAGTGAGGTGGTCACTCAGTCGGTTGTAAACTAAACGTTCAAGGATTTTGGAGGCAAAAGGGAGTAAGGAGATGGGTATTAGGTTGTTAAGATTGGTGGGGTCCACTGTGGCCTCTTTCCTGGGCAGTGAGTAAGTTAATGGGTAGAGGTAATGGAGGACGAAGTAGAGCATTAAATGTAGAAAAGAGTTGACGGGGGCTTCGTGAGAGGTTGTTGATAAGAGTGATAAAGTAGGTCTGTTTGGCAGTGTGGAGGCAGGAATGGTATTGTTGGAGGGCAGATTTATATTGGCTGAAATCTTGCTGTGACTTAGTCTTACGCCACAGACGCTCAAGAGCGCAGCTCTTTTTTTGAGGCTTCTGGTATTGTCTGTCTGCCAGGGTTGTAGCGGTCGGGGCCTGATTCTGTGTGTAGTGAGAGGGGCCAAGGTATCTAGGGTGGATAACAATGAGTTGTTCTATATATATATATGCACAGGTGCTGGTCATATACTGTAATTAGAATATCATCAAAAAGTTGATTTATTTCACTAATTCCATTCAAAAAGTGAAACTTGTATATTATATTCATTCATTACACACAGACTGATATATTTCAAATGTTTATTTCTTTTAATTTTGATGATTATAACTGACGACTAAGGAAAATCCCAAATTCATTATCTCAGAAAATTAGAATATTGTGAAAAGGTTCAATATTGAAGACATCTGGTACCACACTCTGATCAGCTAATTAACTCTCTCAGTCTAGTTCTGTAGGCTACACAATCATGGGGAAGACTGTTGACTTGACAGTTGTCCAAAAGACGACCATTGACACCTTGCACAAGGAGGGCAAGACACAAAAGGTCATTGCAAAAGAGGCTGGCTGTTCACAGAGCTCTGTGTCCAAGCACATTAATAGAGAGGCGAAGGGAAGGAAAAGATGTGGTAGAAAAAAGTGTACAAGCAATAGGGATAACCGCACCCTGGAGGGGATTGTGAAACAAAACCCATTAAAAAATGTGGGGGAGATTCACAAAGAGTGGACTGCAGCTGGAGTCAGTGCTTCAAGAACCACTACGCACACACTATGCACAGACTGATAAATAATGAATGAATATAATATACACGTTTCACTTTTTGAATGGAATTAGTGAAATAAATCAACTTTTTGATCATATTCTAATTATATATAGTCCAATCACAGCAAGAGCGGGTCACTGGCAACGCATGCACCCCAGACCCAGTAGAAGCCACAATGTAAGGGTACGTGATGTCACGCTAACAGACCACCCTGCCACAGTAAAAGTACGTGGGGCGGTCCGGAAGCAGTTAATGTACATCCTTAAATTAAATTTACCTTGATAACAAATAATGTATGTGGTGTTAAAGGTGTTGTGGTGTTAAAGGTGTTAATTAATTAAATAAATAATATGAGTTGATTAGATTTTGGTAATAGAAAGTGCACTCATAAGTCAACAAAACAATGCCCATATGTTTTGTGTAATGTGCTCTGTGAAATGTTCTTTGGTAATATGTTTTTCGGTTCTAAACATTTGTTTATTTCTAGGAGGGAAATGCAATGATACCCTACTAAATCCTTTTAATTTGTTTAGTTCCTAGATAATACTTCATGGCATCAATCAACCTGTCTGATATGGTTTGATGTAACAGAAGTAAAGATCACAGCCATTGCGCGACTCCGGCCAGTCACAGAGCCGGAGCCGCGGCCCCAGAAGGAAGAGGGGCTGAAGTTGGACGCTGCCCAGGGGACATCACAGGCTTCATTTTCAGGTAAGTGACACATAATGGGCTACTATTATGTAATGATATCAATTGTAATGAAAGGTTCTGTTAAAGTGGATGTAAACCCTCACATATACCCAGTGAAGTGAACATCGTCCGATGATACACAGGGATGAAACAAATTTCCCTACATAAGTTTTACATACATATCTGCTTTATTCAACTTTATATATTCTTTAGAATGTTCAGATTGTGTTAGAGATTTTCTCTTTCTGTTCAACACTGAGTGTGAAGTCTGACCATACAGCCAGGACAGCGGATTAGAGGAAAGGCACACGACACCTCTCCACAGAGGCAAATGAAGAGATGTGCAGAAATGTGCTCTGACAAGTCAAGCTGTCTGCTAATCTATCTATAGCAACCTCCCATGACACAAATTTCAACCTGGTTTTATCTCATGTGTCGGAGAACTTGTCAGAAGTTATCATGTTGATAACAGAAGAAAGGAGCTGGAGAAAGCCACAGGACTTAGTGATTGGAAGAAAGATAAGAAAACACTGCACATATACATATACAATATGTGCCCAGCTCAAATTTCATGAATCAGGTTTACATCCACTTTAACCACTTGCTGAGCAGCCACCGTTTTTATATTGTGGCAGGTCGGCTCTCCTGTGGGAATCGCTGCAGCTGTATGGCGGCTCATGCAGGTGCAGTTGCGGGTGGAAGCGCGCCACCAGAGGCGCGTGCCCACGCCCACTGCACACTACGTGAGCGTGCCTGTGGGTCCGGTGAACTCAATGTCTGCCGGCGACCCGCAATTGCCTTCTACAGAGGCAGAACGGGAATCTGTCAATGTAAACAAGGCAGATCCCTGTTCTAACAGGCGACATGACAGTGATCTGCTGTTCCCAGTGATCGGGAACAATGAGATCTGTCATGTTCCTGCCAGCCTAGCCCCCACACAATTTGAACACGCTGAGGGAACACAGTTAGCCCCTTGATCGCCCCCTAGAGTTTAACCCCTTCCCTGCCAGTGTCATTTTTACATTGATCACTGCATTTTTATAGCACTGATCAATGTAATAATGTCATTGGTCTCCAAATAGCGTCATTTGGGGTCAGATTTGTCCGCCACAATGTCGCAGACCTGCTAAAAATTGCAGATCGTTGCAACTACGAGTAAAAACAATAAAAAAATAAAAGTCAGGCGCATGCGCGGAGGCTCACAGCGCTGACGTATGTGCTGAGAGCTTCGCTCCCTTCAGGCCAGTAACTCCCTGCCAGAGCATCGGAAAGGGCTCCTACGGGCACCACTACCTCCAAAACACCTCAGGGGGACCACGGGCACCCCCTCGGATCCCGGGAGCTACCGCGCGCCGGGACTTAACCCGACAAATAGAGGCCGGTGCTTCGCTAGGCCCAAACTCCAAGATGGCGGCGGCCGCTGCAGCACGGAGCACAACACAGGGAATGGCAGAGGTGGAGGTGGACTCAATAGCAGATCAGGATTGCCTGCCCCTGTGCACGGAGCTTCCTCCCAGCCCAACAGTGAGTAATCCTCTTCTCATACAAGCTTCCCCAACCACCTCAGAATCCATCCTGGCTTCATCTTCAAGCCTGAGTGGGAGACAGAGGGTCCTGGACTTTCTGACACCAGATCACCTGGGGGATATTAAAAATCTGCCTAGCCCTAATCTGATCGATATTCCATCTATGATGTCTATGTTTTCCCACATGTTATCTGAAGGGCTAGCTCAGAATGCCGTCCAAATAACGGCCGCCATTCATGCAGACCTGCAGCAATTGGGAAGCAGAATAGAAGCAATTGAGGCCAAAACGGAGCAGGCTGTCTCTCACTCAAATCAGAATACTGACCGTATACGGGAACTGCATGAGCAATTGGATACAGCCCTAAACAAATTAGATGATTTGTAAAATAGGTCCCACAGACAAACTTTAGGATCAGGGGGCTCCCTGAATCGCTTAAAGACTCAGAGCTAGCAGTCCGCACCTTGTTAAAGGATCTGATACCTGACATCTCAGATGGCCATATGGAAATTGACAGAGCTCATCGGGCTTTTCAGGCTCCTCGCCAGGATGGGCTGCCTAGAGATATTGTGGTGAAATTGCATCATTATAAAGTCAAGGAAATGGTGATGCGCCGGGCGTGATCCAAAGATCAGCTCTCTCTTCAGGGACACCCGATCCAAATTTTTGCAGACCTGTCACCGTACACAATTCAGCGTCGGAGAGTGTTGAAACCGCTTCTACAGATTCTGATGCAAAACTCCATCATATACAAATGGGCTTTCCCTTTTCACCTGAACTTCACATTCTCCAGCAAATCGTATGGATTCTCAACCTTCACCGAGGGTGAGAAACTTTTACTCGCTCTGGGCCTTATATCACAGACCACGTGTGCCTCCTCTTCCTCTAAGGGCCTCAACTCCTCCAAGAGACCACCCCCTCCGAACCCTGTTGCTCCCCTTTGGCAGAAACAACAAGCAAAGAGATCAAAGGAAGCGAGACCACCTTGACCAAAGAGGACCCCTCAGGATTTCCTTCTGTTCCTTTGATCTCCTTTAGAGTCAGATCAACATCTGTCACTTTGTGACAGCGCCTGACGCTAAATTTTCTAACTATTTTCTTTTTTTGGGGAGCTTCCCCTAGGTGACCAGCTTTAGTTTGTTTTTCAGTTATACGCACAGGTCACCCTGGGTGGTTGTCTCTGTTTCCCCCTTTGGCTTCATATATGGTGAAAGGGATTGAGCTTGGCATACCAGGAACTATTTCAGAGCTGCCCCTCACCGGACACCGTTCTTCTTTTACTTAATCCGCTGAACTGTGGGTTGGGACCTGACCCCCTTCAACAATCCAAGAAATTTCAGGCAGCCTCTCAACTCCGCCAGGCCATATAGCTCCAAGTAGAGCTTCCACTCCCTCTCCCCCCCTTTTTTTGGGGGGGGGGGGGGTTTACCCCTGGGATAATCAGGGCTTTGTGTGAGGACTGGTTGCTTTGGTGGGAATTACTTTAAATTTTTCTCTTAATGGGGTTCGGAGCTGGGAGCCTGACTGTCTGATCCTCTTTCCCACATTCCCTGTGGGTATGGGAAAGGGGATCAGAGGGTGGCCCCTTTTTGAGTGTCCTCTGTTAATAAGGATCTGAATACCGGGAGGTAACAAGTTTTTCTCTTCACACATTGAAAGGTTTCCATATGTAACTTTTAGGCTTTATTGGGCAGGCGGGGTGGCTGGAAGGTTTGCATTGCACCTCTACATAGCTTTGAGTGGAGTACATGATACTCCATCCGAGGTTGTCACAACCTCCTTGACTTTCGGGGTGGTTGGCTGGGTTTAGGGATGTGGCGGCAGAGGATGGATCCTCTCTCGTCACAGGGGGTTTGGGGTTTGTTACTATTGTTTTCTATGGTTTGTTCATAGGTACAATGTGGGTGATTCTCACAAATTTTCTTTCTTTATCTACAGGTTCAGTAGACTGGTTCTTCTTTTCTTCTTTCCTTGTTTCCCTTCTCCAGTCATTCGGGGATCTGCTCCTGAACTATTGGCTCACTACTGGGATGGCTCACCAGGGCAGGGCGCCTGGGGTAAGCGCTCTCCTGATTTCACGGCATACTTTCTCCTCTCTGATCCATGCAGGTTAACAGTGACACATCTATTCCTCTCCGCATATGGTCTCATAATGCTCAGGGCCTCAATTCCCAGAGTAAAAGGCACGTGCTGTTTAATCAGTATCGATCTAATCAGGCAGACATTGTATTACTTCAAGAGACCCACTTCCCAGACTCTTATAACCCCTCCTTTTTACATGCTCATTATCCACAATTCTATTTATCTAATGCCCTTAACAAAACAAAGGGGGTCGCCATCTGTTTTTTGAAACACGTCAAGTTTTCCCTAATTGAGGTCAAGAGGGACGGGGCGGGGCGATACCTGTTGGTCAAGGGCTCTATAGATGGGGCCATATATACGCTGGTATCCTATTACACCCCAAACACCGGGCAAGCGGCATTCTTCTCTTCCATGATAGCCAAGCTTCAGCCACTCTTCCAGGGGACTCTAATTTTGGGGGGGACACCAACCTGACATTTGACCAAATCCTGGATAAATCTAATAGAGGCGTACCCTGGCCGAGTAAGCCCATTAAACAGAGCGCTGTCCTGGCCATTTTCCTCCACAATGTGGGATTGGTAGATATATGGAGGGAATTAAATCCTTGAACTAGAGACTACACCCACTACTCGGCCCCACACCAAATTTACGCCAGGATAGATCATATATTCTTGCAAGCATTCCACACTCCTCTAGCATCTAAAGCTCTCATTAAGGACAGCTCCATATCTGATCATTCAATGGTTATTCTTCACCTCCAGAGATCTTCGGTTACCCGTCTGAGGTCAACATGGTGCCTTAATGAGGCACTGCTGAGTGACCCGGTACAGTGCTTGGTAATAGATAAAGCCCTTCAGGAGTACTTCCTACTGAATACGAATCCTTCAACCACACCGGAAACACTGTGGGCTGCCCACAAATCAGTCATTCGGGGCAAATTGATCCAAATTTCCTCTAAATTAAAAAGGGAACATAAATCCACCAAATTAACAGCCGAATTCCTAACACAGAGTAAAGCCCACAAACAGTATCCGACTGCCGAAACGTTGGCAAATAGGGAGTCGATAAGGCTAGCTCTTAACTTGGCTCTGACAACTCAGGCCGAAAAACAACTTAGGCGGGCGGGTGCCCGATTTTATCTACACAGGGACAAGATAGGTTCTAAACTAGCAGGCAGGATTACGCCTAGAATACAGTGTGCGGCCCTCCCTAAGATTAGGAATTCGGACGGCTCCTTTACCCAGAACCCTAAGCAGATCATGGAACTTTTTCAACGTTTTTACACAGATCTTTACAAGGGGGGTGGGGGAAAAGACACAGGTCAGGACGTGAAGCTAGAAGAGTTCCTTCACAGTATCCCAATCCCAAAGCTATCAGAAGCTCACGCTGCGAAGTTGGAGGAACCGATCTCCGAGTCTGAGGTTCTAGCTGCAATTAAGAATGCTAAACAGAACTCTGCCCCAGGGCCTGACGGCTTCTCGGCCGGTTACTACAAAAAATTTGCCACTACTCTGGCACCACACATGGTGAAATTTTTTAATTTTTTGAGGGGTGGCACTCCCCTGGATAAAGCCCTGAATTCTGCGTATATATTTCGGTCTTACCTAAACCAGGCAAGGACACCAGTGCAATCAACAATTATAGACCAATTTTGATTAACAATGATCTCAAACTCTTAACCAAAATATTGGCTAACAGGCTATCTTCTTTCATTGCTCAATACGTACACCAGGATCAGGCGGGCTTTATCCCGGGGAGGCAAGGCACTGATCAAATAAGGAGAACCATTGACATTATTTCCCTTCTGAATTCTCGGTGGGATGGGGGGCATCCTCAGGAAGGCTACATCCTCTCCATTGATATCCAGAAGGCGTTCAACGCGGTTACTTGGCCTTACATTTTCAGGACTTTGTCAAAGTGGGGATTTGGTCCTAGGTTCTTGGGCATATTACAGTCGCTATACTCCACGCCATCAGCACAGGTTAAAATGCAGGGTTATTTTTCGGAGGCATTTCGAATCGAGAAAGATACAAGACAGGGGTGCCCCCTCTCCCCCTTAATTTTTGCTATAGCTATGGAGTCACTAGCAATTGCGATTAGACAGAATGTTGACATCAAAGGAGTTCAATGTGGGCCACGGGAACATAAATGCGCGCTCTTTGCGGACGATTTGTTATTATTCGTCACGTCTCCACTGACTTCGACTCCCAACAACTTTGCTATGTTGGATCACTTGGGAGCGGTCTCCGGGCTTAGGTTCAACATGAACAAATCGCAGGCACTAAATATTTTGGTTCCTCTAGATCTCCTCAGCACATTAAAGACCCACTTTACCTTTGAATGGGGACAGGCCTCCATTCCTTATTTGGGTGTGAATTTGACTCCTAGGTTTGATACTCTTTATAAAGCAAATTACCCTCCAATGTTTTATAAATTAACAGCAGACATGGTAACATGGTCCAAATTGGACCTTTCTTGGCTTGGTTGCATTCATGCAATCAAAATAACGCTGCTACCACGTCTGCTGTACCTCTTTAGATCTCTACCCATCCCCATCCTGAAAACTCAATTAACTCAATTCCAGTCCAAAATCCTAAAATTTATCTGGGGTTCAAAAGGCAGCAGATGCCCCCATCACACTCTGTTCCGTTTGAAATCTCAGGGTGGGTTGGGAGTCCACAATTTGTGGTGGTACTTTCAGGCAGCACAGTTGGCCCAGATCTCCATGGCCTATGCTAGTCGTGGTAAACCTGGCTTTTAATAGAGAGGGAAGCAATCCCACGCCATACAATTGATTATCTACTTTGGTCGCCCCAGAATCTTAGACCAGCAGTCCTTGTCCCCACACTTTCTCAATTGCTGACCCTGTGTGATCGCCTGCACAAGGTGCCCAGTTTAGCCTCTTCTCTACGCCCTCTGGCCCATCTATTTAATAATCCGAGCTTTGCCCCGGGACTCAACATTCAAGCATTTAGGTGGTGGCTAAATAAGGGTCTATTTCGGATTGGGCACTTTTTTTCCCCGGGGGGTCCTCTGACAGCTGGATACTGCAGTAGCAAATTAGGAATGCCCACCTCAGAGAAATTCCGACTTATACAAATTTCCCACTACCTACACTCCATATGGTCTAACAAACCTGATCCTCCAAACGTCACGCCCTACGAAAACTGGTGCGCAAACATTAAGGATCAGAGTGGAGGAATATCGCTTATCTACGCCGCACTTGCCGACAACCAAACGAAACCCTCTTATGCAGTTGCATGGGAGAAGGAAGTAGATGAAACATGGTCCTTGGAGGTTTGGAATGCGGGGCTACAGCGCTCCTATAAGGGCATAGTTAACATCTCTCTGATCGAGGCAAATATCAAAGTGATAGCTTGATGGTACAGAGTCCCTCATACTTTAGCAAAGATTTTCCCAGATGCCTCGCCTTTATGTTTTAGGAACTGTGCCCACCCATATGGGCACAATGCTTCACATTTGGTGGCCGTGCCCACGAATTAGGGGTCTCTTGAATAAAATTTTTGCAATTATCCGTAAAGTCACAGGGGTAGCAGTTCCTCAATCTCCAGAGATAGCCCTCCTCAACCCCAGAATAGACCATCTTAATAAACACCAGCACAGATTAGTTTCCTTCATACTGATAGCCACTAAGATTACAATAGCTAGGTACTGGAAGAAGCCTATCACTCCTCTGGCCACAGTCAGGCGCAAGATTTCCTGGATTCTAGCACAGGAAAAGGTAGTGAGCATCCTTTTAGATAAGATCCCAGCCTTTTAGAGGACCTGGGAACCTTGGATGACATTGTCTCGTTCTCCCCTGGGCTCAGGGGCCACTGATCCTCAGCGGAGCCTACACGGATGACTTGGGAATACTCTGCTTCTTTCCTCTTCTTGTCCTCTTTCTTGACTTCTACTACTTTCTCTCTCCTCTTTTTTTTCTATCGGCCTCTCCCATGTGTCCCTCCTGGCAGGGGACATGGGGGAGAGTTAATGATCTCTGTGTTATATTGTTATATATATATTTTTTTTTTTTTCCTTTCAAAGATTTTATTTGATTTTGTCAAATATAAACATATCAGTGTAACATAAGAAATCAGATAGCAAGTTAAGATATCAGTAGTGCACATGTTTGAGTTACCTCGTATGACAAACTCTGTTAGGGGTCACAACAAATCGAAATTTAAAGAGTCCATAGTAAGGCATTAATCAAGAGCAATACTGGTTCATAATAAATTGGAGAAGACTACCTTGTTTAAGAGGATCCTGCCACAGGCTTCCCCCACTCTCAAGGCACCCCATAAAGGGAGCATTCTGTGCGATGAGAGTATGGGGAATCCAAGCATAAGACCACAAGACGGATTCCATCTGCCCCCTGTTGGGGAGGGAGTTTAAGTAGGACCCACGTGGTGTTTAGCCCCCTAACAGGGGTGGAGGGTTTGTCGATGTGATACTCAAATTAAAGACTATCCAAAGATAGCAGCTGGTATATATATAATAAAAGAATACAAAATACAAAAGGAAAATTTGCAATAGCGAAAAGACAAAGAAAAGATAGAATAAGGAGTTAAAGAATAGAGCAAAGGAGGAGTTTAGTGGGAGAGAGAAAAGAGCTGGATGAAGCACCTTGTGGAGGTTGAGAGTAGCTCATGATGTTTCTGGGTTTTGACCTGGGAAAAAGGAAATCCCAACGTACTCTGCCCAAGGTTCCCAAATTCTTTCAAATTGTTTAACAGAGTCAGAAAACAAGCTGGCCAATTTTTCTTGAGACATAATCCAAGAAATTTTTCGTATCGTTGCTGCAAAGGACACCTTTGGTTTTTTCCAGGATTTTGCTATGGTAAGTTTGGTCCCAGTTAAGATGAAGTGTACTAATTTCCTGTTGGGTTTAGTTAGGTTTGGGATATAGGAGTTCAGTAAGGCTGTTTCTGGGGACCTGGGTATTTGAGTTTTATTCAATTTCTCAATGAGGTTAAAAATTCTCCTCCAGAGGGGTCTTATCCTTGGACATTCCCACCATATATGTGGCATTGAGCCCCTAAGGGCGCAACCCCTGAAGCATAGAGAAATTGGAGTAACTCTTTAACTTATTTTGAGTTTATGGGTCCAGGGGTCTTTGTCGGAATGACTTGAGGATATAGGGTTTGGATTGATTTGGGTTGTCCTTTAATCATGTGAAGTAGAATTGACCCTGGTTTGAATGGTATCGTTTTAGGACCTTTTTTGGTTTCCACAGGAAACGTCGTTGCTATGCTTTTTAAAGAACCTAATACAGAGTTCTTTTTAACCGGTCGAACAAAAGACTGAGACAATTTGTTAAACTTTCTTAAACCCTTGGAACCCGTCTCATGCAACCCTAAAGGAAAAAGGGTCCAGTTTTGGGTCTTTGTAGTACTCGATGAGAGTTGGAGGTGTTCCACGAAGTAGGTC
>BLSH010255450.1:1411405-1447089 GCA_018402905.1 Glandirana rugosa
TACCGAGCTTCCTGGGTGATTAACTTGAGCTGGAGTAGAATTTTTTCACCTTCTGGAAGGTTGGAGAATGTATAAGTTTTCCCTTTTAAGTTAAATTTAACGGCGAACGGAAATGACCACCAGTATTTAATCTCGGCTTTTTGTAAGATCAAAAGAAGGGGTTTGAGAGATCTTCGTTTTTGGATGGTATTTGGGGAAAGGTCGGCGAAGATTTGAATTTGGTGTCCCCTACAAGAAATATGAGAATTGGAGCGGGATGCTCTCATCAGCTCTTCTTTGATGGAATAGTAGTGGGGCTTTACTATTATGTCCCTGGGTGAGCCATCCTTTCTTGGGGGTCCCAGAGCCCTATGTGCTCTGTCCAACTCTAATCTGTGCTTGGGAACGTTTGGGATTACGGACTGGATCAGATCCTGGATCGCCGGAGCGATTTCCATGATGTTCTCAGGTAGGCCTCTCACCCTGAAGTTGTAACGACGGGACCTGTTTTCAAGGTCGTCTATTTTTGCAAGGGCAATGTCCAGTTGGTCCTGGAGCACTTGTAGGTGGTCAGAGTTTTGGTTAGTTTTAGCTACTGTAAAATCTAATTTCTGTTCAATAGCGTCTATTCTAGTGCCAATACTGTTGAGATCTGCTTTTATGTCTCCCGTGATTTTTGCCGCTGTGTTTTCTAGTCCCCTTTCCAAAAGGTTAGAGAACTTAAGAAACAGTTCCGCCATGTTGAGAGTGGGGTCTTGGACTGAGGGATTAGAAAAGGTCATCTCTTGTTGGCGTGAGAGGGAATGGGGAGCCGGAGTGAATGGAGATTCCTCCAGTGTGCGTCTGAGGAGTGACTCCGTAGATGCAGGAGAGACAAAATAGGGTTGTTGAGTCGGTGAGTTAGGCCCTGGTGTCAGGGAGAGAGTGGCCGGGGAGAGGATGGGTCTTTGTTCCATGGTCTTTTCCTGTGGTGGTAGTGGTGAGGAGATTTCAGGGGATGTCATCTCTGAAATATCAGCTGGGTGAGAGTCTGCTGGAGGGAAAGCAAGTGTCCTTCTGGCTGACTTTCCCTGCATGCGGAGGCCCCTATGGTGCTCCAAGGGTGGGGTGAGTTTGCCGACCCCCTTTAGTCTAGGGAGTATGTGTAGTGTTCATAGAGTATGTGGAATCCTCCGGAATAAAGTAGCTCTGTGCTGGGGTGTCTCAGAGAAGCTTAGGCCTTAGAAATACCTGTGGAATAGATGACCCTCTTTATGAACTGTCCTGTGAAAAGGCCAGGGAAGCATGGGATTTATCATGCTTTGGTGGCGGCCATCTTGGTCCACCCGTAGCGTGTGGATTCTCCCCGGGTATCTGAGGGGAGCCTTTTATGTGGCTTCTTTATGCCTTGTGGGTGGGTAGATAAGCGGACTGTGCTGAGTGAGGGTGTCCTGGGGCCGTTATCAGGGCTGTGGGAGCTGTACCTCGTGTTGGGCCGCGGCCATTTTGGTACACCCGGAGCGGAGCTGAATGAGATGCCTCCGTTGTTGTACTCACCTCCTGGTGTTTCCGTGTCTCAGTCTTTGTCCTCCCCTTGCTGGCAGGAGTATTCCCCCATCGACTGGAGACCCCTCTGGGTGATCAGGCTGGTGGTAGGGCTTTCAAGGCCGGGATAAGCGCGGAGCTCCGGGCTCAGCCGTCCATGTCGGAGCTCTCGCCATATTGTTATATTTTTAAGATGTTATACGGTAGCTCTCTATGGGGTCCACTCTTATGGAGGGTGGGGGCCCAAATGCTGGGCTTTACCTTCCTATTCTGGGGGGACCTGGGGCGGAGACTGGGCCCACAGCAGGATCCCACTAGGGGTGGTCCTAGTTCTCCTTTCCCTGGGCTCTCTGTTAGTAAACCATATTGGTAGAGGGACTGTGGACCTATACCAAACTTTGGTCATGATAATGGTGAGGGTCTAGGCCCTCTCTATACGAGGGCACGGACACGTATTATGTTATACCAATGTGACTACACTAGTTTACTGTGTTCGGATCTTGATGATCTCACCTTGGCACTGTTATGTACCTATTCTGCTTTTATAAGTGTACTGATTGAAATTTTCAATAAAAATTATTGAAATAAAAAAAAAAAATAAAAGTCCCTAAATCTATCCCCTATTTTGTAGACACAATAACTTTTGCGCAAACCAATCAATATATGCCTATTGCAATTTTTTTTTTTTTACCATAAATGTGTAGAAGAATACATATCGGCTTAAACTGATGAATACATTTGTTTTTTATATATTTTTTTGGGATATGTATTATAGCAGAAAGTAAAAAATATTGTTTTTTTTTCAAAATTGTTGCTTTTTGTTTGTTTATAGCGCAAAAAATAAAAACCGCAGAGGTGATCAAATACCATCAAAAGAAAACTCTATTTGTGGGGAAAAAGGACTTCAATTTTGTTTGGGTACAACGTTGCACGCCTGAGCAATTGTCAGTTAAAAAAAGCACATATTGTAAAACAGAGCAACTTATAATCTTGAGTTTTTCTCTGATTAAATATGAAGCTGCAATAGAAAGAAACCAACTAGAGTTTTATTTTTAACAGTATTATTGTATTACATTTGGGATGGTATACTTATTTTTTAACGCTTTGGAGGGTGTATGAATCCAAAAATTTACACAAAAAATCTTGTTGTACATGTTCCTGTACTGTCCTTTCCTGTGTGTGCTCTATTAAAACTATAGCAGCTATTCCATAGTCATTGTAGTGGAAATGCAATGCTCAACCACTGGTGGAGAGTGCTTATGTTGATAATACGTTTTAAAAACAAAATCCACAGGATGTGTACAGTACAGGGAGAGAAAAGATGATAAAAGTAAATCTTATAAGTTTAAAGGTTTAAACTTTGGTCTTATACATAAATGGTGTATGCTTTAACCACTTGCCGACCGCCGACTGGTGTCTGACGGTGACAAAGTGGTTGGATATCACAAACCGCCGTCATATGACGGTGGCTGCGAGATCCCGCACTGTGAGCACACACGCGCCGCCTGAGGCGTGCTCGCACGCTCACTGTGTTCCGGGGGGACCAGGGAGCGGGTAGGGTGGACTCGATCGCTGTCGGCTACCCGCAATGGCCCCCCACAGTGAAAGAACGGAGGTCCATATAAGTAAACACGGATCTCCATTCTGACAGAGGGGGAAGGGCGGTGATCACATGGCTTCCTTATACAGGAAGCCTGATCACTCCCCTCCCCCTGCCAGCCCAGCACCAATACAGTTAGAACACAGTGAGGGAACACAGTTAACCCTTAAAGCGCCCCCTCCAGGTTAACCCCTTCACTGCCAATGGCATTTACACAGTAATCAGTGCATTTTTACAGCACTGATCGCTGTATAAGTGCCAATGGTCCCAAAAAAATGTCAAAATGGTCTGACATGTCCACTGTAATATTGCAATACTGCTAAAAATGGCAGATCGCACCCATTACTAGTAAAAAAAAAAAAAAAAAGCCCAGAAATAAATTCTCATCATCCGTATACGCTGCAACTTTTGCGCAAACCAATCAATAAATGGCGATTGCGATTTTTTTTACCAAAAATATGAGGAAGAATATAAATCGTCCAAAGCCGATGAAAAAAAATGTAATAAAATTTGGGTTTTTTTGCAAAATTGTCACTTTTCTTTTGTTTATAGCGGTGATCAGAAATGACACAAAGGGGATCAAATACCACCAAAAGAAAGCTCTATTTCTGGGGAAAAAAGGACGCAAATTTTGTTTGGGTACAACGTCGCATGACCGCGCAATTGTCAGTCAAAGCAATGCAGTGCCGAATCACAAAAAGTGCTCTGGTCCTAAAGTGTGAAATTTAAGCCAATCGTTTTGTCCATTAACGAGATTATTTAGAATTGTTAGTTTGGGTTTAAAATATAATCCCTATCAAAGATAACCATGTCACTGCAGTGGTTGCACATTTTAAAGTGAGTCCTACAAGATAAAGTGCTCTAAATATTAACATATATATTCAGTTATATCTGACCCTCAGCGATCCTTTGGCCACCATGTTTGATACACTTAATTGAGTTTTCATAAAATTTTCTTGGTGGACCATTATTAGGTAATTTCTCACTGATTGGGTTTGGGATTGGCATTTAGAGTATGGTAACACGTATGCATGGGCAATTTGTACACTCATACTGGGGCCAATGTAGACAAGAGCCTTTTCTGCAGGAGTGAGCAGCAGTTGAACACAGCCCCTGTCACTCATCATGTCTTTTCTGCTTTTTCACAGGTAATGCCACTGTTTTAGAAAACATTTAATCCACCTCACTGCTTATACTGACACTCTGCTATTTTTTGGGGTAAATAATATAATAGTCTTTTGAACTTGTCTATTTGTGGTGAATGATTCTCACCTCCTCTGGTCATCTAAGAATGAATAATCATTTATGACTTTGGCCTGTGTCTGGGACTGGTGTGGTTTTGACCACCCTACCCCCCCAATTCCTGTGTTCCTTATCAGTTCCTAATTGGGGCAGGGAAGAACTCCTCATTTGATCATCACCCTATACATTTAGTTCAGCTTATGGGGGAAGTCACAGACAGGGTGCTTAGTCAAAGTCAGGGAAGTTTTTCAGCATGAGTGATTTTTTTTCTGCAGAAGTGATCAGCAGTTGAGCGCAGCTGTTTAACTAAAGCAGGATAAGTAACACAACAAGAAAATACCACAAGGAACTCTGCTCCACTCTGAACCAATTGCAAATCACCACTCTGGAAAGCATCTCTTACAATTCTGATTTCTATTTGCTCTACCATTTAATATCCCCCCTCTACTCTTCCTTCTCATACTAGTATCCTCGGTTTTCAAATTCTCATTTTTTTACCCCTCTTCTCCATCCCACAACTTGTACATATCACCCTCACTTCTACCCTCTCCCTATTACTGTTCTTTTCACCTCCTGCAAAGATTTAAGGGGGGTTGTAAAGTCTCATGGTTTTGCATCTTAATGCATTTTATGCATTAAGATGAAAAACCTTTGATGCTGCAGCTGCCCCCCCCCCTTTTTCTTACCTGAACCCGATCGTTCCAGTGATGTGCACAAGCCCAGAGACTCCAGCCGCTGTCTCGGGTCCTTGTTGTATTAATTGATAGCAGCAGGAGCCATTGGCTCCCACTGCTGTCAATCAAATACAGTAACACGGGATGGGCCGAGTCCTGCTGTCTGCCAATGGATGCAGCAGCAGGACTCGTGAGCACACCGCACGGGTGCCCCCAGGGAGGCACCCAATGAAGAGGAGGAGCCAGGAGCATCGCTGGGGCACCCCAGAAAAGGAGGATGGGGCTCTCTGTGCAAAACCCTTGCAGAGAGCAGGTAAGTATGACATGTTTGTTATTTAAAAAAAAACATTACAACCACTTTAACCCACCTCTGTCCCAAACACCAGGATAGGGAGGTATGTACAACCATATACATACCACCCCATCTTACTTTCTTCACCATCCTTCTCCTAACCTCTGGGGATTTCTTCTCTAATCTTGGTCCTCCAGTATCTCACCCCCACACCCAGCACCCTCCTTCCTCCAGCATTAGCCACAATCTACTCGGTTTAATCTCGATACCCCTGCTCCCAAAATTCACCCCCCCCTTCTCATGTGCCCTCTGGAATGCCTGCTCTGTCTGCAACAAACTCAGTCCATGACTTTTTTGTCTCTCACTCTCTTAACCTACCTGCAATCACAGAAACCTATCTTCAAGCAGCAGACTCTGCCTCTCAGGCGGCCCTCTCCCATGGTGGCCTCCACTGGACTCACTCACCGAGACCCAGAGGAAGGAAAGGAGGTGGAGTTGGTTTGCTTCTATCCCCACTGAGCACCTTTCAAGTCCTTCCTACCCCTTCCTCTCTATCCTTATCTTCTTTCGAGACTCACTGTTAGGAGACCACCACCGCCTCTGGAACTCGGGCAGAGAGACCTGTGCACGGACGCACTTAGCGTTTGCGCGCGTGTACGCGTGCCTGTGCGCGTGTGCTCCACGTATGTGCCGGCATGGGCTCCCAAACGGCCATTTAAGCTGACAGCACCCTGTCCTTTCTACAGCGTTTGTGTGCATTTCTGAGCAACCTGTAACCTAATTGTCTGTTCCTGTGACCCGGCTTGTCCTGACCTTGTTTGAACTCTGCCTGCACCGACCGTCGGTTTGCCTACGACAACTCTTCTGCCTGATCCTTGTGTACCTTTGCTGCCAGCCTGTTGATGACCCTGCCTGTACCCGACCATCCACTTGCCTGCTCCTTCTGTACTGCACCGCCAGCCAGTTATCGACTTAACCTGTACCACTACGCCTCAGTTTGCACGAGTGTTTCAGCGGACCTTCTACTACCACCAGTGACCCAGTCCAACCCTCGTGCCATCCTGCACTCCTGAGCCACCTGTCTGCTCTACCAAAGGCTCCTGAATCAGGATAGTAAGAGAGGTTGCCTGCTGCATAAGTCACTACCATCAGGTATGTGACAGTAACGGACAGCCATGTCCGAGTCTGTGCAGAGGCCCTCCCTTACGAATGAACTGTGTGAGCACTTAGCCAGCCTCACTCAGGCTGTGAATAACCTGCAAGATGGCTACCTCTGGCTGGAAGGCCGAGTCCGGGAGCACACTGCACCACCTGTATCCGGGCCTAACAAACCCCCTCTGCACACCATCATCTCTGCACCTATGGAGCCTGAGGTGCCTTTGCCCGAGTGGTTCACGGGGGACTGTAAGAAATTTCAGGCATTTTGCATGTCCTGCGAGCTCTTTTTTGTTCTCCAACCCCGCACCTTCACCCAGGAGGGCACTAAGGTGGGTCTGGTCATATCCCTCCTCCGGGATGAGCCCCAGGCCTGGGCTCACCGGCTACTTGAGCTAAAAGCCCCAGAAACCACAAACCTTTCATGTTTTTCCTGGCAATGGCTCAGCTATATGATGACCCTCACCAAGCCGCTACTGCAGAAGCTGCGCTCCATGCGCTCCAACAAGGCCACCGTACAGCGGAGAACTATGTGTCAGAGTTTCGGTGCTGGAGCGCCGACACCGCGTGGAATGACGCGGCCCTCTGGTGCCAATTTTGACTGGGCCTTTCCGAGCCACTCAAGGACGAGTTAGCTTGTGTGGGTGTACCTCTGGCCCTGGATGCCCTGATTGATCTGGCCATCCAGATTGACTGCCGCCTGCAGGAACGTTGCACCAAAAGGACAGCCACCCCCACGTACTCCTCCTCTCCTGAAAACCACTATGTACCCTGGCCGGTCGGTCCCCGGCGCCCAATCCTTCCCCCCCGAAGAAAGGCAAAGACATCTGTACTACGGCTTGTGTCTTTATTGTGGGGGTTCTGGACATTCGGTGCGGACCTGCCCTATCCCTACCTAACCCTAAGATGCACCTGGTTGTTTCCATGGTTCTGCAGCTGCCCAGTGGGGACATCCCAGTCCTGGCAATTATAGACTCTGGAGCCTGCAGCTGCTTTGTGGATCTGAATTTCGCAGCCCAGCACCAGATTCCCCTCAGGCCCAAGGCCCATCAGATGACTATCCGCCTGGCCGATGGATCCACCATCAAATCTGGCTCTGTCACTCATGAGACAGTTCCTCTATTAAGCCAAACACCTGACGGTCACTCTGAACTTTTGCTACTGGACGTCATTGCATCCCCTCTGTTCCCAGTCATGCTCGGACTCCCTTGACTTCGGGCACACTGCCCACACATCAACTGGGTCACTGGCAACGTTTAGTTTAATTCCACCTACTGCTTCCACCACTGCTTCCAACCACCCTCTGGACCTCCTTTGTCTGTATCCTGTCTGGATTCTGACCCGGACTCTGAAACCCGCCTTGCTGTCCCCACGGAATACCACAACTTCCTTGATGTGTTCAGCGAGGGGCGGATGTCTTGCCACCACACCGATCTTATGACTGCCTCATTGAGTTATTACCTGGTACGGAGGTACCCTTTGGAAGAATCTATCCACTCTCTGAGAAGGAACTAGCTGCCCTTAAGTCCTATCTCGATGACAATCTGGAGAAGGGATTCATCCGGCCCTCTACATCTCCCGCGGGGGCCGGATTTTCTTTGTAGAAAAAAAACACAAGTCCTTAAGACCCTGTATTGACTACAGAGATCTTAACAAGATTATGGTCAAGAACCAATACCCTCTACCACTAGTTCCGGAACTATTTCAGAGACTCAGCTCAGCCACCGTCTTTTCCAAACTAGACCTCCGAGGAGCCTATAATCTCATCCGAATTAGGGAAGGTAATGAATGGAAAACAGTCTTCCGAACCCGGTTCGGCCATTACGAATATTTGGTCATGCCGTTTGGACTGTGTAATGCCCCAGCCACATTCCAGCATTTGGTAAATGATATTGTCCAGGACTTCCTTGACCTGTTCATGGTTGTGTACCTGGATGATATTTTCATATTTTCCCCTTCCCTGGAAGAGCACCATAACCACGTTAAAAGGGCGCTGACTCATCTTCGCCAACATGGCCTCTGTGCAAAAGCAGAGAAGTGCGCATTTGAATGCTCCAGCATTTCATTTTTGGGCTTCATCCTCTGTCTCGGGTATCACCATGGATCCCCAGAATGTCTCAGCTATAGTGGATTGGCCAACTGACAAGAAAGCGGTGCAACGATTTGTCGGCTTCGCAAATTTCTATCGGAGATTTGTTAAGGGGTTCTCTGCAGTCATCGCCCCCATCACCCAGCTGACAAAGCAAAATACCAGCTTCCTCTGGACACCTGAAGCTCAAACAGCTTTCCAACGGCTCAAGGAGCTCTTCACCTCTGCTCCAGTCTTGAAATACCCGGACCCTTCCCTGCCTTACATACTGGAGGTAGATGCTTCCGAGATAGCAGTTGGAGCTGTACTATCCCAGAGACAGGGGCCTAAAGCCGCACTTCATCCTATTGCCTTCTTCTCTCGGAAGCTGACACCCCCGGAGAACAATTATCATGTTAGGGATAGAGAACTTCTCGCTATAAAGTCTGCCTTACAGGAATGGCGGTATCTGTTGGAGGGGCATCGCACCCAGTTCTAGTTTTTACTGATCATAAAATCTTAGCGTACCTGTGCACCACCAAGAGACTCAAGCCTCGTTAAGCCCGCTGGGCGCTCTTTTTCTCACGATTCCAGCTCCATATCACCTACAGGCCCGGATCAAAAAATGTGAAACCTGATGCCCTGTCACGGATGTTTCAGGAACCAGGGGACTCTTCCCCATCTGATATGATCCTTCCTGCTTGGAATTTCCTGTTGGCCCAAGAGGATCTCTTATCCCGGATCAGGCGATCCCATGCTGGGTCCTCTATCCCACCGGATCCTGAGCTGACTCTGCAAGACGGGCTGTGGTGGTAAGGTACAAAGATTTTTGTCCCCAAAGAACAACATCTGGCAGTCCTGGAACTATGCCATGACCACAAATTGGCAGGACATTTTGGTGGTCGCAAGACTGCAGACTTGCTCACACGTTCCTTTTGGTGGCCACTAGCTGACAAGGCTTGTAGAGAGTATGTTAAAGCCTGTACCACCTGTGCTCGCAATAAGGTTGACAGAACCAAGGCATGGGGGCTACTGAATCCGCTCCCTATTCCGGAATGCCCGTGGTCACAGATCTCCATGGATTTTATAGTGGAACTACCCCCATCCGCAGGATTCATGACCATCTTTGTAGTTGTCGACTGCCTTACAAAACTGGCACATTTCGTCCCCATGAAGGCCACTCCTTCTGCAATCCAAACTGCAGAGACTTTCATCAAAGAATTTGTCCGCCTACGTGGAATTCCCACCAACATTGTGTCTGACTGAGGGGTGCAATTCACGTCCAGGGTTTGGAAAGCCCTATGCTCAGTTTTGGGGATTGAATTGGCGTTCTCCTCCGCCTACCACCCACAGACCAATGGCCAGATGGAGAGGACAAATCAGACCATAGAGCAGTACCTGCGCTGCTATTCTTCTTTCTCTCAAGATGATTGGGTCTCCCTGCTACCGGTAACCGAATTGATCTATAACAACTCTGTTCACTCCGTCACCAATCAATCTCCATTTTGGGTGAATCTCGGCTACCATCCCTCCTTCCTACCCAACGGGCACACATAGCATTTGCGCGCGTGCTGTGCGTACATGTGCGTGCCTGTGCACGTGTGTGCGCGCGTATGCGCAGTTATGGGCTCCCAAACGGCCATTTAAGCTGACAGCACCCTGCAATCGGTGCTGTCCGTTCTACAGCGTTTGTGCACATTCCTGAGCAACCTGTAACCTGATCGTCTGTTCCTGTGACCCGGCTTGTCCTGACCTTGTTTGATCTCTGCCTGCACCAACCCCCGGTTTGTCTACGACAACTCTTCTGCCTGATCCTTGTGTACCTTTGCTGCCAGCCTGTTGACTACCCTGCCTGTAACCGACCATCCGCTTGCCTGCACCTTCTGTACTGTATCGCCAGCCAGTTATCGACCCGGCCTGTACCACTAAGCCTCAGTTTGCACAAGTGTTTCAGCAGACCTTCTACTACCACCGGTGACCCAGTCCAACCCTTGTGCTATCCTGTACTCCCGAGCCCCCTGTCTGCTCTACCAGGGGCTCCCGAATCAGGATAGTAAGAGAGGTTGCCTGCTGCATAAGTCAGACTCTACCATCAGGTACGTGACTCTCCCTGTATTTGTCAGGTTTCTCCAATTTCTCTAAGGGTTGCAGTGATCTATCAGCCTCCTGGACCGGTGTCACGCTACCTTGATGATTTCTCTGCCTGGCTACCCTACTTTCTCTCCTCTGAAATATCTCCTCCTCTCCACTTCCTCTTTCTGTAGGGGTCCTCCAAGGTTCTGTCCTCGGATCCCTGCTCTTCTCCATCTACACTTTCTCCCTTGGTTACTTGATAAACTCCCATTGTTTCCGGTACTATCTTTATGTTGATGACACACAAATCTATCTCTCTACTCCTCATCCCACTCCTTCAGTCTCCTCTTGCATTACTAACTTACTAACTGACAAATCAGCATGGATCCCCTGTTTCCCATTTGAGATACATTTAACCAGGGGATGGAAGGATATAAAACACATTAAGTGCTTTATTGTTTTAGAACTAGATGCTTTCCCCTCACTGTTGAGATGTTACCTTTGGTGAGCCAGGGGGTGGAGTGATAGTTAGATTTCATATTCCCTTATTATTATTATTGGCTCACCAATGTCTAAGGATGAATCTTGAGCCTGGTTACATTAGCTGACTTTAAACTATAGGAATGTCTTAACCAAGTCCCTTGAGGAATGTATGCTATCTTCTTTAAAAGGTAATAATGTCTTATGATTGGTAATTACTACCAATCAGTCAAAAAATAGTCTACAGTCAAAACTAGTAAAGTAATCTGGTTCCAGGGGAGCATGTGCCTGGTTCAATCATCATGCCAAGCAGCAAGGAGTTGGGGGACTCCTTGGTGAAAAGGTATCTATAGCTCAGTATTACTGTTACATTTTCCAGTATTATTACATGTGTTATCTTTATCTGTTATTATTTAATTAAATGTCATATACAGTTTGATTTTAGTGTTTGTGTGATCTCTACATGAATTTCGGCCCATGTATGGCTGGCTTAAGGTAATTGTAAACTGTCTCCTTGTAAAACACCCTATTCAGTTCAAAACATGTGAGCATAGATAAAAAAAAAACACATTATAAATACCTTTTTCCCCCTTTTTTATAAGTGATTATATACCCTCTGTCCTCAGCTGCATATGAGCTGGGGGAGGAGAAACAGCAGCACGCTAATATTCCCAGTGAAAGCCTGTGCGGGGGTCATGTCAGCACAAGTCTGATCATTGGAGGAAAGCAGGCTGAGCTCCCAACACAGCTAGAGAACTGACCATGGTGTGTTCTCCTGCTTAGTGTGGTCAGTTTTTAATAGGAAAACAAAGGGACTGACAGAAACACCAGTGATTTCAAACAATGGAAGCAATACAAAGAGAACAGGATATTTTCATACAAGTACATGGTACAGCAAGCACAAAACGGGAATATGAAATGTTCAGCTTACAAATGCTTTAAGGGTTAGGGAATAATAAATCTGACTTTACTAGTGCCATTACTATTATAGTTTTACAACATTATTTAGTGGACACAAAGTAAAATAGTGGTTCTATCTGTACTATGGAAGTAAATAAAGTAGAAAGAGGGAGGAGAAAAAGAAAAGAGAAAAAGGGGTTGAAGAACAAGAGGCACAAGAAAGAAAATAAAGGGGGAAAGACAGGAGGAAGAAATTGAAAGTAGGAAAGCTGAAGATAAGGAGAGGTGAGGGAAGAGGGAAAGGAGAGGGAGGGATAGCTGGCACCCCCCATCCAAGCCATAATCACACTGCAACACTGGCAATGTTAATTGGTCAATATATTTCAGAACGTTTAAGTATGTGAAAAAACTGTCCATGCGGCCTAAGTAAAAGTACGTCTGTCTAGTTTATTATACTCCGTGGCAACTAAATGTTCTAGGTGCATAATAGTGTCTATTTCAGCAACCCATTCTGCCAGGAGTGGAACCCATGACAATCACCAGTGTCCAGGGATGAACAATCTTGCAACAGTGAGAAAGTAGTATAATATGTCCTCTTAATTGACTTAATTGTGCCAGGCTCAATGGACAATAAGCTGATTATAGGAATATTTGGTATCACAGTATCCTAGTGTATGTCCTAGTGTACATTTGTAAAATGCGGACCAAAATTGTTCAATAGGGCACACTCCCACAGTATACTGGGTAATATTGCCTACTGCCACGTGGCAACACCAGCAACTATCAGGCACTGGGAGGTAAATTGTATAAAGGATGGCTGAACACCTATACCAGTGGGTAAGAGTTTTGATTTTTTTTCTCCTGTACTTGGTCACTATAGACAATTTATGGGTAAAAACAAAGGCCTTCTCTTAGTCTTCTGGGTCAATTTGCATCCCAATCTTTTTTCCCAGGTCAAAGTATATTAAAGTAACTCAAGGTGGTTCAGACGAATCAAGATATGATATATTTGTAAGACCAAAACGATAGGAGGGAAGACTTCCAACTCCTTACAAATGACAATATTCACTGTTATGTTAGCAATACCATCTGCATTGTCAAGAGAGCCCAGGGAAGCAGTTGAGGTGAAATCAAAAAGCATTAGAAAACCATGTACAGATATATTTTATAGGACTTATTGTGGCCATAAGTCTGAGAGGCCAGTGCCTGATCTGGTGGCCAGGGGCCGGGGACCAACCATCTGGTTGTTTTGCAGGCTGGATGGTAAGTGTGCTGGGAAATCTTTTGTTTGTTTGTGATGCGTGTTGCCCTTCCATGTGCACCTTACTGCAAAAGCTAGTTATAGGTTGGAGTGGTTCCCACTTTTTTGTACAGATGGTTGAATTGGGTGCGTGGACACACTGGATGCCTTCACTGCCATTGTGCTCTTGCTGGGTGTCACATGCACCCCTGTGCCTTTTAAGGAGAGGTGGGATCCCTTCAGCAATCTATCCATGGCTATATGTGCTCCTATTTAGGAGATTCTGAAAATTATAGAATTAGGACTGCAATATACAGAGGAGGCTTGACATGGGCACTGCAGCTTACTCATATATTTTCAAATGCGTGCAAGTAAAACCCTCTGTTTTTAATGTAACTTGTTAGACACAGTCAATTTGGTTGTTTTGCAGCCTGGCTGATAAGTGTGCTGGGAAATCTTTAGTTTTTTTTGTGACTTATTGTTCAAGGAATCCATTTTTAATTCTTGTATGGGGACAAGGTGGGATTTAGGCCCTGAACTTGCTGGTTTTATAAAGGTAGCAGCTAATTTGCATTGCCATCCCTGACCCTATTTTAAGGATGATAATTATAAAAATTAAATCCATACAAACAAAATATTTTTTAAAAAAATGCAAAATGTCTACTACTTCCATGTGCAGAACCTTTGTCTGTTATTTTAGGCATGAATGACCTAATTTTTAATGAGGGTAAAGAGTGAGCAGCATATGACACTATGGGGTTACTAAAGGCAAATATATTGCACTGCAAGTGCCCTTGCTAAAAAGCTTATTAAATAAGATAAAGCTTCACTTTGCAAAGAACACTCAATCACATGCAAGGAAAATAAAAACAGCATTTTTGCACGACTGGATGATAGAAATCAGCAGAGCTCCCCCTAATTTACTAAGCTTGCAGTGCACAGTATATTTGCCTGTAGTAAATCTTCTATGTTTTTCACTTACAGTTTTACTTACAGTGTGGGGGATCATTGTATCTTGAAGAAGTGCGGCAAAAAGATGCATGTTGGACTCCTTCTGAGATGGTGGCACTAGATCTCTAATATTTTTCCAATTTTGTCCAGGAGGGGTGACACATCCCCCTTGAAGCCTCTCGCCAATTTCCTCTTCTTCATCACCAGCACTCCAAACCTCCTTGTTTTTACCACCAGTACCCACACTCCTCCTCACCACCACCAGTACCCTTACCCTCCTCCTACTCCTCATTGCCAGCACCCAACATCTTCTTCCTCCTCACTGCCAGCACCCAATATCTTCCTCTTCCTCACTGCCAGCACCCCAATGCTCTTCCTCCCCAGCGCCCTAACCGTTTTATTTACCACTAGCACCCCAACACTCCTCCTTACTGCTAGCACCCCAACCCCCAATTCTTCTCACCACTAGCACTCCAACACTTTTCCTTATATTCCTCCTCTGATCCTGCTGTCTCATGGCACTTCACTGCTGGCGGAGTGCAGGGTTGTCAAATTAATGGTGGCTGGCGTATGGCCTTCTGGGCAGAATAATGGCATTGTGGTGTGTAGCACAGGCCACGAACTCTGGTAAATGGGGTGTTCGGCAAAGGCTAGCATGAAAAAACCGGGCATAGGGGTGATTTGGGGAATATTTTTTAAATCAGAGCAAAGGTATGGAGATATTAGAGTAGATATAAGAGGAGGAGAGGAGTAAAGTAGTGAATTAGCAGGCCTCCTTCAGCAGGTGCTATTCACCCTTAAGGAAGAGGAGGGAAGGGGCTGAGAACTTTCTGCTAGGTATTATGAGGGCATTGCAGCGCAAAGTACTTGTATAAATAAAAATGCATGGTATTCTCCCCTGAGGAGGCTGAGAAAAATGTTGATTTTATTCTATAAACCAGGGGTTCTTGCTATAATTGCTTCTGGTACACTTTCTGTAATAAAGCATAGAAATCATTAGACTATCATAAAAATCAGTCTGCTACCATTTTCAGAAGAGGTTAGCAAGCACAGTTTACACATTTTATTCTGATAGGGTTTTTGTTTTCTTTCAACCAGATAACCTATCTTGTTCCCCAAGTACTGTTGCACAGAAACAATGGACAGTTTTAGTTTGCACTCTGATAAAACCTAACATGCTTGAAATAGAGTTTAAAACTGGCCACACATCATTCATTTTTTTCCTCATCCAGACATTTGAGGTGGATGTGTGGATCCTCTTTGCTTTGTCATTGTATTCTAACAGAGGAGAAATCAGCTTGACTCCTCCACTGTCAGAATACAGTAGATTGTCTGCTCTTGAACAGGATCAGTCATAGATAGAGTGAAATATTGCTGGTCCCTGTTGAACATTTGGATATTGGGAAAAAAGGCTGATATGCATGTCTCCTTCCAATATCCTCAAATAGGGAATAAACCATTTTTTTTATTTGTGATTCATGTAATAACATAGAAATACCTGCCATTTGAAAAGGCGGTGCTGTACTTCAGCTCATGAAATACGCCTTTACAACTCAGGTCTTTTCTTTATGTCCTTGTTTTAAAGCTGTGCTCCTCATCTTATTTTTACTGTAGTTCAGTAAACAGTACGGCAGATGGGGCTTTATGATGAAATTGGAAGAAACATTTTGTGGTGGAAGCAGCATTATAACAAAAATCAAGCATGTAATTATGCAAATATGTATGCCTTTATAATAATCAAGTTTCATTGTAAATGGCTGATGCACATCAATTTGGTCCTGTAGTGCTGCTTTAAGTGCAGTTTAAGTGGCTTTTCAGAGCACCCAGAGGCAACGCAAATGCATATCTCGAATATTAATAAAATCCTCAATCTCTGAGACACCAACTGGAACATCATTGTTTAGATGATTGAAATTAAATGCTAATCCCTTCTTAAAAAAAATAAAAAAGAACATTTCTTTTTGTTATTTAAAACATTGATACAAGTACCAACTGAAAGGGCACTTTATTTTATTATTAGTTTGTAAAAATGTATTTAAAACAATGCCTAATCAAATATATATTTGCTCTATATTAGAAAAACTATGCACTTGAGAATAGTTAATTTACTCTCTATATATGTAAAAATCAATTTCTGTTACTCTGTCAATTTACCGTATGGTGTAACAATTTAGTAAATAATAAGTATTTTATGTCTGTTTATTTATAAGCATTAGAATACACATTAGGAATAAACTGTGTTCAAAATAAAAACTAAAAATAAAATAAATTGCTTTTGTGAAACTATAAAAACATCAGTCAAAAATGATACATTTAGTTTTTGGTTACAACTACCATATTGTACTAAATTTGGATTGCGCTGCCTACTAGAAAAATACTAATTTGTATGGCATTTGTATTAAACTATTAAAGAGAAGGGATCAGCTTTGGGTTTGAATTAAGGTTGGGTTTGCTGGGAAACTAACCCCTTCACGGTTTGAAAACATGGCAAGCTAACGTGGCCATTCACTGCCATAGCAAATAACTACCAATAATTTATCTTCCTGGGCTCTGAACTTACAACACAAAGCTTATAACGTGTAACGTGTAATGTGTCAGACCTTAACTATAAAAAGGCAGGGTTACCAGCAGCCAGAATGATAATGTGATGGGCTTCCCAAAGAAATTTTTATCAAAAAAGGCACTCCATCTTGAGGATTATGGCAGATGCGTGCAAGCTGTTTCAGTTTAAATAACTGCTTACATTTGTCTACCATCTGCAGACAGATGGCCTGGTCAAACACTTCAACAAAACCGTAAAAATTAAGTTTAGCAAGTGGTACAAAAGGGTAGCAAAAATTGGGACTGACTTTTGCCGGCAATCCTGTTTAGTGATTTTCTTCAAACCTCCTGGCCTTCTCACCCTCTGGACTGTTATATTGATGAAGACATCAGGTGTTGCTTTACCTAGTGAAAGTGAGTCCATCCCTCACTGACAATGTCAGGTTTATAATAAGTCAGCTAAAGTAAGTCATTTACAAGCAGAGGATCAAGTGGTGGTGCTTATTGCCACAGTGGAAAGGGAGTTCAACAATCAGGCAAAATGAAACCTTATCAATAAGTCATATAAATTTGCTGAAGTTCTGGAAATACAGGGAAGGACATGGCTGTGCTGGTGGGTTCCTGTCTTGAGCCTTGGGTTGGTGTCCAGGTTGCAATTACACTGTTAAATGCCCAAGTCCAGGAAGGGAAGGAATTTCATCAGGGGAACAATGAGAATTTCTCTGAATTCCTCAGTTTTGCTTATGTTATTAAATATGATATTGTGATATCATTACTGATCTGGGTGTCAAGGTTTGGTCAGGTCTTACCACTTCCCAGAGGCTCAGAGTAATGTTGAGGATCGGGTGAATAAGATGTTGACATTTGAAATAATTGAGCAATCGTAGAGGGAGTGGTTGAGCATGATTGTGTTGGTTCCCAAGCCCAATGGCACTCTTCCAGAAGCTTAATTACGCTTCAACATGGGACATTTATCCCATTCCTTGGGTGAAGGAGCTCAATCAAAGACTAGGCCCAGCCTAAAACATCACTGCTTTGAAACTTAAAAAGGGATATTGGCAGATACCTGCAACCTAGGTTGCATGGAAGAGAACAGCTTTCTCCACCCCAGATGGACACTTCAAGTACAGAATTATACCTTTTGGCCTTTAGACCACTCTAGCCATATTCCAGAGGGTGACGGATAAGTTGGATGGGCGATGGACTCCATCAGAACCATGCCTCAGTATATTTAGATTACATTTTTTTTTTCACATTAAAGTTTATTAAGAACAATAGAAGTTACAATATGTAGTATACATTATATCTCAGAATAGTCAAGGAAACGTAATATACTAGTGTGTTAATATTGAACATAAATGTTGATTATTCGTCTAAGATTTTGTAATCAAACTGTATATAAAATTCTTGTACATTCACAAAAAGAATACTTTGTAGTAAATCAGATTAGTACATATGTCTATGTTACAATGAAGCAAAGTTGGAAAGAGTGGAAAAAGAAAAGAAGAGTTATTGATTTAGTGGTAGCAGGACTTGAGAATTTGCCTATACTTCAGGAGTTTGTAATTGATAAAAAAGCTCCATCTGGGGTTTATTTGTGGAGGGTAATCCAATATACCTTTTATCAACATGGTTGTATTTGTTTACAATGGGAAACAATAGTTACATGTCTAAATAGCGGGATCTGGTTTACAATATACAGTATTCATCCTATATCTCTAAATTCATCTGACAATTTAAATATATACCAGGCAGTCCAAGTTTTGCGGAAAGCATCTTGTCTATCTGTGGCAATAGCTGCCAATTCCTCAATGTCACACATGGCGTTGACCTTAAACAACCAATTTTTTATTGTTGGGATATTGTTAGATTTCCAATGTATGGGAATCAGAGCCCTTGCCACATTGAGCAGATGTCTCACCAAGGATTTTTTGAAAACTCTCAATGAGATCAGGGTGATATTTAATATGCAGCATTCAGGTGTCAGTGGAATCACTGTCTCTGTGATCTTGCATATTAAGTCACAAATTTTAGACCAAAATGAGGTGATTTGGAGACATTGCCACCATATGTGAAATAAGTTGTCCAATTCCTTGTTGCACCTCCTGCATAGATCTGGAGTGAGAGGGAACTACTGTTTCACCCTGATGGATGTCACGTTCCATTGTGTGAGAAGCTTATATGCAATCTCTTGTGTTCTAGTGCTGATAGAACATTTGTGGGCCAGCAGACATGCCTTTTGCCATTCCTGATCTATGTCATGGTGTAGATCGGCTTCCCACTTCTCCTTGAGATCGTCATGATCTTAAGGCACGGAGTTTTGCAGCCAAGAGTAAGATATTGATGTTAGCCTATGGCATTCCACCCCTTTTAGACAGATTTTTTATTAATTCCACAGGATCTCTGTTTAAAAGATGCTTTCTTTTCTTGTCACTGAGAAAGGCATGAATTTGTCGCTAAGACCAAAAGGAGAGGTTGGGGAGATATAGCTCAGTTTCTATCTCTGCGATGGTTTTCATTTTCCCTTTCCTGAAAAGGAGTACCACTGGTATTGCCTTTTTATCAGGTAGTCTGAAGTGGGAGTTATCCAACCCTGGTGGGAATTCAGGGTTGTTCGATATTGGAATCAAGGGGCCTGGTACAGTGCATAAGGTATCCGAGGTGGTTAGGTCATGGAATATTTTGAAGGTGTTCCTTATTAGCAGATGGTGTTTTAGTTGGGGCGGATATGTTGACCATGGGACCCAGGGCAGGAGACATAAAGGGGTGTCTGCTTTATTAGATTCAAGTTATATTTAATGTTTATACGCCCAGTGACAATGCCAATCGATGACTCTGGTCAGGTTGGTAGCAAGATAGTATCGTTTGAAATCTGGCAGACCCAAACCTTTGGTAATTCATTGAAATCTAAAGTGTGGTCTCTTATGTGCCCATACAAAACGCAGTTGAAGTTTACGAAGTTTATGAAAAAAGCTTTTAGGGATTGTAATGGGCAAAGCATGCATCATGTATAGTAGTCTCGGCAGTATCACCATTTTTAAGATAGCCACCCTGCCGAACCACAAAAAATAGCCTGTGTTCCAAGTTTTTAAATCGTTTTCAATTTTTTTCAATAGGGGAGTGAAATTGCTTTCAAAAAGGGAGGACAAGTGGGGAGTTAGCCAGATTCCCAGGTATTTTAGTGCCTTTTTCCCATTTAAAGGGGCAATTATCCTGTATTTGTTTAACTACAGGGTAGGCCATTTATATGGATACACCTTAATAAAATGGGAATGGTTGGTGATATTAGCTTCCTGTTTGTGGCACATTAGTATATGTGAGGGGGGAAACTTTTCAAGATGGGTGGTGACCATGGCGGCCATTTTGAAGTCGGCCATTTTGAATCCAACTTTTGTTTTTTCAATAGGAAGAGGGTCATGTGACACATCAAACTTATTGGGAATTTCACAAGAAAAACAATGGTGTGCTTGGTTTTAACGTAACTTTATTCTTTCATGAGTTATTTACAAGTTTCTGACCACTTATAAAATGTGTTCAATGTGCTGCCCATTGTGTTGTATTGTCAATGCAACCCTCTTCTCCCACTCTTCACACACTGATCGCAACACCGCAGGAGAAATGCTAGCACAGGCTTCCAGTATCCGTAGTTTCAGGTGCTGCACATCTCGTATCTTCACAGCATAGACAATTGCCTTCAGATGACCCCAAAGATAAAAGTCTAAGGGGGTCAGATCGGGAGACCTTGGGGGCCATTCAACTGGCCCACGACGACCAATCCACTTTCCAGGAAACTGTTCATCTAGGAATGCTCAGACCTGACACCCATAATGTGGTGGTGCACCATCTTGCTGGAACTATGATGTCGGTGATAGGGAATTGCTGGCCATCAATTCGGCTTTGGAGGAATGGCGGTACCTCCTGGAAGGAGCAGGTCACCCGGTATTGGTTTTTACTGACCATAAAAAAATCATATGCTGTGAAGATACGAGATGTGCAGCACCTGAAACTACGGATACTGGAAGCCTGTGCTAGCATTTCTCCTGCGGTGTTGCTATCAGTGTGTGAAGAGTGGGAGAAGAGGGTTGCATTGACAATCCAACACAATGGGCAGCACATTGAACACATTTTATAAGTGGTCAGAAACTTGTAAATAACTCATGAAAGGATAAAGTTACGTTAAAACCAAGCACACTATTGTTTTTCTTGTGAAATTCTCAATAAGTTTGATGTGTCACATGAGCCTCTTCCTATTGAAAAAACAAAAGTTGGATTCAAAATGGCCAACTTCAAAATGGCTGCCATGGTCACCACCCATCTTGAAAAGTTTCCCCTCTCACATATACTAATGTGCCACAAACAGGAAGTTAATATCACCAACCATTCCCATTTTATTAAGGTGTATCCATATAAATGGCCCACCCTGTAGATCGCTCGACATAGTAAGGTTTAGAATTTCTGACTTGGAGTAGTTAATCTTCAAGTTAGAAATATATGATGTCCTTTACTTACCCAGGGGCCTGTTAGACCATTCTCCTCTCTTGCTGTCACTGGATATGGAGGTGTACGTTGGAAACGTTGGGGATATGGGATACCCTAAAAGCATTTCTACATGGTATAGTAATACAACGAGTGGCTAGGGTTAAGAAGGAGTCCAAAAGGTGGGAGGAAGGGCAGAGAATCAATACATTGAAGACCCCACAAAGGACAAATATGGAACCCTAGTCAACAGGCAACACGTGTATAGGTCAGCATTGTTGAGAAGAGAGGAGAATAAGGCGCTATCTCAAAGACAAAATTCTTTTGTAGAGGGTGAAAGTGTGGGGAGGGCTCTGGCCTTCCCGATTAAGAATAATTCCTCCACTAAGGCCGTACAAATTATATGTGCTCCAGAGGGTAGTACCACCTCACATATGCTGGGGATTACGAAAGTATTTAACCACTTCACCTCCGGAAGAATTTCCCAGTTTAGGACCAGAGCACTTTTTGCGATTCGGCACTGCGTCGCTTTAACTGACAATTGCACGGTCGTGCGACGTTGTACCCAAACAAAATTTGTGTCCTTTTTTTCCCCACAAATAGAGCTTTCTTTTGGTGGTATTTGATCACCTCTGTGTCATATCTGATTGCCGCTATAAACAAAAGAAGAGCGACCATTTTGCAAACAAAAACAAATTTCTTACTTTTTGCTAAAATTCAAATCCAAAAAAATATAAAGACATTTTTTTTCACCAGTTTTGGCCGATTTATATTCTTCCTCATATTTGTGATAAAAAAAACGCAATTGGCGTTTATTGATTGGTTTGGCAAAAATGGCCGCGTTAATGGATGGTGAGAATTCATTTCTGGGGTTTTTATTTTTTTTTATTTTTTACTAGTAATGGCGGTGATCTGCGTTTTTTAGTGGTACTGCGATATTGCAGTGGACATGTCGAGCATTTTTGACACATTTTTGGGACCAATGACATTTATTCAATGATCAGAAATTTAAATGTCCACTGATTACTGTACTGTACTGTGTTCCCTGGGTGTGTTCTTACTGTGGGGGGGGGGGGGGGGGTTGGGCTACCATGGGCATGAGAGATCTAACTGATCCCAGTGACAGGGATCAGTAGATCTCCCATGCCCGCACTGTCAGAATGGGGAACAGCCGTGTTTACATCGGCGGTTCCCCGTTCTTTGTCTGTGGCTGCTCATCGCGGCTCGCCAGCGGACATCGGGGCCGCCTGAGCTGCGGGCACGGTCCTCAGGAGTGTGGCGGGCGCGCACACGCCCCCTAGCGGCCATTCGCAGATCGCCGCCTTTTTATGGTGATTTCGCGGCCAGCGTCCACACTGCCACCGTAAATATGCAGTAGGCAGTTTGGAACTGATTAAAGAATATTATGAAAAACTGGAGGAGCGCATGCGCGGAAGCTCCGACATGGACGCCTGATCCAGAGCTCAGCAACGCCGCCAGCCGAAAGAGCCCGCTCTGACTCTCTGAGCCCACGGAGACCGAGACTAAGGGGTGATCTCGACCCCTGTACACTGCGGCATCCCCCTGTATGGCAGGACCGGCAGCTAAGAAGGAGCTTTTCCCCCCATTCGCGGCGGCTCCCTCACCTGGGTGTACCAAGATGGCCGCCGCTCCGGCTCCCACAGCAACGGGCACACAGCATCTTTTCACAGGGTGGTAACCTATCATCTGAGCACAGGCAAGTGATCACTCCAGCCACCCGCAACTATACACCCAAGGCACCAGGCAGCCTGATACAGATGGCCACTCCATCGCCCACCTCCACTGAATCCTTACTAGGCCGCATGCAGGGAGACCTCGGGCCTACTCCCCTGAGGACAGGACATTCACATCTACCAGACCCCAGGCACACCAAACCAAAATATCTCCACTCCAGTAGATGATCTATACCAGAAATTTTCAATGCTTCTGGAGAGGGGCCTAGCCAATACAGTAGAGAAAATCAAGGGGGAAATTAAAACGGACTTTCAGATGCTGGGTCTGAGAATGGAGGCGATTGAAAATAAACTGGATCGCACTGCAGCGGCTTCCAACCAAAATTCTGACCTTATTTCCACACTACAGGACCAACTTGACACTGCCATGTCAAGGATCGACGATTTAGAAAACAGGTCCAGAAGGTATCATTTCAGAGTAAGAGGACTTCCCGAAAATATCTCAGATATCACTGGAGCTATTCAGGAGCCAATTAATAACTTGCTTCCCAACACCCTGGCCCACCGTCTGGAACTGGACAGGGCCCACAGGGCTCTTGGCCACCCCAGGAAGGACGGCTCCCCAAGGGACATTATAGTAAAGCCCCATTTTTATGCCATCAAGGAGGGGGTCATGAAATACTCCCGAGCATCAGACAAGATTATATGTAAAGGACATCAAGTGCAAATTTTTGCGGATCTACCACCATCAACCATTCAACGCCGTAGAACCCTTAAACCACTCCTGAATGTTTTGTCACAAAAAGAGATCAAATACAAATGGTCCTTCCCCTTCGCAGTCAAATTCTCTCTTAAAGGGCGGGAATACGCTTTCTCTTCTCTCCAGGAGGGGGAGAGACTGTTCCTTCACCTGAAACTTATTTCCCATGAAGCTGACATGGAGGTCTCCAATGCCGCTACAAATTCCTCCAAAAGACTATCCCCTACTAGCCCCAGAACGCCTCTATGGGAGAAAGCCAAACCGAAAAGAGTCAAGGACAATGGCCCGACTTGAAATCAAGACTCTACCTTAAGCCTCCAGGCTCATTCAAGTTCCCTCTATTGGTCAATGACTTTTCGTAGACTAGGGCTCAGCAAGCCCTACTGGACCTTGGGGAGTTTCCCCAATTTCCATTCGGGGAGACTAGTTATTGTTATTGTTCTGTGGTTGCCCTGAGAATATTTGGTATGCTCCAGAAAACTTTGAGATGACCCCTCCACATTGGAAAAACTTTTCAGAGTTCCCAGAAGGGGTCTCAAGTGAGGGGTCATCCTTACCCAAAGATAGCTCTCACCCCCCACCTTATGGTGATGGGGTCGGAGATTATCCCTGTCAAGACAGGCCCTAAGGGCACTAAGTATCTGCTGGATCATAGCTCAGGGACCAGTTTGTATTTTATTCATTAATAATTTCTTCTTCTTCACAGGGCTCTTTGACTGGGGGGCGATTCCCATGCGCCTCCACCTGTCTCTTTGACACCTAATGGTTCATGGAGACAGGAAGCCTGGCCCTTTTTGCCAGGCAAATTTTGATTTGGATGGGAAGGCTCAGGAGTTGTTCTCCCTCTTGGGTCACTTTTCCCTTTGCTGGAGAACCATATTAGTGTTATTGGTTTCCCTATCCATCCGCACCCAGTTCAGAGTGTTTCACACGCCTTATTGGTGCCTGAACGAATCCATCCTGTCAGACCCGATAAGAGCCACGGAAATTGGAAAACATTTAAAGGAATATTTCACACACAATATCACGGAAGACAACTCAGTGGAAATGGTATGGGCGGCTCATAAAGCCTTCATCAGAGGCAAAATAATACAAATATCGTCCCAAATTAAAAAAGAAAGAAAATTGGACATAATTAGGCTAGAGAAGGCATTTGGTGCCATCAAGGCGGAACACAAAAAAAAACCCTCTCCCACCCTTCCAGATCAATTAGACAGGGCTAGACTAGAGCTTAACTTAGCCCTGACAACGAAGGCCGAGAAAAGTATACGTTGGAGCAAAAACAAATTCTATACAATGGGTAACAAGATGGGCTCCCTCCTGGCGAAACAGCTATCTCCACGCATGACTCACCATTCCTTTCCCAAAATTAGGACAGGAGTTAATCCCCCTTCTTCGAATACTGACAAGGTTCTGGGAGCCTTTAATACCTTTTATGAGGAGCTTTATTCACCGCCACCAACCGATAACTTGAACAGGATTAACGAGTTCCTTGATGACATCCCAGTTCCGATTCTATCAGCCACACACAGAAACATTATGGAGGCAGCAGTCACTGAGGAAGAGGTTCGAGAGGTCATCAAGGGACTCAAACAGGGATCTGCCCCAGGCCCAGATGGCTTATCGGCTCCGTACTATAAGGCTTTTATTGACATACTTTCCCCCCACTTAGCCCGTTTCTTTAATCACAAGATGAAAGGAGAGCCTATTGAAACTCACTTAAACACTGCCTTTCTAACAGTTATTCTGAAGCCTGAGAAAAACCTGGAGTTGGTGGAAAATTATCGACCAATCTCACTTATAAATAACGACCTGAAAATTCTTACCAAGATCCTGGCCAACCGTTTGGCCTCTTTTATAAATTGCTACATCCACAAGGATCAAGTAGGATTTATACCGGGTAGGCAAGGACCGGATCAAATAAGAAGGGCGATAAATATAGTAACTATTCTACAATCGAATTGGCCAGGAGGTCCTAATCAAAAAGGCATGTTACTTTCCTTAGATTTAAGAAAAGCCTTTGACTCTGTTTCTTGGCCCTACTTATTCGCGATTCTTGAAAGATGGGGCTTTGGTGGGAAATTTCTAGGTATTGTACGGGCACTTTACTCCAAACCGCAGGCCCTGATAAAACTTAGGGGCTTCTACTCCAAGCCATTCCCCATTAAAAGAGGAACCAGACAAGGATGCCCACTATCTCCACTCCTATTCGCAATTGCAATAGAGACCTTAGCCATTTTGATAAGAAATAATCCAGACATTAAGGGAGTCATGTGCGGACAACAGGAGCACAAATGTGCCCTGTTCGCAGATGATGTTCTTTTATTCATAACATCCCCTATAACCACTCTCCCTATTCTCCAGCGTCTATTAGAGGACTTCCAAAAAATTTCAGGTCTTCAGGTTAACTATAACAAGTCTCAGGCACTTAATGTCTCATTGCAACCACAAACCGTACTTCTGTTAAAGAAGAACTTTCAGTTCGAATGGAGTGACACTTTTATTAGATACTTAGGCGTTAACCTCACACCCAAATTTGAAACTCTCTATGCCCAAAATTACCCACACATGTTCCGCAAACTAGAGTCTGACTTGCTATCCTGGTCGAAACAGAACTTTTCTTGGTTAGGCAAAATTAACTCGGTAAAAATGACTTTATTGCCCAGGTTGCTTTATCTCTTCCGCTCTCTTCCTATTCCGATACAAAAGGATCACCTAGCCTCATTTCAAAGTAAAATTATCAAATTCATCTGGGGTAGGGCGGGGTACAGGATTTCACAAAAGTACCTTTATCACCAAAGGCGTAAGGGGGGTCTAGGTGTACCACACCTCATTAAATATTTTTACGCGGCTAGATTAGCCCAAATGTCCCTAGTCTACACTAAATTTGAAAGACATGACTGGGTGAGAATGGAGAGGCAGGCCACACCGAGGCACACACTGGACTATGTTCTATGGTGCCCTCCTAAAAGTAGACCTCCGATCTTGGCCCCTACCCTCTCACATACTCTGGCTTTATGGGAAAAACTAAGCCGACTCCCATCACTAGTGTCCCCGATCAAACCTTTAGCACATCTGTTCCATAATCCAATCTTTCCACCGGGAATGAATATTAAAGCCTTCCAATGGTGGCTGGACAAAGGACTTTATCGCATAGGGCACTTTTATACTTCTTCGGGCCCAATCTCTTTAAGCTTCTGTAAGAGTAAACTAGACTTACCTGACTCAGAAAGGTTCAGGTTCCATCAAATTTCTAACTTTCTACACAAGATCTGGACAGATAAACCTCTCCCCCCCAACTTTACCACCTATGAAGGGTGGTGTGGTCAGCCTATTGAACAAAAGGGGGGTATCTCGGTCATTTATGAGGCGCTTACCCAGCCTGTGGAGAAATCCGCCTTCATGAAAGATTGGGAAATAGATCTCAACTTTCAATGGGATCTAGAGAAATGGCAAACAGCATTCTTTAAATCATTCAGGGGGGTCCTAAATACAACTATCTCCGAAGCCAGTATTAAGGTAATCTCGAGATGGTATCTTACTCCGGCAAGGCTATCAAGGATTTACCCTTCGGCGACTCCACTGTTCTTCAGGGGATGCCAGATGACGGGAAACGTGACACACATATGGTGGGAATGTCCCAGAATAAGACCCTTCTGGTCTAAAATATTCTCACTAATCAAAAGGATCACAGATATCCAGCTTCCGAAGTCCCCTACCATTGCTTTGTTAAATGATCATATTCCCAGAATTTCCAAGCCAGCCCACAAATTGATCCACCACATTTTCTTAGCAGCCAAAATAACCATCGCTGGGGCATGGAAACAACAGAGTGTTTCCCTGAGAGCGGCTAAACAAAAAATTTCATGGCTTATGGCTCAAGAAAAAATGGCCAGTTCTATTTCTAACAATAAACAACATTTCGAGGCGGTTTGGGAACCCTGGGCAATCCACAGGGGTATTTCTTTTGGCCCAGGCATTTAGGCTTTATAGTTATTTGGAAAGAGAATACCAGGTCAGGCGTGACACTTCTTTATCTCCCTCCTTAAGAGACAGTCTTAAATTCTAACGTTTCTCCTAATCTACGTCTCCTTCTCATCTCGCTCCCCCCTTTTTCTTCCTCTTTCTAATACTTCCCCCTTATAACCTCACAACCTTATCATTCTACCCCCTGTAGAAATTGGGCAGGAAACATAGATGACCTCACATTATGAGGCTCTTTTAGTAGGATTCATTAAGGTGCATATTTGGGAGTACCTTCTTCCAGACTAAAGAGGATAAGTCAGGCTTCATCGCCTCCAGGGGGGGGATCCCTGGTCCTCTGGCACAGCGAGTTCCCTTATGGGGTGCTGGGTTCCCGGGAAGCCCTCTCTCTCTCTCTAACTCACGCTCAGTTTCCCAGTTTCGAACGGGGAAGCTACTCCTTAGTCGACGGTCAGCTTTACAGGACTTCCTGTCTTGGCTCTAGTAGGTTTCAGTTTCTTCCTACCTGCCTAAAACTATATGTGAATGTTACTCATGTGCTTATGTTTGTATGTTTATATAACCTCAATAAAATCTTTGAAAACAGAAAAACTGTATGAACCCAAAAGAGAGAAACAGATGACAAAATTGAAGAATTTCTGGGTAAGTTAAAGATACTGACCCTCTCAGAGAGGGATAGGGAAATGTTAGAGGCACCCATAACATAATACAAGCTGCTGTGGGGTCAATGGCATCCCAGAAATCCCCCAGCCCGGATGGGCATCCCATTGAGGTGTATAAGTATTTTGGGAAAGTATTGCTGCCAGAGCTCTTGAAAATCTTTGGGCGGTAGACAGGGGGGAATTGCCTCCCTCAATGAGGGAGGCCACAATAATAGTTTTACACAAGGAGGGAAAAGACCTGCTAGAGATGTCCTCATATAGGCCGATATCACTACTATGTACAGACATTAAAATACTTGCAAAGGTTTTGGCTGCTAGATTGAACAAGGTTATCCAGAAACTTATACACCCAAATCAATCCGGGTTCATTCCCAATAGATCTACTAGTATCAATATCAGAAGGGTATTTCTAAATATAGAGATCCAGGCTGCGAATGCAGGCTCAAGAGCTGTTTTATCTCTTGATGCCATTAAAGCATTCGACAGCCTGGATTGGGGATATCTTTGGCGGGTCCTGGAAGTGTTCCGGCTTGGCCCTTTTTTTTATTAGGTGGGTCCAGACTCTTTACAAAGGTCCTAAGGCCAAGGTTCAGGTCAATGGGGTGTGCTCGGAAGGGTTTTGGTTAGTGAGGGAGACGAGACAGGGGTGCCCAATGTCGCCCCTGCTCTTCGCCCTTGCAATAGAGCCCTTGGCAACAGCAATCAAAGCATCCACAAAATTGAGTGGGTTCCAGAGAACCTTTGGAGAAGAAAGAGCCACGTTATATGTGGACATTCTATTGTTTTTGGAGGATACCCAGACTTCACTTTCACGTGCAATACAAATAGTTAAAGAGTTGGGAACTTTTTCTGGCCTGAATATCAACTGGGAGAAATCGGTTTTAATGCCGGTTGACCCACTTAGAACCCAGTTACCAACCATGATCCCTAATCTAATGGTGGTTGATAGAATGAAATATTTGGGAATCACATTATTAAGAGACCTGAAGGATTTTTTAGCAGACAACTTGACACCACTCCTGAATAAGTTCAAGAGTAAAGGCGAGACATGGAGACGTGTCCCTCTCTCAATGGCAGGGAGATGCAATTTGATCTGGATGGTGTGGGTCCCGCAGTTATTGTACTCCACAACTCCCCAGTTTGGATACACAAGAAGTGGTTCCAAAGAATCAACTTTAGGGAATTAATTTGGAGGGGGGGGGAGCCCCCAGGATCCGCCTGAGCACCCTTCAGCTCCAGCCAAACAAAGGGGGGATGGCCCTTCCCCACACCAGGAATTATTTAGCGGAGCAGCTTCAGCAATTGGTGGGCAGTAGTGTATGAGGAGGGCAGGATATCAATGGTTGCCTCTTGATGGAATATACCCCTCATGAGATGGTCATTGAGGCCTTAGAGGCCAACTCCTTCACCCCCAGAACCCCAATGTTAACATTGGCTGGCAAGGTCTGGTCATCAGCCAAACTACAAATGGAGTACAGGAATTTTCTCCCCTATGGGATAACAACTACTTATCAGAATTTCATGAAATAGGGAAAGTCAGGGAGTGGAAGAGTCGGGGTATAGTCCACATTGCTCCGCTGTACGTGAACGGTCATATTAAATCATTCACAAACCTGAGAGAGGAATATGGGATTTCAAAGCACTCTTTCTATGAATACCTACAGATTAGGCACGCTTTGACCACACAGTATAAGAACTTAAGGGTAGAGGCGGATTGGATGCCCCTTCTACAAAAGGTGATAAAGCCAACCACTGTAAAGGGTTATGGAAAGAGAAAGGGGTGTTTGTAAAAAGAGGCAACTTTGGTAATTTTGTAAAGAAATGGGGGTATGCGGTAAAGAAGCAGCTACAAGAGGTATGGATGGTGTACGGACAGGTTGAGAGTGTTGAGGGTGAGGTGAATGAGTAAGATAAGAGGGGCTACAAAAAAGGGATATGGGGGGAGAGTGTGTGGGAGGGATGGGCATGTGATACTCTGTTTTATGCAGTTGTTTAAGTACTTATAGATGCAAAGAAAATGTAATAAAGATTATTTAAGGAAAAAAAAAAAGGAATATATCCGTATGTATTGAAGGCCTGGATAAGATTAGATATAGATGTGTGTGGTTGCGATAGAAAAAATAACAAATCGCCAGCACACACTGTGATTTTGTATTCACTAGGGCCCACTTCAAAGCCTTGAATGGACTAGTTTGTTTTAACCATGCAAAGGAAAGGTGTTAGAATTTCTGTCTTGTTCCGTTCTTTATGTGTATCGCTTCTGAGAGGGAGTTATTCACTTTAATTAGGGCTGTGGGTTTGCTGTAGAGCACTCTAATCCATGAAAGCATCTTGGATTCGAGTCCTACATGTTTATACGTTGCTTCCAGAAAATCCCATGCTACTCGAACGAAGGCCTTCTCCACGTCAGGAGACGCTGGACAGGAGGATGCCCCGACTTTTCGCATACCGACAGAATGTATCAGGCCTTGATAACATTGTCTTTTGTCTCTCAATGAGGCATAAAGCCCGCTTGTTCGGGTCCGATGAGCCATGCGAGCAGATGTCTGAGGCGATTTGCCAATATCTTTGCCATTAATTTCAGGTCCAAATTCAATAAAGATATGGGCCTGTAGCTTGCGAAGTCCGTCGGATCCTTGCCGGGCTTTGGTAGTATGGTAATGTGGGCTTGTAGAAAGGCTGTTGAAACTTCCCCTGATTTGGAGACCGAATTCAATGCTTTTGTAAGAGGAGTTTTTAGAAGGTTTTCAAGTTTTACATTTTTGATCACTATTGTTAGTTCGTCTTTCTGAAGGGGACGCTCTAATAGAGCAACATCCTCAGGATCGAGTTTGGGTAGTTGACTTTGGGAAAGATAGTTGTCAATGATTGTGTTCCTATTTCCTATTAGCCCTTGTGGTTTGTGTTGAGGGGGCAAGTTGTATAGGTTAGTATAGAATGTGAGGAACTGGGCCGCTATTTGTTTATTACTGTATTCCAGATTACCAGTTTTATTTCTAATGCATATGATATTGGTTGAAATATTAGGGTCACGTAAAGCTCTTGCAAGATATTTGCCACTCTTATCCCTTCTTGAAAAACAGAATTTGTTTTGCTTTGGACTCCAATAGAGATTGCAGTTCTCTCCAGTAATTCATAGGCAGATTGCACTGAAAGGGATTGTTTATGAAGAGCCTCTAGTTGTGCAATTTTTAGAGAAAGATTTTTAATTTGCTATTTTCTTTCCCTTTTGAGGCTTGCCCCTAGTTTAATGAACTCACCTCTGATCACACATTTGTGTGTCTCCCAAACATTCATTGGAGAGATGTCTGTTGTGGTGTTTTCTCTAAAGAAGTATAGGAGTTTTTTCAGAAATTTGTTCATGAATTGTCGTGTCAGAGAGCAATGAGGCATTCAAACGCCACTGAAAAGTTTGTGGGTGGGTGGTAAACAAGTCAGGCTCAATGGAAATCGGTGAATGATCAGATAGCATCTGTATGGCTATACTGGTCAACCTTAATTTTGAAAGATCTCTTTGCGTCACAAACAGATAATCAATTCATGAATACTTAGCATGAGGTATTAAGTAGAATGTGTAGTCCTTAGTTGTTGGGTGCATTACACGCCAGGCATCTATCAATTGCAGTGAGTTCATTTCTTTTTTCATGGCTTTCAGGGCCCTGTAGCAAACATTACTTTTGCTGTTTGTAGTGTCCTGTAGGGGGTTGAGGGATACATTAAAGTCTCCCCCGAGTGTAGTACAACCTTCTGAAAACCAGGAAAGTTCCTTAATGATTCATTTGCAAAACAAAACATTAGAATTGTTAGGGAAATAAACAGTTTCTACAGTTAGCGGTTTGCTAGCATAAGTTCCCCTTATAAAAATGTATCTCCACTCTGGGTCTACCAGCTACTGTTGCAAATGAAAGGGGGCCTCTTTGCTAATGAGGATGGATACCCCTTTCATTTTAGCACCAGAGTTGGTCAAGAGATACACAGTTGGATAAAGTTTAGAAGTGATCTTTGGAATTTGTTCATGTTTGAAATGCGTCTCTTGCAAAAAGATGAACTTAGGTTTTTATTTCTGTAATTCTCTTAGCACCATTGTTATATATTCTCTTGAGGTATATTTAACCCTTGAAGTTTATGTGAGATGATAAGCGGGCAACTGCCCAGAGTAGAGTAGGCCATAATAGCGTTTGAAAGTTTGTCTCTTGTGCAAAGGAGAGAAATTAAATGAAGGAGAGAAGTTGCAGAAATATAATATATAATAAACATGAAAGGATCAGGACCTGTAGTTAGATTCAAGAAAAAGAGTAAGAGCTCTCTCTACGAATAAAAAACAAACTAGTAGGCTGAATGGTGTAGATTTAAGCACACAACTATAATAGCCTATTGGTGTTTCTACTTGGAGAGGTTAGTGGGAGGATCACCAAAGAGAAGACTTCAATAGACAAAGCTGTATTAATAAATTGAGTTAAAACAACCATAAGTAGGAACTGAAAGGCTCGGGGCCCATTTGAGTAGCTAAAGTATAAGCAGATAGAGCCCTGCCTCATTTATACATATCACTGAATAAAATGAACATTAACATTAGCATTAAGTAGTGCTGGTGTTTTGGAAAGACAAAGAACAAAGTTATTTGCATGGAAAGATGGGAGCTCTTCTCCGTTAGTCATGACCTGTTAGGCTCATTGGATGAGAGATATTGCATCAGTCTGTACGCCAGTTCTCCCAGAATGTTATAAATATTTAGCTAAAATAAACTTTTCAACCATTAACTGAAATTTGTAAGGGGAACAGGACAGAGTATTCAAGTGTCTTCTAATCGTGTGGGTCGTAAATGAGTAACTGGGGAATGGGGTATAGGTCCTCCAAAGCAGTTAGGTTTTCTCTTTTTGGTGGGTCTTTTGTCCGGGGATGACAGAGGTGAATTAGATGGACTTCTAGTAGATTGCGGTAATTTAACCACTTGCCGACGGCTGATCGGCATTTGACGGCGACAGTGTGGCTCGATAACTCGGATCGCCGTCATATGACGGTGGCCGCGAGATCGAGCCCAGTGAGCGCGCGCGCGCCGCCGGAGGCGCACCCACGCGCTCACTGTGTCCAGGGAGGGCCAGGGAGCGGGTGCGGTGGAGTCGATCTCCGCCGGCCACCCCCGATGCCCCCCCCCGGAGTGAAAGAACGGAGGTCTGTGTAAGTAAACACGGACCTCCGTTCTGTCAGAGGGGGAAGGGCTGTGATCACAGCCTTCCTCTACATGGAAGGCGTGATCACTTCCCTTCCCTAGCTAGGGCAGCCCCCATACAGTAAGAACACGCCCAGGGAACACAGTTAACCCTTAGAGCGCCCACTGCAGGTTAACCCCTTCACTGCCATTGGCATTTACACAGTAATCAGTGCATTTTTATAGCACTGATCGCTGTATAAATGCCAATAGTCCCAAAAAAGTGTCAAAATGTTCCGACATGTCCGCTGAAATATCGCAGTACCGCTAAAAATCGCAGATCGCCGCCATTAATAGTAAAAAATAAAAACCCCAGAAATGAATTCTCATCATCCATAAATGCGGCCACTTTTGCGCAAACCAATCAATAAACGCAGATTGCGATTTTTTTATCACAAATATGAGGAAGAATATAAATCGGCCAAAACCGATGAAAAAAAAATGTTTTTTTATATTTTTTTTTTTTGGATTTGTATTTTAGCAAAAAGTAAGAAATTTGGGTTTTTTTGCAAAATTGTCGCTCTTCTTTTGTTTATAGCGGCGATCAGAAATGACGCAGCAATGATCAAATACCACCAAAAGAAAGCTCTGTTTGTGGGAAAAAAAGGACGCAAATTTCGTTTGGGTACAACGTCGCACGACCGCGCAATTGTCAGTTAAAGCGGCACAGCGCTGAATCGCAAAAAGGGCTCCGGTCCTAAAGCTGGAAATCCTTCCGGTCCTTAAGTGGTTAAAGTCCTGATACCACTCTGGGTGCTCCACTAAGGCTTTCTGTAAGTTGCTACAAAATTCTTGGAGGTCCTCAGGTGTGCGGAGCAGGTGTCAGAGAGCACAGGCTGAAAATATGTGCAGAACAGCTGTTCCTCTGCGCAGGCGCACGCACGGATGTGGCAGGTGCGTATGCATCCATGCACCAAGCTGTTTATTTAAACTGAACAGCACTATGCAGCCAGTGCTGTCCATTCTACAGTGTTTCTGTAGACCTTCCTGTTACCTGTTCCTGTGACCTGGCTTGACCTTGACCCTGTTGATCTTCGTCTGCACCGACCTCTGCTTGCCTACAACTATTCTTCTGCCTGATCCTTTGTACTTCTGCTGTCAGCCTGTTGCCGAACCTGCCTGCACCTGACTACCCACCTGCCTGCTTCTTCTGTACCGCTCCATCTGCTTGTTACCGACCCGGCCTGCATCACTTCTCTTCAGTCCTGCACGAGTCTTCTCTGGACCTCTACCTATCATCTGTGACCCAGTCCAGCCCTCGTGCCACCCTGAACTCCCGAACCTCCTGTCTACTCTACCAGGGGTTCCTGAATCAGGGTGGTAAGAGAGGTTGCCCGCTGCATAAGCCAGACTTCACCATCCGGTACGTGACAGCAACGGACAGCCATGTCTGAGTCTGTGTAGGGGCCCTCTCCTATGAACGAACTCTGCCTGCATCTGGCTGGGCTCACTCAAGCAGTTAAAAGCCTGCAGGAGGGCTACAGCGGACTTGAAGGGTGAATCCAGAAAATCTCCTCACCAGCCTCATATGGAGCCAGCCAGACCCACTTTCTTTCACTCATGGCTAGTGTTTGGCTGAAGCAATTTATTATCGATCAACTGTGTTTACTCTTTTTAAATCATAATGACAACAGAAACTACCCAAATGACCCTGATCAAAAGTTTACATACCCCAGTTCTTAATACCGTGTATTGCCCCCTTTAACATCAATGATAGCTTTAAGTCTTTTGTGGTATTTGGGGATGAGGCTCTTTATCCTCTCAGATGGTAAAGCTGCCCATTCCTCTTAGCAAAAAGCCTCCAGTTCCTGGAAATTCTTGGGCTGTCTTGCATGAACTGCACGTTTGAGATCTTCCCAGAGTGGCTCAATGATATTGAGGTCAGGAGATTGAGATGGCCACTCCAGAATCATCATTATTCTGCTGTAGCCAATGACAGATTGACTTGGCCTTGTGTTTTGGATCATTGTCATTTTGGAATGTCCATGTCCCATGCATAGCTTCCTGGCTGATGAATGCAAATTTTCCTCTAGTATTTTTTGATAACATACTGTATTCATCTTGCCATCAATTTTGACTAAATTTCCTGTGCCTTTGTAGCTAGCACATGCCCAAAACATCAGTGATCCACCTTCATGTTTCACAGTAGGAATGGTGTACCTTTCATCTTAGGCCTTGTT
>BLSH010255450.1:1449995-1474687 GCA_018402905.1 Glandirana rugosa
CCCGGACCCGAACCCGGACTTTTTTTGAAAAGTCCGGGTTCGGGTCCGGGTCCCGGACACCCCAAAGTTCGGTACGGACCTGAACTTTACAGTCCGGGTTCGCTCAACACTTGTTGTGGCCAAAAAGCTCAATTTTGGTCTCATCACTCCAAACGACTTTGTGCCAAAAGTTTTGAGGCTTGTCTCTGTGCTTTTTGGCATATTGTAAGCGGGATACTTTGTGGCATTTGCGTAGTACTGGCTTTCTTCTGGTGACTCGACCATGCAGCCAGCCTTTCTTCAAGCGCCTCCTTATTGTGCATCTTGAAACAGCCACACCACATGTTTTCAGAGAGTCCTGTATTTCACCTGAAGTTATTTTTGGGTTTTTCTTGGCATCCCAAACTATTTTTCTGGCAGTTATGGCTTACACTTTAGTTGGTCTACCTGACCGTGGTTTGGTTTCAACAGAACCCCTCATTTTCCGCTTCTTGATTAGAGTTTGAACACTGCTGATTGGCATTCTGAATTCCTTGGATATCTTTTTATATCCCTTTCCTGTTTTATACAGTTCAACTACCAGTGCAGCACTGGATGAAAGATGCAAGGGACCTTTTACACACACACACACACACACACACTAATTACAAGCAAACAGATCACAGGTGAGGATGGCTACCTTTAAAAGCCATTCAAACCCCTTTGCGTAAACTTAAGTGCATGTTATCAGGCCAATATCACCACCGTATGTAAACTTTTGATTGGGGTCATTTGGGTAGTTTCCCTTGTGATTATGATTTAAAAAGAGTAAACACAGTTGATTAATAATAAATAGCTTCAGCCAAACACTAACCATGAGTGAAAGAAAAGTTTTTGTGTTATCATTCATTACAAAAATGGACAAGAAATCATAAATTCTGCCAGGATATGTAAACGTATGAGCACAACTGTATATAGTCTACACTGAATGCAGCGCATATATATATATATATATGTATATATATATATATATATATATATACAGTGGATATAAAAAGTCTACACACCCGTGTTAACCACTTGCTTACTGGGAACTTAAAGCCCCCCTCCTGCCCAGACCAATTTTTAGTTTTCACTCTTTGAATGACAATTGCGCAGTCATGCGACGTTGTACCCAAACAAAATTGATGTCATTTTTTTAACCAACCAAAAGAACACCATACCCACAGTGAAGCGTGGTGGTGGCAGCATCATGCTTTGGGGCTCTTTTTCTTCAGCTGGAACAGGGGCCTTAGTCAAGGTAGAGGGAATTATGAACAATTCCAAATGCCAGTCAATATTGGCAGAAAACCTTCAGGCTTCTGCTAGAAAGCTGAACAGAAAGAGGAACTTCATTTTTCAGCATGACAATGACTCAATGCATACATCCAAATCAACAAATGAATGGCTTTACCAGAAGAAGATTAAAGTTTTGGAATGGCCCAGCCAGAGCCCAGACCCGAATCCAAATGAAAATCTATGTGGTGATCTGAAGAGGGCTATGCACAGGAGACGCCCTCACAATCTGACAGGTTTGGAGTATTTTTGCAAAGAAGAGTGACTAAATATTCCAAGATGTGCCATGCTGATAGGCTCATGCCCAAAAAGACTGAGCGCTGTAATAAAATCAAAAGGTACTTCAACAAAGTATAAGTTTAAGGATGTGCACACTTATGCAAACATATTATTTTAGTTTTTTTATTTTTACTTCCCTCCACCCAAAATAGTTTAATTTGTTTTTCAATGGAGTAATACAGTTTATAGGTCACATTAATCACTTCAGTCCTGGAAGGAGTTAACCCCCGTAATGACCAGAGCACTTTTTACAATTTAGCACTGCGCTGCTTTAACTGGTAATTGCTGTGCCCATACAAAATGTGCGTCCTTTTTTTCTCACAAATTGAGCTTTCTTTTGGTGGTATTTGATCACCTCTGCATTTTTATTTTTTGCGATATAAAATAAAAAAAGAACGAAAATTTTTAAAATAAATTACATTTTCAACTTTTTGTTATTAAAAGAATACAGTAAACTCAATTTTAGTCATACAATTTTACCAAAATGCATTCAGCCACATGTCTCAGGTAAAAAAAGTCAATAAGCGTATATTTATTGGTTTGCGCAAAAATTATAGCGTCTACAAACTAGGGTACATTTTCTGAAATTTCCGCAGCTTTTATTTAATGACATTTCCTGATGTGCTATAATGGAAAGGCAGTACAAAACCCCCCAAATGACCAGATTTTGGAAAGTAGACACCCCAAGGAATTTGCTGAGAGACATGTTGAGCCCATTGAATATTTTTTTTTTTTTTGTCACAAGTGATTGAAAAATGGCAAAAAAAAAAAAAATGACACAAAGGTGTCCCTGAAATGATATATTGCTCACACATGGCATGGGTATGTGTTGAATTCCACCCCAAAATACATTCTGCTGCTTCTCCTGAGTAAGGGGATAACACATGTGTGAGACACATGTGTGAGACTTTTTGGGAGCCTAGACGCGTACAGGACCCCAAAAACCAATCAGCGCCTTCAGGATTTCTAAGGGCGTAAACTTTTGATTTCACTCCACACTACCTATCACAGTTTTGGAGGCCATGAAATGCCCAGATAGCACAACCCCCCCCCCCCCCAAATGACCCCATTTTGGAAAGTAGACACCCCAAGCTATTTGCTGAGAGGCTTCTTGGCATGTTGAGTCCATGAAATATTTTATGTTTAAATATTTTTATTGGAAAGCATATCGTACAGAAATCCAATAATAACAGTAGGATGAGACAAGGCAATAACGATACACATAATCCCCGCACAAAACATAAACTGGGGGGAAATTAATACAAATATCTGTATTAGGGCATAACCTTAACACAAGAGAACTAAGGAAAATAATTGCATAAAACATCCCAGACAGTATAACAAAGAGGAATGAGTAACAAGACTTCCAGAACCAGAACCCTAAGGGAAGTGAGGGTCCCAGAGGCCTCCCCCCGCCACCCCAGAGGGATCAAGCTGTGGCCAGGGAAACGCCCCTCGGAACCCCCCACGGAACCAAATGGTCAACCTGGAAATCAGTCCTAGAATCATCTAAGTTCAGTATAGGGGATCAAGATGTAAGTCACCCCAACAAATCCGGGGTGAGGAAACAACTACTTGAAGGTGGTTGGTAGATCCCCAAGAAATAGATGGCCTACTGTTCTAGCTTTCATCCTGGGGTATCCAGGATAAACCATATAAAAGTGAAGGAGAAAGGGGAAGGACTCAAGAGATGCAATAGAGAAAAGAAAAGAGGGAAAGGGAAATAAAGAACAGAGGGAAGAAAGAGACGAAGAATGGAACAAATAGAGGGTGGCTACTGTAATTGAAGAAGGGGCGCGGCCTAGACAAACAAATCCCAAAACTGGTATTTGAGGAGAGAAATAAGGGCTTTCATATTTGGATGCCCATGTATTGAGCCCAAGGTTCCCAGATGCTTTCAAATTTCGCCACCCTACCCAGGATAATGCTGGTGATCTTTTCTTGAGACTTTATCCAGGAGACCTTACGTTTGACTGACTGAAAATAGGCCAGGTGGGATTTCCATGCCTGGGCAACTGTCAGCTTTGCCCCAATAAGATAAAGAATACCAGTGCTTGGGTGTGTTTGGATAAGGCCTGTATGGGTTGATTAAGAAGAGCTACCTGTGGACTCTAGGAAATGTCTGCGTTGATGATTTTGCATAGCAAACGGAATATCCAGTTCCAGAAGCTTCTAACTCTGCATTCCCAGAAAATGTGTAAAGGAGAACCTACATGACCACAGTCCCTAAAGCAAAGGGGGGAAGAGGAAGGGAAGATCTTAACCAGGTGGAGAGGAGTCAGATAGATCTCGTTATAAGCTTAATATTTGCCTCTATCAGAGAAGTGTTTAAAATACCTTTAAAAGATCTGGTGAAGGTCCGATGCCAAGTTTCGATGTCCCAGTCCATTCCAAGGTCCTCCTCCCAGGCCTGCATATAAAAAGCCTTCTCCTGCGGGTCAACCAGTCCAGAGTAAATTAGTGAGATCCCTCCCCTCACATCCGAGATGCCTGAGCACCAGCGTTAAAATGGGGTGGTCAACAGGGGACTGACTTGTCCAGATGGATTGTAAAAAGTGTGAGATCTGAGAGAAGTGAAACCTCTCAGCAGGAGGCATTTCTAGTTGTGCAGAGCAATATTTGAGGGTTAAGGGGCCCTTTGAGATGAAATAGTTAACCCACCATCCAAACGTCCTGACCAGGTGGAAAGGGGATTATTAAAAATGTGTGACATGGGGCGCCACTGAGACATGATTAGGTTGGATTTGTGGATCCTATCACAGAGTTGAATAGAATGAGAGAGTGTCGAGGTGAGAATGGGGGGATCTAAGTCTAGGGGGACACCAGGCTAGGTAGTCCAAGGTGTACGAGGGGATGGCTTGTCTCTCCATTGAGACCAAATCGGGTTTGGGACCCCTGGCATAGATAATATAAAATTGGGCCAGTTGTGCTGCTAAGTAGTAAGACCAAAGATTAGGAAGACCTAAACCCCCTCTAAGTCTGGGTCGGAACAGAACATGTTTGGAAAGACAATAGCCCTTATTACCCCAAGCAAACTTGATTATGACGGATTGCAATCTGTTTAAATTAAGTTTGTTGATCAGGACCGGCAGGGAGCGGAAGAAATAGAGGATTCTGGGTAGTAAGGTAATTTTGATAGCATTAATTTTGCCTAGCCAAGAGAGGCCAAGTGATTCCCAGTGAGCTAGGTCAGCTTGAAGCTTTTTATAAAGCGGGGGGTAATTTGATTCATAAATGCGATCGAATGAGGACGGGAGGGTGACCCCTAGGTAAGGGATGTTAACCTGGAGGCCTGAACAGATACTGAAGTCTCGTAAGACTTGGGCAATAATCGGGAGCAAAATAATGGGAGAAGTAACAAATAACAGTACGTCATCTGCAAAAAGCGTGCATTTATGGATAGCCTGCCCACACTGGTCTCCGTGGATATCAGGGTTAGTTCTAATGGTGATGGCTAATAATTCCATTGCCATCGCAAAAAGAAATGGGGACAAAGGGCATCCCTGTCTGGTAACCCGTTCAATAGGAAAGGAGTCTGAATAGTGGCCTTGAAAGCGCACCTGTGCCCTAGGCTGGGAGTAAAGGGCTGAGAGGACCAAAGCTCCATCTTCTCAGAATCATGAACAAATAAGGCCAGGAGAGCGAGTGGAATGCCTTGTGTAGATCAATCGACATCAAGAGTCCCTCCTGAGCAGGCGTTCCCCCCCAGCCCGATCACAGAAGAGAGATAATATTTAAGGCTCGTCGAATCTGATCAGGACCTTGTCTCCCAGGAATAAAGCCAACCTGATCTCTATTCACATATAGACCAATGAAGGATGATAACCGGTTAGCAAGAATCTTAGTCATGATTTTAAGATCATTATTTAGTAAGGAGATTGGCCTATAATTACCAATTTCGCTAGCATCTTTACATGGTTTAGGTAAAACAGTAATGAAAGCTAAATTAGCCTGGGAGTCAAGGGGTTGACCCTCCCTAAGGGAATTGAAAAGTTGAGCTAAGTATGGGGAGCGAATGGGGGCAAATGTCTTGTAGTAAAGGTTAGAAAAGCCGTCCGGGCCCGGAGCTGAGGACGTTTTAAGGTCTTTGATTACCTGGCAAATTTCGGTTTCTGAGAAGGGAGCCTCTAGGGTAGACTTGTGTTGATCTTCAATTTTGGGAAGAGGGATTCCCTCTCTGGAAATTTCTTAGCGTACAGGGTGGAGTAAAAATCACAAAATGACTCTAAGATGCGCTTGGGATTCTCTGTGAGGGTACCAGACAGGGATTTCATCCTTGGGCACGAGAGGAGCTTGAACCTGGGAGACAATTTAGAAACCAACTTGGGGCCTATCTTATTGCCTGATAGATAAATGTGCCCCACTGTCCAGTGGAGATGTTTGTTCGCTGCCGATGTGAGGGCAAGGTTGAGAGCTAATTTGGCGGAATCCAGAGCTGCTAGGGAGTCCACCGTGGGCAGGCGCTTATGGGCACGACTAGCTTGTTTGAATTTAAATTTCTAAATTTATCAGATAAATCTGATGTTCCCGTTTCTGTTGTGCTCCTAGACGAATGAGTACCCCCCTAATCACTGCCTTATGCCCGCCCCAAAGGGGATTGGGCGATATCTCAGGTATGTCATTGAGCTTGAAGTAGTCCTTAATCTCATTCCCTATCATATTCACCAGAGTGGGATCAGAGAGTACGGACTCGTTCAGCCTCCATGGGAGTGGGCCTGCAGGGGACGGATGGCCAATAAGCGTGAGAGTAACTAGAGAATGGTCAGACCACGGCACGTCCAAAATTGAGGACCTTTGAAGCCTGTGAACCTCGCTTGATGGGAGAAAGATATGGTCAATTCTCGTATAGGTGTTGTGGGGTATCGAAAAGTGTGTAAAGTCTTTGGCCGAGGGGTTTGCCTCTCTCCAAGAATAAACTAGACCAAACGAGTTGAGAAGGTGGGCTATTTTCAGACTTTGTCTGGGGGGACGCTTGGGTCAAAGATGCCCCGAGGTCTGTTTGTCCAAGAGGCAGTCAAATGCTACGTTGGAATCCCCGCCCAACACCAGAGTACCTTCGAAGTGGGGAGCTAGGGATTGGGACAGGTGCAAAAAAAACCCCAACTGGCCCTGGTTAGGGGAGTAGTAGGAGACAAACGTATGAATGAAGCCGCCTATTTCTCCCTTGACCAGGATATACCTGCCCTCTTGGTCTTTAACTGTGAGAATGTGGCTGAAGGCCACTTTTTTAGAGATGAGGATAGCAACCCCCCTTTTCTTGGAGTCAGCGTTAGAAAGATAAAAAGTGGGGAATTTGTGGTGCAAAAATGAGAGCTTAAAATTACCGGGGAAGTGGGTTTCTTGTAACACCACGATGTCAAGGCCTTTGGAGTGGTAGAATTGTAGAGCTTTACGTCTTTTGGAGGGAGAGTTTAGACCCTGCGTGTTTTGAGTAGCAAATTTCAGAGAGGAAATGGGTGCTGTGGACTTAGCCATGACCCCAGGAGGAGGATATCTCTAGTGTAATACTATTAGTATTTACCACCTGATCAACTGGGAGGACCCTGGAATGGACAGACAGAACCCGGGCAAAGGCTTCTGGGCATGAGGCATGGACCAGACCGCGGAATGAACTCCAAAAAAGTAGCCAACCTCTGAAAGACAAAAGAAGCAATATAAGTACTATAGGAGACAGGAAAGCAGAGAGTGAATAGAAGATCAGAAAGGAGAGAAAGAGAAGAGGAAGACCAAAATAATAAACAACGTACATCCAACTGAAAGCTAATGCATAGCGAGAGTGAGCCAAAACATGGGTCATGCTCCCTTGGAGCAGGTCAGGGCAGCCCTGAACCCACTAAGACCTTCTGAAAGAAGGTGTAGGAAAATAAGTGACCTAGGCCTAGGTTACTGTCCCACAGGAGATCGAGGCACAGAGTCTCGAGTCACTCGAGGAGGAGGTGCATGCCGATCCACTCCGGCCAAGGACCGCTCGGGCCGGGCAAAAGTGATAAACTCAAAATATCCATAAAACCTGCTTAGTTAAATTGGGGGGCCAAAGCCCCTCTAAGGGGTAGAACAAGGAGAATAATTTGAAACAAGAGTTTGGATACACTGGGTGTTTTGGTTCACCCTAGCAGATGTGTTATCCACCACCTGTTCTACAGCCTCAATGCGGGTACCCAGGTTGAGAATGTCCGCTTTAATCGTTTCAGTGATGTGAGCAGCATTCTGAGCTAGCCCTGCAGCCAACATCTCTGAGAAGGGATTAAGCAAGAGTCCCATATCTGAGGGATGATGTTGTGAAAAGGGAGAGTTCTGTATGAGGCCTACATGGCTGGCAGTCTGGCCTGGGGGAGAATAAAGCCTCTTCCATGGACCTCCTCAAAAGCTCCTCTGTGGACGCTGGGGACACCTGAAGCCCGAGTATGGAGGTAGAGGGCGTCGCTGGTGGGGCTGGAGCCTGATCATCCTCACCCACAGAGTCCGCTATAGAATCCTCTGATGTGCCGTGCTGGAGGGACGCCACCGCCATCTTAGCTGGGCCTGAGGCCTGCAGGCCGAAGATGAGCTGCCTCTGGACCTCTCATTTGGGGGGTTCCCCAGACATATGGCCAGACTCTCTGGGTGCTCCGCTGTGTGTAGCTGCGGAATAGAGCACATGACCCCATTTTGGAAAGTAGACTCTCCAAGCTATTTGCTGAGAGGCACGTTAAGTATTTTGCAGATCTCACTTTTTGTCACAAAGTTTAGAAAATTTAAAAAAGAAAAAAATATATATTTTCCTTTTCTTTCTTCATTTTCCAAAACAAATGAGAGCTGCAAAATACTCACCATGCCTCTTAGCGAATACCTTAAGGTGTCTACTTTCCAAAATTGGGCCATTTGGGGGGTTTTGTGCTATCTTGACATTTCAGGTCCTCTGAAACTGTGATAGGTAGTGAGAAGTAAAATCACAATTTTACGCCCTTAGAAAGCATGAAGGCAGTGATTGGATTTTGGGGTCCTGTACGTGGCTAGGCTCTCAAAAAGTACCACACATGTGGTATCCCCATACTCAAGAGAAGCAACAGAATGTATTTTGGGGTGTAATTCCACATATACCTATGGCACGTTCGAGCAATATATCATTTAGTGACAACTTTGTGCAAAAAAAAAAAAATCACTTCTCCCGAAACTTGTGACAAAAAATAAAATATTCCATGGACTCAACATGCCTCTCAGAAAATAGCTTGGGGTGACTACTTTCCAAAAAGGCGTCATTTGGGGGGTTTCGAACTGTCCTGGCATTTTATGCCCAACAACCCATGCTTCAATCTATGCCAAAATAATTGTTAGTGTTCACAGGGATCAGGCGTGACTCTGTGAACACTGCACTTATGTGTGTTGTGTTTTGTAAGTGTCAGTGATCTATTTGATACTGCACTTGGGTGGGCTGGGCTGGGCTGGGTGGAGGGGCTAAACACTGGTGCTAGCAGGTATCTGGGCTGATCTCGCTAATGCCGCAGTTTTAGGAACACTAAAGTACAGGGGACAATAGTATAGATCTGATCAGATCACAGATATTGACCGTTCAGATACTATACTAGTAACGGACCTATCTAGTGTGTGTGTGCGTGTTAGATTACCTGACTAATCTGACCCTGCCCAGTATTTACACTGACCCTAACTGATGCTAAACCGCTGGGTGATCAGGGGGTTAAAAACTTTATTAGGTATATACATTGGGTACCCTGACAAAATAAAAAGCTAACCTAACTAACTGGTATCACCAGTGACACTAATACAGTGATCACTGGTGACAGGGGGCGATCAAGGGGTTAAAACCTTTATTAGGGGGCACCTGGGCCTACTACTACCTACCACTACCTACCCTAAAGTGATTTAGTGTCACAAGTGATACAAGTACAGTGATCAGTGAAAAATCTGATCACTGCACTAAATGGCACAGTGACAGGAGTGAAGGGGTTAGCTGGGGAGTGACCAGGGGGGCGATCAAGGGGTTAATTGTGTGCCTAACCTGTCCTAGTGTCAGTGTAGTGTTGTGCAACTTAAGTTTAGATGCTCTCTCTCCTTTGCTGGAAAAGGACTCCAGGATGGGAGATTGCATCACTTCCTCTGCCTGTGTTTACATTACACAGACATAGGAGGCATTTCATTCGCCAGGACCGATCAGCAGGTCCAGACCAGAAATCATTGATCTGGGCTTGTAGATTGATCAGTTCTGTAGCAAATCCATGAAGCAGTGCCAAACTGCCGCCGTCAATAAATGGCAGGCGGTCAGCAACTGGGCAAAGGTGGAAAAAGTCCTGAAATGATTTATCTTTGTCTCATTTTTTTACATCACAGAAACCTGACATTTAACCAGGGGTGTTTTTTTTATCCACTGTATTGTATACGGTATATATATATACTTACACTGCATGAACTGACTCTATATACTATACACCAGTGGTTCTCAACTCCGGTCCTCGGGACCCACTAACAGGCCAGGTTTGCAGGATAACTGAAATGCATCACGGGTGATATAATTTGCTGCTCAGTGATTGCAGTATTCTAGTCTGCATCTCCCCAAGGTAATACTTAAAATCTGGCCTGTTGGTGGGTCCCGAGGACCGGAGTTGAGAACCACTGCTATACACTGAATGAGCTGTATATATATTCTACACTGAATGCAGCATGTATATATATATATATATATATATATATATATATATATATATATACATAAACAGTATCTCTCAAAAGTGAGTACACCCCTCACATTTTTGTAAATATTTTATTATATCTTTTCATGTGACAACACTGAAGAAATGACACTTTGCTACAATGTAAAGTAGGGAGTGTAGAGCTTGTATAACAGTGTAAATTTGCTGCCCCCTCAAAATAACTCATCACACAAAAGTGAGTACACCCCTAAGTGAAAATGTCCAAATTGGGCCCAATTAGCCATTTTCCCTCCCTTGTGTCATGTGACTCGTTAGTGTTACAAGGTCTCAGGTGTGAATGGGGAGCAGTTGTGTTAAATTTAGTGTTATCGCTCTCACTCTCTTATACTGGTCACTGGAAGTTCAGTATGGCACCTCATGGCAAAGAACTTTCTGAGGATCTGAAAAAAAGAATTGTTGCGCTACATAAAGATGGTCTAGGCTATAAGAAGATTGCCAAGACCCTGAAAATGAGCTGCAGCATGGTGGCCAAGCCCATACAGGACTGATTCCACTCAGAACAGGCCTCGCCATGGTCGACCAAAGGAGTTGAGTGCACATGCTCAGTGTCATATCTAGAGGTTGTCTTTGGGAAATAGATGTATGAGTGCTGCCAGCATTGCTGCAGATGTTGAAGAGGTGGGGGGTCAACCTGTCAGTGCTCAGACCGTATGTCGCACACTGCATCACATTGGTCTGCATAGCTCTCATCCCAGAAGGAACCTCTTCTAAAGATGATGCACAAGAAAGCCTGCAAAACAGTTTGCTGAAGACAGACTAAGGACATGAATTACTGAAACCATCGCCTGTGATCTGATGAAACCAAGATAAAATTATTTGGTTCAGATGGTGTCGTGCCGGCAACCAGGTGAGGAGTACAAAGACAAGTGTGTCTTTCCTACAGTCAAGCATGGTGGTGGGAGTGTCATGGTCTGGGGCATAGAATGGAAGAGGACAATGGCAGCCTGTGAAGCTCTGGTGAACTCCATGCTCAAGGGGGTTAAGGCAGTGCTGGAAAATAATGGTGGCCACACAAAATATTGACACTTTGGGCCCAATTTGGACATTTTCGCTTAGGGGTGTACTCACTTTTGTTGCAGGCTATTTTGAGGGGACAGCTAATTTACACTGTTATACAAGCTGTACACTCACTATTTTACATTGTAGCAAAGTGTCATTTCTTCAGTGGTGTCACATGAAAAGATATACAGTAATAAAATATTTACAAAAATGTGAAGGGTGTACTCACTTTTGTGAGATACTGTGTGTATGTATATATATATATATATATATATATATATACATATATATATATATATATATATATATATATATATATTCTTACACTGCCTGTATATAGGCTTTACTAGGTCTATATACTACACTGCCTGCACTGACTGTATATACTCTACACTAGAGCTATATACTACACTGTCTGCACTGCCTGTATATACTCTCTACAGTAAATCTATATACTACACTGCCTATATATACTCTCTACATTAAATCGACATACTACACTGCCTACACGCCACTAACTAAACTAGCTAAATGTTCAGGTCTCTCCACGTTCACAGCACTACATATGGCTGCTGTAAAAACTGCCTTATATAGTGTGGGGCATGGACTGAGACCCCTGAGCTGTGATTGGCCAAAGGCACCCTGCCTTTTAGCCAATCATGGCTCTCACAGCAGAGCACGCTGTGATTGGCCATGTGCAGGCTTTGGCCAATCAGCGGGAGGCATTTTCTCACAATTTCTATGCATTATGGGGCGCTCAAATTTCCCGCGAACACCCCATAATGTTTGGGATTCACCAATGTTTGAGTCAAACTTACGTTTGACTCAAACTGGGCACCAATCCCTACTGATGAGGCTGGACTGATAGGCTGCACTGATGGGCACTGATGAGGCGGCACTGATGGGCACTGATGAGGAGGCACTGATGAGGCTGCACTTATATGCGGCACTGATGGATACTGATAGGCGTCACTGCTGGGCGCTGATGGGCACTGATAAGTGGCAATGATGGGCACTGATAGGTGGCACTGATGGGTATTGATAGGTGGGCACTGATGGACACTGATAGGCGGCACTGATGGGCACTGATAGGCGGCAATGATACGCTGCACTAATAGAAGTCACTGATAGGCACTGACAGGCAGCACTGATGGGCACTGTTAGGTAGCACTGGTGGGCACTAATTGGCATCACTGGTGGGCACTGCTGGGGCTGCACTAGACATGTGCACTGCCAAAAAATGTGTTCATTTTTGTTTTTGCTTCATTCGTTTTTTTTCTTTTTCGTGTTTCGGGTAATTCGTTATGATCGCAATTCGTAAAGTCGGACATTCATAAATTTGAAAATTAGTACATTTGTAAATTTGGACATTCATAAATTTGTATATTTATAAATTTGGACATTCATAAATTTGTATATTTATAAATTTGTACATTCATAAATTCGTACATTCGTAAATTTGCAAATTCTGAAAATTCGAAAATCTGAAAAAAAAATCTGAAACTTCAAAAGAACGAAAATTTGATATAATATCTAACTAACTAATAATAACTAACACTAACTATTAAATTATTGGTATTGGAATTTCCTTTCATATTTGGCTGTTAGTGAACTTAATGAATACGAATGTATCCACAGTTATGAATTATCCAAAATAACGAATGCCGCATCTAAACAAATAGAACAGAAGAAATTCATAATAAATAATAATAATAAAAAGTTATTATTATTGTTATTTATTATTAATAATTTGTTACATTCCATTTGTTTAGATACGGCATTCGTTATTTCGGATAATTCTTAACTTTGGATAAATTTGTATTCATTATGTTCACTAACAGCCAAATTTGAAAGGAAATTCCAATACCTATAATTTAGTGGTTAGCAATAGTTAAGTTATTATTAGTTTGATTTTCTGGTTTTTGAATTTTTGGATTTTCGCTCTTATTTTCGGATGTTTGTTCTTTTGAATTTTCGTTCTTATTTTCGGATCTTTGAATTTACGTAATTACGAATTTTTGAATATACGAATTTACAAATTTTCGAATTTATGAATATCTGGAAAAATTTGTTAAACGGGTTTTTGTTAAATCGGATATTTCCGAATTAACAAATTTGTCAAAATTTGTTAAAAAACAAATTCAGAATGAAACTAATTGCACATGTCTAGGCTGCACTGATCATCAGGACACTGATGATCAGTGCCCTGATTATCAGTGTAGATGTCCCCTGTGTGGATTGCTGTCATAATGAGGAGAGGATTGCTGATAACCGGCAAATCCTGTTTACACGGTGATCAGCTGTGATTGAACACAGCTGGTCACATAGTAAAGAGCCACTGTGATTGGCTTTTTACCCCGATCTGTGATCAGATGTGTCTAGAGGACACAGCGATCACAGCCGCTGCATGCTACAGGGTGGCGCATAGGAACCACAATCACGGGAGGACCTCATATGACGGCCCCATAGCAATGTGCGGCCACGCTGTAGCCGTAATTTGGATATAGCACGGTTGTGAAGAGGTTTACTGTTGTAAAGGCTGTAGTTTGTCTAAGCATTACGGCTTGGTTCTCCTTTCCATATGGGATAGATATATTGCACTCAGAGCTTCTGGTGCAGTCCACCATAACCCAGTCCATAACCCAGTGTGCCTTAAAGTCTTCCTGAAGCTGTAAAACATGTCCGTTTGTCTTTTCAGTTAAAATATGAGGTATGAAGTTGAAATACCACATTTTAAAGAAGTTTGCTATAATATTAAAGTGGTATTAAAGGCTCAATGTTTTTTACCTTCATGCATTCTATGCATGAAAATAAAAAACCTTCTTTGTGCAGTAGCCCCCCCAGCCCTCCAACACTTACCTGAGCCCTAGCTTGAGCTCCCGGGTCTCTTCCTCCTCATTTGCTGAGACAGCAGCTTGCTATGGGGGCACTCGGCAGGAGAGAGGGGTCAGGAGCACCGGCTGGGGACTTGAGAAATGGAGGATACAAGCTCCTCTGTATGGCACAGAACAGGTAGATATAACATTTTTGTTATTTTTAAAAAAACTACCTTTAATATCCCTTTAAATATCATTATGATGATGATTACTGCCACTACTACTCTATGGGGGACAGTTACTAAAAATGGTGCACACAGGATCTGGTGCAGCTGTGCATAGTAATCAGCTTCTAACTTCAGCTTGTTCAATTAACCCCTGAAAATAAAACATGGAGGTTGATTGGTTTCTATGCACAGCTGCACCAGATTCTGTGTGCACCAGTTGTAGTAAATCCGCCCATTGTTTCTTTACTGACTACTAAACCAGCTGTAAAGCATGCAGCTCGCGCTTGATCTAGTAGTTGAAAAAGTGGGAGAATTTGCACCCTGAACTAATTGTGTACTGTCCGTGATACTTTTTTTTATTTGCACTAATATACAACTTTTCAGGACAAACCCTTCTTCAAGTTCCAAGCATTACTAATTCACAAAAGTTTTAGCAGAATGTTAACCACTTGCCTAATGGGCACTTTTACCCCCTTCCTGCCTGTGCCAATTTTCAGCTTTCAGCGCTGTCACACTTTGAATGACAATGCGCGGTCATGCAACACTACCCATATGAAATTTTTATAATTTTTTTCACACAAATAGAGCTTTATTTTGGTGGTATTTAATCACCACTTGTTTTTTTATTTTTGCTAAACAAATGAAAGAAAGACCAAAAATGTTGAAAAAAAACCCCTATTTTTCATAGTTTGTTATAAAATTTGCAAACAAGTAATTTTTCTCTTTCATTGATGAGTGCTGATGAGGCTGCACTGATGGCCACTGAGAGGTTTCACTGATGGGCACTGATGGGCACTAATAAAGTAGCACTGGTGAGCACTGATGAGGAGGCACTGATGAGGCTCCATGGATAGGCGGCACTGATGGGCACTGATAGGTTGCACTGATGGGCACTAATAAGGTGGCACTGGTGGGTACTGATGAGGGGAAACTGATGAGGCTGCACTGATAGGTGACACTGACGGGCACTGATAGGTGGCACTGATGGGCTCTGATAGGTGGCACTGAAGGGCACTGATAGGTGGCACTGATAGGCAGCACTGATAGGTGCCACTAATGGGCACTGATATTTGGCACTGGTGGGCACTGGTAGGCAGCACTGATGGGCACTGATAGGTGACAGTGATGGGCACTGATTGGCAGCACTTATGGGAACTGATAGGTGGCACTGATGGGCACTTATTAGCAGCACTGGTGGGCACTGATTGGCAGCACTGCTGGGCACTGTTGGGACTGCACTGATAATCAGGACACTGATAATCTGTACCCTGATTATTAGTGCTGATGTCCCTTTAACACAAGCCTGTTATCAGTCCATAAAGTCCTGGAAAAGCATGCCGCACTGTAGCCATCTTGCAGCTATACCAAAAAGGGGAAGGGCTGGGGAAAGACCCCAAAAGTAGTCCCAACCCCCAAAGCAATAAAACCCACAATGGAGAGGGAACTAAGACCCTTTCACACTGAGGCGCTTTCCTAGCATTTTTGTGCTAAAAATAGCGCTTCCAAAATGCTTCTAAAACGCTGCCCATTAATTCCAATGTACCTATTCTCACTGGGGCTCCGCGTTTAAAAAAGTCCTGCAAGCATGATTTTTTGTGCTTATTCTGAGTGCTAATAATAGCGCATTAAAAACGCCCATATACATTGAAATTAATGTAAAGCGCTTTAAAAGTACGTTAAAAGTGCCAGCAAAACGCGCAGAGGTTGTGGAAAGGTCAAAATACCGGGAAGTAAACAGAATGTAATGTAGGGGGATGTGCTATTTATTTAATGCTAGCGCTTCAAAAGCGCTTGAAAAGTGCTTGAAAAAGGCCTGGGCGCTAGCACTGATTATAGCGCTAATGCGGTAAAAACGCGGCAAAAACACGGTAATAACGATTGATGTTTTGCACGCGTTTTTCAAATTCCTCAGTGTGAAAGTAGCCTAACTGCGGTTAAACCTGATAAACTTTATTACAAAAAATGAGTTCCAAACAAATATTAAGGCTACCTTCACACTGAAGCGGCAGCCGCGGTAAAACCTTGCTAGTTTTAGCGGAGTTTTACCAGCGATATGGCTCCGCTATGTGGGCGGGAGCGCCGCGCTTTTAACCCCCCACAAGGGGTTAAAACAGGGTTAAAAGTGGCGGCGCTCAGCGCTACCGAGGCGGTGTGCAGCCGCTTTGGAGGCGCTTGCCATTCATTTCAATGGCAGGGGCGGTAGAGGAGCGGTATATTACCGCTCCCCTCACCGCCCCAAAGATGCTGCTTGCATGACTTTTTGTAACGTCCCGCAAGCGCACAGCCCCAGTGTGAAAGCACTCAGGGATTTCACATTGGGGTGGATTGGGGGAGGATTTTTAAGACGCTTTACAGATGCTATTTTTAGCTAAATAGCGTCTGCAAAATGCCTCAGTGTGAAAGGAACCTAAAGATAGTCTTTAGATGAGGATATAGTGCAACAGAAAAAAACACAAACACAACATCTAAAAGGACAATGTTGTAATTAAAAACGTATGCTCATGAGCACAGCCACCCATACACATACAGTCATACACAACTTATGCAGATAAATCCCCCAAAATACGGCATATAATGGGATCACAAAGAACCAGACAGAGAGAGTCTTGGGGAACCCTTGTAGCATTCACACATAAATGACTTTGGTAAACAGGGGCTGTCGCATAAAGAACAAGAGAGCCTTCGGAATCCTGGGTGACTCACATCAAGTGCCTAACCTCAGGACTACCAAGCTCACTCTGCGATCTTTTATGCACTGATAGTGCAGTAAGGTACTGACACCTACCACTTGATGTGTCTCCTATTTATGCAATATAGGTAGCGCAACTCCGGCACTGAGGAAGACCTGGGAAATCTGGGAAACGACCACCAGTGGAGGAGCTAGCGCCCAACACCCAAAACATCCAGGCTGCCTATATGTCCTCCATGTGGTTTAATATGTGACAGTATGCTTAACTGACATAGAGGTAACATGAAAGGTAACATGAGATATAGTTTTTAAAGCCTCGTACACACGGGACGACGATCGTCAACAACAGGTCGTACGAATGACCGTTGTATGTGAAATCGATCGCTAGTAAGCACGATTAGAACAGCCGACATACAACGGTCGTACTACAGAAGTTGTATGAGCAGACTAGAAAACTTTGGTAGTACGACAAGCGGTCATACGACCGTTGTATCGTGTGTACAGAGAAGTTGGTCCAACAAGTTGTACCTGCAAAAACAAGCATGCTCCAAGTCAGAAACGGCCAGAAGTGTCCGTTCGTGTAAACCTAGGTTTCTTTTTCACAATGCATATTCGTTCATCTATTGGCAATTGAATTCAAATAGCGAAATGCAGCGCACATTAGCATCTTTTTCAATGGGATAATAATGAAGATGCATTGCTAGTGATACACGTTACGAATGTAATGAAAGACAGCTGTTCTGTAGTGATATTAATAGAATTTGCATTATTTTTAAACTCTTTTATTCTATTTAACATTTCCCCAATATTATAATCTCTGAAATATAATAATTCCTTTAATTGAACTTGTTTGTGGTCCCTTGCTATTTGTTCTAACTTTTCTTTTTAATGTAACTGCCTACTTCAAACCTGTCATTTTCTTTAATAAACGTAGGCAAGTATTGTTATTTGAAATATTCTTTATTTTTAAAGCATAAAGAACAGAAAATAAATTATCAAAGCAATTTTTATGCAAATAAAATATAACAGAAAAAAAACTGTTTCTTCACAGCAAAATGTGGTAAAGATTAAACAAACAACAACAAAAATACAGAAAAATATATAAATACCTCAATGGGGGTATTGGCCATAATCCCCAGACCATGGTTGTTGGGGGCCGTGGGGAAAAAATTGCCACTGGCCAGCATGCTGGTGTGGTGTTTGGGTTGGGTGGTGAGATGGGGTAGGTGGTGGGGGTGGAGACACGTTCTCATGGAGCTCTGTGTGTTTAGTAAGGAGCCCCATCACCCCCTTAAACAGAACCTGGCTTATTAGCTCCTCAGCCTTGTTTTTTTGGAAAGGAGACGTTTTTTTCATTTTCGCTGCTGCGTAAGCAGCAAATGACTCCTCCTGGTCCAGGTCTCTCTGCAGGACTTGTGTGGCCTGCTGGAAAAAGGAGGAAGCGGCTTCCTCCATGTGATGGGTTTTCTTCTTCCTTTTCCTCCCAACCTGAAGTGGAGGAATTTGCGCTTGGCAAGGTTGGGAAGAGCCAGCTGCCTCCTCCTCAGTCACCGTGTCGGTGACACTTTCCTGTGTATAAAAAAGTGACATTATTAGAATATGTTTGTGTGGGTGATGAATCCAAACAAATTCACATTACATTACTGTTGCTTATTGAATAATTAGAAATAACAAACACTAGCATTCTGGCACCAGCATTTTGATTTATCCTTAAAATGACTTTAACTCCTATATCCTCTTACAACTCCGGGTGGAATACTCCCAGCCCCTTCTCCTTACCTTCACCTACTCCCACGTGTTAACCAAGTTCTTTTTCTCTTTTTCTTACCCCGATTTTATTACAGGGAGATCCATTGAACCTTCTCTGTGCACTGCTCACTGTTTTGTGGCACTTTGCCTCTCTGACTCTGTTGTTACTTATGTTGTGCCCTATTACTGCGCAATGCATCTATCGGATCAAATGGATCCCTGTTTGTACCATAATGCTCTGTCTTGCTTGTATATGATCAATAAAATTTCTTTGAAAAAAAAAAAATGACTTTAGGCCACAACTGGGTTTGGATATAGAAACAAATGTGTTAAGACTCAAATGTTTGGACAATAATGTTTAGTTCTTATCATTATATTTTATCTTTACAATATGTTCACCAACACTATACCTGGGTCAAGACGGCCTCCTCCTCATCTTCATCCTCAGGTCTAGGAGCCATGGCCTCACCAGAAGTAGAGGGAAGGGTGGAAAGGGATGGCCTAGCCTCAGAGGGATGTTTTAAAAACTGCAGTCTGTCAAAGTACCACAGCTTTGGTACATACACAGCAGATGCTGCAGCTCCAGACCTTTTGGAATCTTGGACCTTTTTCACCTCCCTCCCATAGGTCGTCCTGAGGTTGGCAATTTTGGTCCTGACATATTTAGGTGTAGCGTCAGGATTTATTAGCTTGCACAGCTCCACAAGTTGCTGTATAGCTGCCAGCTTTCGGGCCCTATTGAAATAGTCCTTCAACTGGACATTCCGCAGACAGGGTACAGGTCTATGAACTGCGGCAGGAAGTCTTGCGAGAAGAAACGGTCGCTCATTATGCCTGCAAGACACAAGACAAAGCATCATGCAACTTCACCCAGCATATCCATAAAAGCTCCACCAAATCTAGGCCCCAAGCCAAGCAGTATTGGGGTTGCCACATCATCCTTTTAATCCAGGACACATATGAATTACACAGTTTCAGAGGCTAATTGAATGCAGATAAGGCACCAAGTGAGTTTAATTACCACCTTAATCAGCCACAGAACCTGAGTAATTAATATGTGTCCTGGATTAAAGGGATGATTTGGCAACCCTAAGCAGTATAAGCCATTTTTACCAATCCAATCCAAGCATAACAGTATAGGTCTCTACCCACCTATATCAGAAGTTCCAGGCGAACCTTCGGTTGAACAGTGAGCGCACGCGTTCGTTCTCAGACAACGTTCCTACCTACGGCCGTTTCCTTGAGCGTTTGTTCGGCTTTTATACACTGCACATGCGTACCGCTCTCAGGTGAGTCGTGACGCTGGGGCGTGACACGTACCAACGCCTCCACGGAACAAACAAACTATCGCAACTCCACGATCAGCCATAAATTAACAAAAACCATGGCGGATTCCCGCAGGAGCCACCGCAGGATTAAGGCCACCCCCATGACCAGGCCAGAAATGGTTGACATGGTGGGAATTATGGAGGCCAGGGATTATGACTGTAAGAGGGGTGGTATGAGAGGCAGAACAGCCATAAAGATTATATATTAGACAGGGTCATAGAGCGGCTGGCTCAAAAATATGGTGTCCAGCGGGCCAAGGATCAGCTCCACAAGCGCTGGTCTGATCTGAAGCATCGGGAGCCAGACCAGCTGCGCCGGATCCATCGAATCCTAGAAAAAAGTAAGCAATATTTTTTGTAACCAATATGTAGATGTGTAAATTCGGTGTCTGGATCTGTTCTTGGTCAAAGTAGCTAGAGAGAATTATCTAGGAATTTTTGAACTCTTTGTATGCCTTGGGGTTCCAAAATTTAATTTCCAAATCAAGCATACTGTATATGAAGAATACCATTTTAGACCATTTTCAGACATTCCTTTAGCTTTTGCACTTATGTTCTTTTTGTATTTTGCAACAAGGAAACAGAAAAAACAAGGCCCCCCCAAGGGACCAACGGATGCTCCCACCCCTGGCCCGTCAGGTGGAATCCAGCCCACCTTCACGCCCAGAACGTAAGTGCTAAATGACAACTATACAAATTGTGCCACAGACAGGGGTGCTGCTAGGTGGACAAAAGGGCGGGGGTTTCAGGCCTAAATTAAAGGATAAGTATCACTTTACTGGCTGCTGACTGATTCATCAGTGCCCGTTAATCCAGCCTTACTAGTGCAGATATGGTGAGAGGATAGCCCCCAGTGCTGGAAGGCACACAAATGCATATGATGGATAGCAGACAGCCCACATCCCATAGGAGTGAGGGGGGGGAGCATTTTGGCGGTGGCAAATGGCATCATCGTCCGTTTGTTGTTGTTTTTTTTGCAGAAAATACTACAGAGGCCCCCCAAGCCGGTGCAAGTTCAGCAGGTGTACCCAGCCCGGCCCAATTGCAAGGTTAGTACACTTGAAAAATATCCCACAATGTATGTGTTGAACCTGTAGTGACTTTGGTATGCTCAATGAATGCATTTGATTTTTTTTTTTAGAAGAACCAGATTGCCTGGAGCTGCCCCAACATCCCGAGTCCCAGAGGGAACCTGTCGTTTGCCCTTGTAAGTACTGTTCTAATATTGTTTCTTGTGTATTGACATGTCTATTGGTGCACGGGACAGCAGACCGCAGTTAATAACCAACACACCTTTTTTACTTTGTTCTAAAGTATGGCCATGGCCTTTATTATTGTTGCCTTTAAAGTGTTTGGAAAGTTCACCCCCTCCCCCCCAACCAACCCCAAAAAATAGGCCCATCCAAGGCATAATCAGCTATTATGCAACACATAATAGCTGTTTCTGAAATAGTTACCATGGAACGAAGCTGTTGGAGCTGTCTAAGCACCCTGCTTCCAGGTCTGCGCCTCCATCCAATCACAGCGTGGGCATACAATTCCAATCAATGTCAAGATATCACTTAAAAAAACTATCAAAATAACACAAATCACTATGTTGGCCCTCAGCCACTTGACCATCATTGCCCTTATGCATTTTCCTCTACTTAACAGGTCATGAGCTCCCACAATGCACCATTGGAAGACTGAGGAGGGATATTCAGTGGTGCTGTGCGGAGCTCCAGGACATACAAAGGGCAGCGCAGGAACTCCAGAGGACAGCACAGAACCTCCAGTGGCGACTGACGGATGTTGGGGACATGCTTGCCAAATTTTAAGGCAATTCTTCTTGCAATTGGGCTGGTTTTTGTGGACCCCATTTTAAGGCCTGTTGCCTGGTTGAAATGGCCTCCTGAAAAAGCGTGAATACATGTACTCTATCTCATCAGGGATTGTCAAGTGTCATCTTTCTGGGTGGGCAGACCCCCCTTCCTCCAAACTGGAGTTTCTTGGAGAAAGGGGTGTTGCATCTGCAAAATGTTGTTCACATCAGGGGTTCGAAGCTGACGCGTTTCGGGGTTGCTCCCCTTTATCCAAGCTAGTGGAGTTTGGCTAAAGGTGGCCACCCCCAAAACGGGTAGGCTCAGAACTGGGATCAACTCACACATTTCTCAGATGCAACACCCCTTTCTCCAAGAAACTCCAGTTTGGAGGAAAAGGGGTTTGCCCACCCAGAAAGATGACACTTGACAACCCCTGATGAGATAGAGTACATGTCTACACGCTTTCGTTTGTGGCCTGCCAGTTTAAATATGTTTGATATCTGTTTTTAAAATGGTGCAAAGCCCCTCAGAATGTGCAACCAATATAAAGGTTTGGTACTAACAGTGTGTGGCTTCTTCTTTACTTTATGTATGCCTGTGAGTTCCATAAAGTTTAGGTCTTTACAGAGCAAATGTGCTCTTCTATGTGGTCAACACAGATGTAGTTAATCTCGAAACATTTAAACCAGTTGTTAATGCATCATGTTTTTGTTCTTCATGCATGGAATGCATGAACACCAACAACATTGTATGTTTGTGTTTGTGTATAAGTAGCACATCCCCTGCACACAAAAATACTTTGCTGAAGCTGAAATTTTGATCTCATGGAGAAATGAAGGTTAGATTTCACTCTTGGAGCAAGTGCAAAAATAAAGCACATATAGAACATCTCTTTTACACATCGAAAAACCGCAGACAAGAGTAGTTAAACTGAAGGATTCATTTATAAGGGTAATAAAACATTAAAGATCAGGAATCATGTTTTGCCGGGGCACAGCCCCTCTCCCCACAAAATATTGCATATATTTGTTATGCAAATCCCTTGCATTCTGGGTGGTCAAGGTAGCACGTCTACTCTGAAGGTCTGCCATTGCATCCAACGACGGACGACCTTCAGTGCATGTATTTGGGCCTGGCAGGGCTGCATCAACATCCGTGGCACAGTTGTTAGATAATTGGTAGCATTCCTGCGTAAAAAATTATGCAGGATGCAGCAGCACAGTACCACGTGATTTATCTTATATAAGGCCAGGTTGATTGGCGTCAAAAAGAGAAGGAACCCGTTGGCCAAAATTCCAAATTTTCCACCACCCTTCTAGCACACAAAAGTCTATAATTGAAAATCCACTGGTCAGGGGTCAGGTTTCATTGCTGAAATGGCTTCATAATATGTTCACCAAGCCCAAACCCCTCATCTGCAACAAACACAAAGTTCAGACCCTCCACGTTTTGGTCTGCAGGTGGCAAGTTCAGGGTGCCATTCTGAAGCCGCCCATAAAGCTCTGTCTGCATGATGACGCCTCCATCAGAGTTGCGGCCATTCTTCCCCACGTCCAGGTACAAGAACTCGTAGTTCGCAGACACTATGGCAAGCATCACAATGCTGCAAAACCCCTTGTAATTAAAATAATAGGAGCCCGAGTTGGGTGGTGGTACAATCCGAACATATTAGCCATCAATGGCACCCCCACAGTTGGGAAAATTCCATTGCTGCATAAACTGAGCAGCAACTTCCTGCCACTGCTGGGGATTGGAAGGAAACTGTGGATAAAAGAACAAAAAACAAAATTAGACTTTGCCAACAAACATAAAAATGTTCTTCAACATACAAATGCAAGGGCAACATAAGGCTACACTTCCATTTCCAACACAGTCGAGATGTAAGTCATGGGAGAAGCACAACCTACAGAAAATATACTTGGCTAATTACACTTTTCTAACAATATTCAAACAAAAGAGATCACATGAGGTCAAATAAGTAGCAAATCAAGCAGGCCCTTGCACTACATGTTTTGGGGAAATAGTAGGGAAATGTCACCTGCAAAAGATGGAGTGTGTATAGGAGATTACATTTCTGGAGATACAGTAGTTTTAAATTATGTAACTTTTTGGGAGCATGGGGATTAGGTTTCACATAATAAGAACACCTCAAGCACTCTGCCTGGTTGGAAAGCCAAAAAGAATGTGGCAAAAGTTAGGGGGAGGGGGGGGAACGCCTAAACTGCATCTGACATAAATAATTGTGGCATTACCAGGCTGAGTGGGCAGTGCAGCCATGATTTCTTATTTTTGTCGCCTAGGGTTCAGGAGAATGGTCTCCCCAAACTGGATGCCCCCCTCCCATAGACTCCAATGTTAAAGACTGCTAAAGTCTTTGTTGTAAGGGCCCCTTGAGACACTGGGGCCCCTTACAACAGTACTGCCTGTACCCCCTGATGGCGGCCCTCTGAGTATGTATGGACACTGGACAACATGCTGGGGAGGCATGTAGAGGAAAAAAAGGAGGTGAAAAAAGCTTAGAGCATGCATGAGACCAAAGAAGACATTCACAGCATATTGTAATGTTACTAATTAGGTATTGGCAAAAATGGCAAATACTATATTATCAAACAGAAACACATAAATGTGGTATTAACATGAAACCTACCTTAACCACCTCAGGACCGCCCACCGTCAAATGACGGCGGAGCGGTCCTGCTCTTCCAGCGGGTGGACGTCATATGACGTCCTCCCTTTAAGCCGGGATTGCGCGCGCGTACAACAGGTCACAGGTATGTATGAGTCTCCCGGCGGTAGTCCCCCATG
>BLSH010255450.1:1486729-1507168 GCA_018402905.1 Glandirana rugosa
GGGTGTAGGATGGGTCCGGGTTCTGTACAGAGAGTACAAGGTCTTTAAACGCCGTGAAGAACTGTCTCCAGACCGGGTCTGTCGTTTGTCCTATTGTAGTCTCTAGTTTAGTCTGGAAGTATACAACCCCTGGGCGTATCTCCTTTACCTTTGTTTTCACCTGAGATGACAGTGGGCTCAGTTAGTCTTGAGACTATGTCTCTCGGGAGACCATCCGATCGGAGGGGGCCCAGGGCCCTGTGGGCCCGGTCTAGCTCCATCTTATGAGGTCGAATGTCCGGTATGAGAGATTTCATTAGGGTGTGAACCGCTTCGTGAATATTTTTGACGTCCTCAGGTAGGCCACGTATTCTAAAGTTGAGTCTCCTAGACCTATTCTCTAGATCATCAATCTTCGCTAGCGCCCCCTCCAGGCGAGTGTGAAGTTCCTGGATGATATTAGAGTTCTGATTGACTCGGGTGACAGTAGAGTCCACTTTTGTTTCCATTTCCTCTATGCGGGTCCCCAACATATGAAGGTCTGATTTGATCTCTGATGTTATCCTGTTTGCTGTCTGGGCCAGACCTCTGTCAAGAAGTGCCGCAAATTTCTGGAACATGAGAGACATGTCTTGGGCCTGGGTAGGATGTGGGTCTATGCCCCTAGGATGAAGGGCATGGGTGACTTGCTCCGAGCTTGGGGACTGAAGTATCTCCTCTATGGTGTGGTTCAGCAAGGAGACAGTTGATGCTGGTGAAGGAGGCATGGAAGGATCCACGTCGCCCCCTATGGGGGCATGGTGAGATGTGTCATCCCACACTGGGGAGCCGGGAAACTCTGAGGGTCCCCCCTCAGAGGCTTGTTGTTCCAAAGGCATGTTGTTGGAGGGGGTCTGTCCGTATTGAGATTGCAGGTTGCGCTTGACAGTTTTGGCCCACATGCAGTGTGCGAAATCAGAGGCGCTACAGTGCTGTGAGAAAGGCTGATTTACTCCCCCGTCGCTGAGGTGGCTCTTGTGTAGGCTCTGGCCGGCTATGGAGGCCTGAGAGGAGGAGAGGGAATAAACAATGCTGTCTGCAGAGAAATGAGCTTGCAAGGTCAAATGCTGTAGGGGGAGAGAGTGCCAGGAGATCCTAGAATAAAAATAAGCTTTCTCCTAGTGAATCCGATAGTTCGGGGCCAAGGTTCTCCTAAATTCAGTCCCTTGGGTGTACTATAACTCCCAGCCCGGATGACAGAATGCTAGAGGCCCATCTGTCCAACAGGAAGAGCCCGGCTGGGGATGGGGGAGCCTGTGAGGAAAGGCCGCATCCAAAGAGGGAATGTCTGGGGGGGTCGTGCCGTCGAGGGGTCCGTGCTATAGAGAGCTGTGAAGGATACTGTACCCTGGGAGATCTGGGCCCGAGGAGACTTCTGCCAATCTGCCGGATTGAGTGAGTGTGAGGCGTTAGCACTTTACCGCCGCCATCTTAGGAGCCGCGGCCTCGGTGTCCTGTTTCGGTCTCCGGCACTGGACCTTCTCCCAAAGTGTCCCTGGACCCTCCCGTTATGGTCCGTGGTGTGAGGGTGAGGATATTGAGGTGCAGGTAGTAAGCTGCTCCCGGTCGGAACGCTGCAGGGAGCGCTGGCTGCTGGAAAGGCGCGGAGCTCTGGTGCTAGGCGTCCATCACCGAGCCTCGCGCATGCGCACTCCCGACATTTTTTTTTTAAATAAAGGAATTGTCAAAAACTGTGTTTGTCTTTTTCTCTTACCCAAAGGGCCTGATATGGTTTGGGGGGAGGTCCCCACACCGTTTTTTTCAACATTTTTGTATTGCCGACAATGGTATTGTATTGTTGGCTTAGATTGCCGACAATACAATGTAATTTTATTCTTTAGAAATGTCAGTTTTACTGCAGCAGTTTCTATACACTGTACAGATACGCCACTTTAGAGGCAGACTAAGAGGAGCCCCCAGGCCCTATATTTAAAGGAATTTTTCATTTTTATTGTTTCACTTTAAGCATCATTAAAATCACTGATCCTGTAAAAACAATCTGTTTTAAAAAAAAATTTTTTGCATTGATACAAGTCCCCCAGGGCAGTAGCCAAATCCCCATGCTCTTTTTATGGCCAATAAATTGCATATAAGCCTTCAAAATGGGGACTTTCGAGTTTTCAAATTTGGGTCCCATAGACTTCAATGGGGTTTGGCTCCAAACTTTTGCGATGCTCGAGAGTTCTGGTGCTAACCAAACCGGGGGTGTGTTCAGCCCATCTCTACTGCTGGGCATAAAGATTGCATTGATCCACAATTGAATTCAAAAAAGCTTCTGTGAAAAAAAAATCTAAAAAATGAAAAGGGTGTAAAATTTGGTGTAAAATTTGGGGTTTCCGCCTGAATGCCTGGCTGCGCTGTAAATGGGAGGATTGTAGGTGCTGCTGAAGCCATTGGACATGTACACGGTCGAAAAATAAATTTTTTTCAGTTTTAGATTTTTTCTGGTTTTTTTTCCGGTTTTCCGATTTTTCGTTATGATCAAAATCCGTTATTTTGAATAAATGTGTAGATTTGAAACCACCCAAATTCAGTTTGTTCCATTCATATAGATGAGGTATTCGTTATTATTGGTAATTCAGAAATTCTGAAAAATTAGAATTTGGTTTGTTCCATTCATATAGATGCGGTATTCGTTATTTTTAGTAATTTGTGAATTTGGAAACATTCAAATTCAGTTTGTTCTATTCGTATAGATGCAATATTCGTTATTATCGTTAATTCAGAAAAATTTGAATTGAAAACAAAGTCTTTGTTTCATTCGTATAGATGCGGTATTCGTTATTATTGGTAATTCAGAAAAATGTGTTCACTAACAGGCAGACAAATTTGAAAGGAATTTCCAATACCTAAGTAATCAGTGGCGGCTGGTGAAATTTTAGGATGGGGGGTACCAGACCCCGCCCTTCCTTTTTGACCCCCTCCCACTTCTCATAAGCCCCACCCTTATAGTTTCCACCCCTTGTGTGAGGAGTATACAGTCCAGCATCACCACATAGGAGTATACAGAGTCACCATATAGCAGTATACAGTCACCATATAGCAGTATTCAGTCACCATATAGTAGTATACAGAGCCCCAGAGAGCAGTATACAGAGTCACCATATATCAGTATACAGGGTCCCAGGTAGCAGTATACAGGGTCCCAGATAGCAGTATACAGGGGTCCCAGATAGCAGTATACAGGGGTCCCAGATAGCAGTATATAGGGGTCACAGATAGCAGTATACATGGGTCCCAGATAGGGTATACAGAGCCCCAGGTAGCAGTATATAGAGTGCCAGATAGCAGTATACAAGGGTCCCAGATTACAGTATACAGAACTCTCAAATAGCAGTATACAGGGGTCCCAGATAGCTGTATACAGAGCCCCAGGTAGCAGTATATAGAGTGCCAGGTAGCAGTATACAGGGTGCCAGGTAGGGTTTACAGGGTGCCAGGTAGCAGTATACAGGGTGCCAGGTAGGGTATACAGAGCCCCAGGTAGCAGTATATAGAGTGCCAGGTAGGGTATACAGGGTGCCAGGTAGCAGTATACAGGGTGCTAGGTAGGGTATACAGAGCCCCAGGTAGCAGTATACAGGGTGCCAGGTAGGGTATACAGAGCCCCAGGTAGCAGTATACAGGGTGCCAGGTAGGGTATACAGGGTGCCAGGTAGCAGTATACAGGGTGCCAGGTAGGGTATACAGGGTGCCAGGCAGCAGTATAAAGGGTGCCAGGTAGCAGTATACAGGGTGAAAGGTAGGGTATACAGGGTGTCAGTTAGGGTATACAGGGTGCCAGATAGCAGTATACAGGGTCCCAGGTAGGGTATACAGTCACCAGCCTGAACAGCCACCCCCCCGAGGTCGGGACAAGTCCCACACTTACCCCATCTAATAGTCAGGCTCAGGCTGGCACTGGCAGTGTTGCAGAGATCGGCATACGGAAAAGCGGGCTGAGATGCAGAGGCAGCACTAGCGGAGAGCATGCTGGCAGTCTGCAAGGAAGTCCCGGGGAGTGCTGTGGCTGCGTGAGTAATCACACAGGCAACACGTCCACCTTAGTCCCGCCCCCGCCAACAGCAGTGAATGACAGAGAGTCATTGGTTCTGATGGCTCAGGAGACAGCCAATCAGCCTATGTGTGTGCTTGTTCAGCTCACATAGATAGACTTTAATGGCTGACCAATCGGCTCACTACTTGCTGTCAGCTGACAGCAAGGAGCCGAGGAAAAAAAAAGTCAATGTACCGGCGCCTCCTGCAGGGGGGCCGGGCTGACTTTTTTTTTTCCTTCTCAGCGGTGGGGAGGCGGCGCCCAAGCGCCCCTCATGCACCAGCCGCTGTAGGTAATTTAATAGCTTATAACTATTATTATAGTTATTATTATTATTATTAATAATAATAATTCTTATAAAAAAACTAGAATGATGGTTATAAACTATTAAATTATAGGTAAGTATTGTAATTTCCTTTCAAATGATATTGTTATAATTATAATAGAAATTATCCAAATTTTTTTTGTTCTTTAGGATTTTCGAATTTTTGGATTTCCGTTCTAATTTTTGGATTTTCATTCGTTCAAATTTTCGGATTTTCATTCTTATTTTCGGATTATCGTTATTTAGAATTTTCGGGTTTTTGAATCTTGGATTTTCGTTCATTCGGATTTTCAAAGTTTCTGATTTTTGTTCTTTTCAAAAATTTGTTTTCGGAAAAATCTGTGAAACGGATTTTCATTATTCCGAATTTTGGTGAAAAACAAATGGGGAATGAAGCGAATTGCAAATGTCTAGTAGCCATTCAGGATTTAAAATTCCCTCTGGGACACCTGTATGTGCTCTAATCCTCTGTGGCTGACTACTTGTACTTGGCCGGTTGTACTGCACTGCTGGTGCTCGCCACTTCACAGGGACGTATTGTGCTGCTGGTGGTTGCTTGCTGCTCTTCAGAACACTTCATTCTTTTTGTTGGGACCCTTTCCTCTTCTAAATCATTTACTGAACCACTGCTGTCCACAGATTTACATTTAGAATGTAAGCCTGACAGTGGGAGTTCCCTGCTACTTTCATCATGCTCAGAATCTGGAATGCATCCTCGCTGGTTAAGATATTTTTGGACATGCCGTTTAGTTTCTGGTGAAACTGTACTGGTGATGGTGTATAGCAGTCTGTTCTGACTGCAATCAGAAACACTGGTACTGTTGACACTAATGTGGAGGGTGATCAGTACACAAATGGGGGTGTGATCACGATGCTGGCAGGGCAGTGATCAGGAAACTTGTATGGCAGTGATCAGGACCCTGGTATAGTGGTGATCAGGATGCTGGTATGGCAGTGATCAGGACACTGGTATGGCAGTGATCAGGACACTGGTAGGGTGGCAATCAGGATGCTGGTATGGCGGTGATCAGGACACTGGTATGGCAGTGATCGGGACACTGGTACAGTGGTGATCACAATGTGGTATGGCAGTGATCAAGACACTGGTGCTGGCATACTGCAGTCTGGCATTACTGCAACCAGGAACCTGATTGCAGTGGTGAAACTGGGACAGATGACAGGTGGCTGGCTGCAAAGTATGCAGAATACACTGTTGGGCAGTGATTAGGGATACTGTGAGCTGGCTAGCAGTGTGTGCTTTGTTAAAATCTGTCTGACGGGCTCTGCTTACTCACAGTATCACTGTAATGGTTTTCTCTTTCACAGAAGATCTCAGTCAGTCAAGAATCAGAAGTCACACCATGGGGTTTTTGTTTACATTTGTGTGGAGCTGTGATTGGACACAGTGCTCGCATGGTACAGGACCATTTTAATTTGTCTTGTACCATGCTATGTGATCTGCTGTGTCTGGACAACTATCACAGACAGGGGTTAGAAAATTGTGTGTATACCGCGCTACTTCTCCCATGTATATAACAGCTGACACTACAACGGACAAGTTGTGAAAATATAAAAAGAAAAACAAATGTGCCGTGCTAATACATTATGTCAATTGTGAATATTACACAAATAGTATAATAAAAATATTTAGATATGAATATAATGTCCAAAAAATCATTGTGATATAGATAGACACTGCTGTCTAAAAAATAGTTAAAAGAGTTCTAGATTGCACATGATTAAAGTGCAAGGAAAAAATAAATATGTGAATATTCCCATGGATACAAGACACTCTTCTCCACACTGCATCCCACCGTGAAGACAGCCTCCACCGAAGATGTATAAGGGGGCTTACAAGATAGAATGGAGCTATTTAGCTTGTACCAAACTAGGTCATACAAGCCTTGGCATATATACACCCAATGGCTAGTATTCCAGACATCTAGGGTCCACTCAAATGCAACTGGAAGACTAGGATATCATCATTAAGATCAATCAGGAAAATGGAACTGCACTCCAATTGTCCTGATTACGTGTTAGGAGTCCTCACACAGACCATCAGTTATTTTAAGTTCATAATGGAAAGAAATTGAAAACCCAACATAGCGTGATGCGGTACAAATGAAACAATTTTCTTTATTTGTAGGATTAAAATCACTCACATTTTAGTAGAAATAAATGCGCTCATCACTATGATTATCCACCTCCTCTGACTCTGTCAGTGTCCCACTGCTTAGCACTGGCTCATAAACAGAATCAGAATCTGAGGCAGAATTCAACACAGAGAACTCCCCACTGCTCTTGTCGGCCACACTTAGAATTTGGTATGCCTCCTCAGTTGAAAATAATTTTTTAGACATGGTGGTGGTGATGCGGCCACAAAGATGGATGCTGATTAGCCTGCACTGTTGAGGAGGAAGGAGGCATGACTAGCCTCTGAAACGCGTTCCAATTGTTCTGTTCTCCTCAAGGTTTGACAGGTTCCAACCAGCCCATGAATGCTTGTGTTTACAGTGTCCTCTTGTTCACAGAGCCGTCTGCTGCAGCAAGTACTACTCCACAATCCCATGTGGGATCTTCACCACAGCCCATCCAGTCCTAGACTGTCATTACTGTCATCCTGTGAGTTGAACCTGTTGCTGATCTTACATGTTTTTAACTTATTAAACTGTGCTACACCATTGGTCGCCTGGCACCTCTCTCCCCTTCCTTCTACTGTGACACTGATGGCACTGAGGCACTGATGGCACAGTGGCAATGTGACACTGTTACACTGTAACACTGATGGCACTGAGGCACTTTGACACTGATGGCACTGATGGCTCGGATGACACTGATGGCACTGTGACACTGATGGCACTGTGATACTGATGGCACTGTGACACTGATGGCTCTGTGACACTGATGGCACTGTGACACTGATAACACTGATGGCACTGTGACACTGATGACACGGTGGCACTGATGACACTGATGGGCAATGTGACACTAATGTCACTGTGACACTGATGAGCACTGTGTCACTGATGGGTACTGTTTGGGCACAGTAGTAAACTGTGACAAAGAGTAGCAAAAGCACTGCGATCACAGGATCTCTCCTTCCCTTACACTCGGTCTCTGCATGAGGGAAGGAGAGCCGTCAATGAGAGATGATCTCATGTGTTTACATTTATGATCACTTGTCATTGGACATAGCGATCACATAGTAAAAGCTACTGTAATTGGGCACGTACCATGATTTGTGATTGGCTGTGTCCTTGGGACATGGCAATCACAGATTTTTCCCAATGCACGCCCAAGGGGGCCCGCAGGAAGTGTGTTTCTGAGAGGACATCCATGGACACCCTCCCGGCATTGGAAGCTCATGCTGTAGCCGTCTTTTGGCTACAGCGTGGGTGACAAGCAGTTAATGGAGCAAAGGGTAAAAATATGAACAATAGGTAAAAAAACTAGGAGACATAGAACATGATTTACCCTGCAGCAAATGCTATAATTTTGCAGCTGAGGACCAGCTATGGAAACATTATGTGTGGTGCTTTTACAATGTCTGATAACCAGAATACTGCAGAAAATGTGAAGAAGCATGCAGGATTGACCCTGCAAAAAATAAACTAATTTTTCAGTTGAGGCCCAGCTGTGGAAAAATTATGTGTGACATCTTTGCATTACTGGAACATCATAATAGGGCAGTAGAGCCAGCAAAATATGGTATTAGAACAGGCCAATAGTGGAAAGAGCTAGTAATAGTTATGAGAGATGGTATTGGTGGCAAGCCTGCAGCAGGGCGGGAGTGGGTAATAGTGGTAAATCAGCAGTGGTGGAAGGATCTGGAAATGGTGGCAGGAAATAGTAATGGTGGCAGACCAGTAGAGGTGGCAGAATATGGCTATGGTGGTGGGCTTGCATCTGTGGAAATAGCTGGAAATGTTGGCAGGAGAGGATAATATTGGTAGAATGCAGAGATAGCAGAGGATGGTAATGGTGGTAGGAGCTGGTAGCAGTAGCAGGCCAGCAGTGATGTAAGGAGCTGGTAATGGTGGCAGACCAGCAGTGGTGGCAGGTGGTAATAGAAGGAAATGGTAATGGTGACAGGCCAGCAGCCATGGCAAGATATGGTAATAGTAATGAACTAGCAGCAGTGGGAGGATCTGGTAATGGAGGCAGGAGATGGTAAAGGTGGAAGACCAGAGGGGCGTGGTGAGCGTCAAGATGGCCGCACTTGAGGAGAGCTGCACTCAACACCCAAAGATTCTGTCTCCATTCTGCTTATTCTCAGCGTAACCTGCCTTCATAAATACCCGTCTGTGATCTACTCTTATTCCGCTTTCAATCGAGACTAAGATGAGTAATGGGGGTTCCTCCACGGTCATGGAAAAGCTTAAAGAGTATGCCCGCTCTGAGAAGCAAGATGGCCACGACAGCCCACCGCACGCGAGGAGCGGCGGAACATCAGGCATAGGCACCCCTAAAGGACTGGACAAGCAGGGTAAGTTAACCCTGGAGCAAGCTCATGCTCAACTCATGAACACTATCACAGCTTCCAACGCCTCCTTAACTGGGAAAATAGAAGAGATCAAAGTGGACATAGGCCTGCTGCGCGCGGACATGAAGCGTATTAGGGAGCGTGTATCTGAAACTGAGTGCAGAATCTCTGCCTTGGAGGATGATTTTTTTCCTCTCCCCAACAAAGTGTCTGCAGTGGAGAAGCAAGTTTCCTTCTGGTCTCAGAAAGCAGACAATTTGGAAAATCGTCTTAGAAGGAACAATCTCAGAACAGCGGGGCTCCCGGAGAAAGCGGAGGGACAAAACCCTGGGGAATTTGTTGAGACCTGGCTGAAAAATACATTCCCAGATGCCCAGTTCTCCTTCGGAAAGCCAGACAACATGGGCAGATTTGCTTTGATAACATGCAAGTATTGAACTTCCCTGACTTCTTTATTGAACTACAAAAACAAAGAGCTTCATTCACTGATATTAATAAGAAAATTAGGGAAAAAGGAATTGTTTACTCCATGTCCTTTGCGGCATGCCTGCGGGTGATCAATGGTGGTAAGGTTCACTTTTTTACAATGCCAGAGGATGCCCAGGATTGGTTTGCTATGCACATTCTTCCCCCTTGATCGTCTTGCAGAGGCTGCTGCATAACTGTTATGTTCCCTTTAAATGCCTGCAGCTGAATTCTTGTTCCTGATGTTGTGGTTTTGGCTCCCTTGAACAGTGCAGGGGGATGGGGAAAAAGAGGGGAAGGGAAAGATTTGTTTTTCAATAAGTGCCTCTGCTGCCCAGACGGCAAGTGAAGCTGGTTTCCCCCTTAAAACTAATGCCAAGTGTTTACTACTTAACATCCCTTTCAGATGTGCCTACTTACAGCCTCCATTTTGAGTCATGACTCTGCATGCTGTTTACTATTTGTACACTACAGCCTACCTGCAATAATACTTGATGTAGTCTGTCGCCATCTAATGTTGTTAAAAAGAACTGCACCGGGTCAGTACAGGACTTCTGGCCTGCATCCATTCACTAGGTGGTGAATTTCTGGTGAAGACAGCATAATTCTTTGACTGGAGGAACTACTTATTGTCTTTGGAATAGTTGAGACTCCCGTATGAACAGTGAGTTGGTTTGAGAAATTATCTTTGCAACTCAGTCAGTGGGGAGACTTCCTTTGCTGGGTGGGCTCTGCTACTAATACCAGCTTCTAGTTATTTTTCGGACTTATGCTTTACCTATAAGTTTAGTTTCCACCATGTTCTAACTCTAATCTTCCTGCAGGTAACAGGTGCCTGTTTACAATCTCTTATGGTTTAATCCCAACTTTGAAATATGGGTTATTAGCTATACATAAGTTGGTGATGGACCTTCAGTTGAGATTTGCATACCGGTGGTTTTATCAATCAGTAAGAATGGTATTGAGTACATGGTATAGGGTTGAAATCCTACTCCTGATGAGCCTAATGACATGGCCTCAATGCATGTACATCTACTTTTGTGATGGCTAGTGTGTGCAATATTATATCTTGGAATGTACGGGGTCTAGGGTCCCCGCAAAAAAGATCACAGGTAATAACTACTCTATTGCAATCAAGCTTGCATATAATATGTTTCCAGGAGATACATTTCTTACCTGAAAATGAGCACCATCTGGCTAAGACTTGGTTGCAGTGGACAGCCCACTCCTGCCACAGTTCACACTCTATAGGGTTCTCTATTTTAGTGCACAGGTCAATTCCATGGGCATGCATTGCTGTTATAAAAGATGCTCTTGGTGGATATATATTTATAAGAGCTCAAATACATTCCCTACCTTTTGTACTAATAGGTATTTACAACCTGCCACCGGCCAATCTGCAGGTGCTGAAAGAGGCAATGGTATTTACTGCGCTCTACCCTGCGGCCTTTGTGCTGTGTTTGGGAGATTTAAATTTGCTACTGGATCCTCTCATGGACAGGAATGGAGACCCCCTGGTGTCGCAACCTGTAGCTCAATTGACCCTCAGTCAATTGGTAACTGAATTTGGTCGGCATGAAATATGACGACATTTTAACCCATGTACCAGAGCTTATTTGTGGTTGATCCCAGCCAGAGGGACCCTCTTGTGAATTGATCTGGCTTTTGGTAATGACAAAATCCTCCCGAAGGTCTCCTCTGTAGTCTATATGTCCAGAGGGGTGTCTGACCATTGCCCATTAGTACTTACCTTGGATATCGGCTATAAAGGACTCTGTGGAGCTTGGAAGGTGCAGCCCTTCTGGCTATCTCTCAATGGAGAGAATGATGAGATCCCAGATCAATTGCAGGTCTTCTTAGAAGCCCATGGAGCCAGTAGGGATGCAATGTTCTGGGATACACTGAAGGCTTTCCTTAGGGAAGCATTAAAATTCACTTTTGCTTACATCAAAAGGGCTTTCAGTCTGGAAGAAGAAGAACTAGCTCAAAAGTATCAGGCAGCTGAAACTCAGTATTTTGGCGTCCCTCTCTAGCATAAACCGCGTAAATTGGGAGCAGGCCTCCCAGGCATACTCGGCTCATCTGTCAGCCAGCACGAAATGGAAAACATACCCAACAAAAATACTTTGAATATGGTAACCAATCCAGCCATTTGTTAGCACATATGGCCAGACAACAGAGCTCCAGCTCGACTATTACAAACTTGTACAGTCAGACGGCACAGAGGCTAGTAAAGCTGAAGATATTCTCATGTGTTTTCACGAATTCTACACCGACATGTATACCTCTACCCTCACACACACTAATGAAAAATAACTACATACCTAGAGGACTTGCACTTTCCAACCTTAACACAGGAGCAGGTATCAGTACTAGATTCTAACATCACTGAGGATGACATTAGAGAAGCGGTGGCCTCTATGGCAGCTGGAAAGGCATCCGGTCCAGATGGCCTTCCCCCAGAGGTCTACTGCAGATACCTAGATACTTTTGCACCAATATTAAGACAGGTTTACTCCAAGGCATCCCAGGAGGGTAAGCTCTCACCATCAATGTATTCAGCCACAGTTGTTCTTATTCCCAAGCCGGGTAAAAACCCTACAGACCGTGCATCCTATCGACCGATTTCTTTGCTTAATATAGATCATAAAATACTAGCTAAAATACTAGCCAAGCATCTTAATTCAGTTATCCTTAGCATAATACATTCTGACCAGACTGCCCGGCAAGTCCACCTCCATTAATATCCGCAGGACACAATTTACAGTGCAGCTTAGGGAATTTTTACCTGACTCTAGCGCCAAAGCATTTGACTCTATAGAATTGGATTTCCTTCAGGCTGCTCTGCAATCTTTCGGCTTTGGGGAAAACTTTTGGAAATGTCTAAAAATTAATTGGTAAAAATCAGCTTTAATGCTCTTATACCCTCAGACCTATGATCACGTTGCAGCAGACAATGCTCTGAAGGTGGTAACTGCTTTCAAATATTTGGGAATAACCATCACATTGTCAAACAAAGAAGTGTTGCAAGCCAATATAGACCCCTTGATTAGCGAAACTAGGTCTAATCTTGGTATGTAGGCTAAACGTCCACTATCAGTGGCAGGCCGGATCAACTTGATCAAGATGATCCTCCTTCCCAAATGTCTATATTTAACTTCTCATATGCCCACAGTAATACCTAAATCTTTCTTTAAAACAATAGATGCAATGCTTACCACCTTTATATGGGCTAATAACAGACGGAAACTAAAATTTTTAACACTACAATGACCCAAGGATGAGGCCGAGATGGCACTTCCCAATTTGCATTACTACTACCTAGCAGGGCAACTGCGACATTTTGCGGAATGGCTGGTGCCGACCACTCCTGAGGTGGTGGAGTCTCACCTGGCATTTGTCCTCCAACTAAAACATTTATTGGTGGCCCTGGAGGCACCCCTGGACTTACTACCCAAGTTTAGACTACCAATTCTTACCTTGGCCCCATAAATCTGGAAAGAGGCTAGGTGCATAAACAAGTTTGATCAGATGAACATAACTTTAGTGCTCTGGCATAACCCCATGTTCCCTCATTTGTTGAATTTAGCTGGGAGCAACTTTTGGGAACATAGGGGCGTGACTCTAAATGGCATCTATAAAGATGAAATACTGGCTTCCTTTACCGATTTACAAATAAAAAATATGATCTTCCTCAGGTAGCATTTTACAGGTACCTACAGTTTTGTCATGCACTGCAGGCCCAATTTGGTGTTAACATATTCCAATTCTCACACTACCCCTTGATAGAAATATTAAGGTCTCAAGGCCCAAAGGGATTGATATCTGATGTCTATTCGCATCTCCTACACAAAACTGTCATCAATACTCCCCTGACTGCACAGACAAAATGGCAAGCATTGATACCGGACCTCTCAGAGGAGGACTGGGAGGAAGCATGTTCCTCTCATCTCTGTCTCACGGGCGGTGAATGACAAGCTGATCCAAATTTACATATTACACCAGTCCTATTTATAACCGGTGAGACTATATGCAATGCACCACAACCCCACACCAGATGCACCCACCAAATGGCCGATTTTAATCATATAATGTGGCTGTGCCCAGTAATAGCTACCTACTGGAAAAAGGTGGTTGAGGTATTTTCCCAGGTTGTATATCATACAAAGGAAAAACTAGTTGTTTTACAGTGCTAGAGGACCTTCAGGATAACAGGCAACCTGAACAACAGGGGGTAGGAGACCAGATGTGTGCTGCCCCCCTCGGACAGGGTAATTTGAAAATGAATAAAAAACAAAACAAAAGGAAGGCGCACACACCTAGTGCATTACCATAAAAAGTTTTAATGGAAATAAAAAAGTTAAAAATGTATACTCACAAAATGGCATCACAAAGCCATGACAAGACGATACAAATGGATAAAAAAGGCACAAGGTGGGGTGCACAACTCTGAGTAAGGGGGTGCGCCCCCGAAACGCGTCAGATGATACCCCCTTTTGCTATTTTCATCTATTTATATTGTCTTGTCATGGCTTTGTGACGCCATTTTGTGAGTATGCATTTGTAACTTTTTTATTTCCATTAAAACTTTTTATGGAAATGCAATAGGTGTGTGCACCTTCCTTTTGTTTTGTTTTTTAGTTATTTTCCCAGGTTATCTTGATCTCGGACCCATGCACCCAGCAAATATGTTTACTAGGTATTCTGAATGAGGAACAGTGGTCTAAGCTCACTAGAATTTTATTAAGAGAAACGCTTTTTCTGGCTCGTAAAGCCATTGCACTCAGGTGTTACCAACCTACTCCCCCATCTACCCGGGCTCCAGATGGTAAACCAGGTCTTGCCATTTGAAAAGATTATTTTTGAGCATAGAGGTTGCCCTGCTAAGTACAACAGGGTGTGGGACCCTTGGTGTTCATCCACTCTTACCATCAAAAATACTTGATAGTCTAAAATATGTATGACCATATTAATGCTGGAAAGACTTCTACTGCTGTATTAGACTGTCTGCTGCATGATTGCTAATCCTATGTAAGTAGATGAGTGACCAATCTGATGCTTTTTGTCGCTGCATAACTCGTACCACTGGCTGCTCTAAACTACTGTTTTGTATTTGTATTCTGTTCATGTTAATCTTCTTTGGTCATTTGGACCACTATGTCCTTTTTGTATACATCTTTTCAATAAAAAGAGTTTAAAAAAAAAAGTGGCAGACCAGCAGAGGTGGTAGAAGATGTTTATGGTTGTGGGCTAGCAGCAGTGGAAAGAGGTGGTGACAAGCCAGGGTCACAGGAACAGGAACTCAGATAAACACACTGCTGGGGGCATGGGTAACACTGTAGAATGGACATCACTGGTTGCAGGGTGCTGTCCGCTTAAATGGACCGTTTGGTGCCAATGCCAGCGCACAAAGGCGCGCGTACACGCGCACAGGCTTCCAGACCCGAACTCCAGGGACAACAGATGTTTCCAGACATTGCCCCCCCAAAGGGTAGCCTCCGGATGCCCAGACGGGCCACTTTCTCTGGGTGATCCCTCTTAAAGATCCTGACCAATTCTTCAGTGTGCACGTCGCTATCCATCTCCCAAGAACTTTCTTCAGGGCCATAACCCTTCCATGTGATTAAATATTGGATGTGGTTACCCCTCTTCCTACAATCCATGATAGCTTCTACTTCATACTCCTCCTCTCCATTGACTAGAATTGGCTCCGGTGGGCTGGTCCTCCTACCTGGGAAATGGTCCAGGATAGCAGGTTTCAGCAGGGTTACGTGAAATACAGGGTGGATTTTTAAAGATAGAGGTAACTCAAGTTCATAGGCCACCCTGTTGATCTTCCTCTTGATTGGAAATGGGCCAATAAATCTGGGGTCCAATTTCTTAGAAGGGCATGCCAACTTCAGGTTTGTAGTTGCCAACCCCACCCTTTCACCAGGTTCCAGATTTAGTTCACCCCGCCTTTTGTTGTCATAGACCTCCTTGTGGTATTCTTGGGTCTTAGACATTGCTTCCTGCAACAATTTACTGTTGTTTTTGAAAAAAGTCCATCGTTCTCTGAACAGCTGGTACTGGGCTTTCAGGAATCGGGTTAGTCAGAAAGGACGGGTGGAACCCATAGTTTGCGAAGAATGGGGACTGGTTGGTGGCTGAGTGGACCGTATTATTGTATGCAAATTCGGCCAATAGAAGTAGCTGGATCCAGTTATCTTGAGAGAAGGTGGAGAAGCAGCGCAGGTACTGCTCCAACATTTGATTGATCCGTTCTGTCTGACCTTTAGTCTGTGGGTGGTAGGCTGAAGAAAGAGATAGCTCAATGTCTAAAGAGGAACACAGGGCTTTCCAGAACCTGGAGGTGAACTGGGCTCCGCGGTCGGATATGATATTTGTTGGAAGTCTGACAATTTCCTTAATAAATACTTCTGCTGTTTCGGCAGCGGAGGGTGTGCCTTTTAATGGGACAAAAATAGCTGAACAGCCCCCTGATGTGGACAATTTCACAACAAAATCCATGGAGATCATGGTCCAAGGCTTTTCTGGTACTGGGAGGGGGTTGAGTAGACCCCATGATTTGTCTTTGTTACCCTTGTGTTGGGTACAGGTAGAACAGGCATCAATGTACTTTTTGCAATCGGCATCTACTTGTGGCCACCAGAAGGTACGCTGGAGAAGGTCTGATGTCTTTTGCAAACACCGGAGTGACCCACAAGCTTGTTCCAAGATTGACAGCCATAACTCCTCAGGCATTGAGATTTTGCTGCTGTACCACAACAAACCCCCTTTCATCTGCAGTTTAGAATTCGGTGTACTGGTAGTCTTGGCAATTGCTCATCGGATACGGGAAAGCAGGTCTTCCTGGCTAAGGAGGAAGTTCCCGGGTGAAGGGTGGTATCTGGGCATGTGGGAGTTTCAGTGTCACCAAACATGTGGGACAGAGCATCGGGTTTGGTGTTTTTGTACATGATGTGGAACACAAACCTTGAAAAGAAGAATGCCCACCAGGCTTGACGGGGTTTTAATCTTTTAGCTGTCCTCAGATATTCAAGGTTTTTGTGGTCTGTGTATATGAGGATGGGGTGTGCAGCTCCTTCAAGCAGATAGCGCCACTCCTCGAGACCGGCCTTGATAGCTAAGAACTCTCGGTCTCCAACGTCGTAAATCTTCTCCGGATCCATTAGATTCAGTGAAAAGAATGCCACTGGGTGGAGAAGACCCTTGGCACCCTGTCTTTGTGAAAGCAAGTTTCGGAGGCATCCACTTCCAGGACATAGGGTAACACTGGGTCAGGGTGCTTCAATACAGGGGCAGGCATAAAAAGTCCTTTCAAGGCCTCAAAGGCTTCCTGCACCCAAAGGGTACTTCTGCTCCTGGGAGGAGCTTGATAGGGCAGTCGTAGGGTCTATGGGGTGGCAGGCACTCTGCCTTCTTTTTGCTAAAAACATCCAGGAAAGCATGGTAGACAGGTAGAACGGCCTTGTGGGAGTCAGGATCCGGATCGGAATCAAGGCACAGCAGGGCTGTAGGGACTTCCTGGGCCGACAGTGTTGCTGGCAGTATGGGGAGAGAAATTTGATTTCTCCCGTGACCCAATTTATGAGAGGGTTGTGAGCCTGGAGCCATGGTAGTCCAAGGATCAAGGGGAACAGAGGTGAAGCGATGGAGGAATTCCTGATATCCATCTGTGGTAATAGCAGATAGGGGAACAGTTTCGTGGGTGACCACACCCAACTTAATAGCTGTTCCATCTGCAAGGTTAACCACCATCCCTTGGGCCTTCGGTTGCAGAGGGATTAGGTGTTGGGCAGAAAATGTCTGATCCATGAAGCAACTGCAGGCATCCAAATCAACAGTCGCAGTGACTAGGACACTCCTTCCTGGGAGCTGTAGGGTGATGGGGAGAGGCAGGTGAGAAGAAGTTTTAGGCAGATTGGAGGTAATTGTAGGCTTAGCAGTATAGCCTTTACGGACTTTGGCCAGACAGGATCTTACATAGTACCCGGATTCTCCACAGTAGAGGCAGAGGTTGTGGTTCCGACAGCGCTGGGGTACCGGGGTGCACAGGGTAGCATCCAGGTGAGTCTTGGAGACCCTGCTGATCTCTCTGCCCTGCATTCTCTGAGGCGCCGGCCTATCTGGATGGCCAGGTTGATGAGGGCCTCCAGTGATCAGGGGACCCCTACACGGGCCAACTCATCCTTCAGGGGCTCTGCTAACCCCACCTGGAACTGGTGACACAGGGCTGCATTGTTCCAATCTGTATCGGGGCTCCAGCGCCTAAACTCGGACACGTATTCCTCAGCGGAACAACGGCCCTGCTGGAGAGCACGTAGAGCAGCCTCAGCGGGAGCAGCTTGATGGGGGTCCTCATAAAGCTGAGCCATGATTTGGAGGAACTGGGCAAGGCTGGACATGGCTGGTGCCTTCTGTTCTAAGAGACAGGGGGTGGGGGAAAACAGGAAAGTGGGACTTTAAATGAAGCTTGGGTTAGCCTGGTAAGGCCAAAGCTTCCACCCCTAAACCATTGTATAATAAAACAATTGCACACTGTGCAATAGGAGGAGCACGTGGGACTTTAAATGAAGGATGTGAAGGTCAATCAATAAAATGATGGATACTGATTAATAGGGTATTGAATACGGTTAACATTTATTACAAATATCTATACATTATATATAAATGGTCACAAAAAATGATCCAAAGAAGCAAGGCATATTTGATAATAAAATTCTTATAAATACATAGTATGGGTTCCCCATCCATCAACTGCATATTTAGACATAGGGTATTGAGAGTTAGACGCTGCATGACCCATGATCTAATTTCCATGGGGTGTTACCCCCGGGGTAGAGCGATAAGAATGATGTAGACAGCAAGAAACCAGTGGGCATGGAGTAGCAGAAACACGACAATATAAGCTCTACGCGTTTCGTGGCTTAAGGGGCCACTCATCAGGAGCAAGCGTGTGTGTAGGAGGGAAAGCACACTGGCGGTACAGCATCATAGGCGGCAGGCCCATTGGGAACGTCCCTACAGGGAGGTGAGGCGGCGAGCGAGGCAGAGGCGCCCAACACAGGCACCCAAGCTAGGGCGAAACGGGGCACCGGGAGAGGACCAGTGTGTTCTGTGAAAGGAAAAGGTGATGCATTGAGGTGTGTAATGTTGAAAAACATATGAGGGCTGGGGATGGGGCAAGGAATTGCGGGAAGCCAAAGGAGTGATAGGGGAGGTGAATCTGTGGGGAAACAGAGGAAAGGGGTGAGGTGACAGTGCAAAGAGTGAAATTTGAGTAGAACCCAATTGACAGTGTAAAGGGGCTGGGAGTGAACAACCAGGGGAGCGTGTGGGGACCAACCAGTGGGTGGAAAAATGAAGGCACTGAAGCAACAGTGGTGTGTGGTGGTGGGAGGAAAGAGTGTTACCTGTAGGAATAGCTGTTGGTCAGGTGTATCTAGTACTCATATCCAGTGACCACCCCACCCAGAGAGGGAGCCCAGACATAGGTGCCGCCGCCTCGGCTGGCCGCCAACGTTACACACGTGGATGAGGGGAGAGGGAGGGACGTACATGCGCTGGCACGAACGCACAGCAGATGGCATCAACGACTCCCAGGTGATCCACGAGTGCGGTGGACCGCGCCTACATCGCCACGTCACAAGGGCACCGTGCATGCGGCGGGGCGGTGTGACGTAGACCCGCAGTGGCAAAGCCCCCATCCCCCCAGGGAGAGGGAGGGCGGGGGAATCCCCAGTGTGAGTCGCAGCCCCCGGACATGACAGAACCGGGGCCTCAACCAAGCGAGGCTCACCTGCCAGTGCACAGACCGTGGCATCTAGCCTATAACAAATATATGAAAAATAGATCAAAGTGACACAAAAAATATATATTTTAACGGTTAAGATTAGAGCATACACTGGTAATAAGATAAGACTGGAAAAAAGTTATTAATGGGACCAATAGGGCAGCAGCTGGTAGGAAAAAATAGACCAGTTGAGACAATATCACAGGCTTCCATCCCTAATTAATATTGAGAAAGGGGGTGGGGGAACACAGGAAAGTGGGACTTTAAATGAAGCTTGGGTTAGCCTGGCTAAGCCAAAGCTTCCATCCATAAACCATTGTATAATAAAACAATTGCTCATTGTGCAATAGGAGGAGCACGTGGGACTTTAACTGAAGGATTTGAAGGTCAATCAATAAAATGATGGATACTGATTAATAGGGTATTGAATAAGTTTAACATTTATTACAAATATCTATACATTACATATAAATGGTCACAAAAAATGATCCAAAGAAGCAAAGCATATTTGATAATAAAATTCTTATAAATACATAGTATGGCTTCCCCATCCATCAATTGCATATTTAGACATAGGGTATTCAGAGTTAGACGCTGCATGACCCATGATCTAATTTCCATGGGGTGTTACCCCCCGGGGTAGAGCGATAAGAATGATGTAGACAGCAAGAAACCAGTGGGCATGTAGTAGCAGAAACACGACAATATAAGCTCTACGCGTTTCGTGGCTTAAGGGGCCACTCATGATGCTGTACCGCCAGTGTGCTTTCCCTCCTACACACACTCTTGCTTCTGATGAGTGGCCCCTTAACCACTTGCCGACCGCCGATCGGCATCTGACGGCGACAAAGGGGTTCGTTATCGCAAAACACCATCATACGACGGCGGCTGCGATAACGCGCACTGTGAGCGCGCGCGCGCCGCCGGAGGCGCGCCCGCGCGCTCACTGTGTTCGGGGAGGGCCAGGGAGCGGGTGCGGCGGACTCGCGCGCCCGCGCGGAGGCCGCCGCGCGCGCGCGAGTGTCACGCGCAATAGCGTCGGCGGCAGCATACTACCACAAAACGCTATTGCTTGGGGAAACAGCGGCAGTCTACGGCTAGCCGCCAGCCGTTCACCAATTCCCCGGTGAGTAGTCTTCGTTCTCACACACATCCTCCCTTTCGTGTGACCGCCATGTCGTAGTACTCACCGGGGAATTCGGTGCTTTGCGCATCTCGAATATAACAGCACAAAGACGATGATGTACGGGTGACCAAAGAACGACAGATGTAGTAAGAATAGCGAGATGGGGCCCCCCATTGTGGGGTACCTTTAA